>CM038146.1:3903557-4220637 GCA_021437245.1 Aegilops speltoides | reverse complement strand
AGTCCCTTTGATAATATGCCAACACTTCTTATAAAACTCAGTCGGGAATCCATCCGGCCCGGGTGCCTTGTTACACTTCATCTTGGAGACAGCCTCAAAAACCTCCTTTTCCGTGAAAGGGGCAGTTAGGACATCGTTCTCCACAGAAGTAAGTTGAGGGACATCGTACACTCTAGACTCATCCAGGGACACACAGTTACCATCTGGTGGTCCGAATAGACGCTTGTAGTAGTCCGTAATGTAAAGTTTGAGGTTGTCCTGACCGACTATGGTGCCCTCATCTTGTTCTAACTGGAATATTCTCTTCTTTCGGTGTTTACCGTTGGCTATCATGTGGAAGAACTGAGTGTTCGCATCCCCCTGGACAACTTTTGTCACCTTTGCCCGCAGCGCCCACTTCAATTCTTCCTCACGGAGAAGCTCTTTCAACCTCCCCTCGGCCTCATGCTTGATATGAAGCTCGGGGGCGGACAAAATCGTAGTTTCTGCCCTAATATCTAAGGTTTGGATAAGGGAGAGAAGTCGTTCCTTCTCCACCTTATACATTCCACCTAGATGCTTAGCCCACCCTCGAAGAAAACTTCGAAGGTGTCTAATTTTGTTCTGCCAACGCTCTAGTGCAGTTCTACCTCCGGCATCTTTAGCCCACTCTCTGGCTACAAGATCCAAAAATCCTTCTCTTTCAAACCACGCCAGCTCGAAGGAGAATAAATTCTTGTTACCCGAATATGTAGCCCCACCAGAGTCGAGCAGCAGGGGTGTGTGATCAGAAATACCACGTGAAAGCGCTTGCACCGTAACGAAGGGAAACTTCTGTTCCCACGCCACACTAGCCAAAACCCGATCCAACTTCTCGAACGTCGGATTTGGTAGCGAATTAGCCCAGGTAAAATTTCTCCCTGAAAGCTCAATCTCTCGCAAATCTAAGCTTTCGATAATCGTATTAAACATAAATGACCATCTTCCATCAAAATTTTGTATGATGGGATTTGCCGACGCTGAATCTAAAGAGGGATTCAGAGTCTCAGGTGTTCTTGTTCCCTGTGTTCAGATAAGGTATACACAAAGGGCATCAGTAACATAAAGGACCTGCAGTTTCTCCAAAAACATATATGTTGGATAACGATTCGAAGAAAGAACACAAGAATGCTCAAATTCTTGGCCTTCCTCCTGTCAAGAACCCAAATGCCAGCTCTGCCTTTTTTTTTACTTGCAGACTCGCCATCCTTTGCTTGGATGCTACTTTAGCACCGACGTCTATCTACGTGGCACACACCAGCGATTAACAACGATTACCTTGCTCCTAGTACATCGACTTTAGACTATATTAATGCTAACATACTGCAGGCAAAGTTCGAGTAAATATAGGATTCAGAAGGAGGCAAAGTATTTTGTTTATGATAATCACCAGCTCTTCTCACAAGTTATGTAAGACATTTTTTGCCACTGTAGTTAAAGGCGCCATGAAAAAGCAACAGAGGTACGATACCTTCGGATGGAGAAAGGGTAACATATATGCTGGAAATATAGCACGGGAGGTTAGACAAGTTATGGTATCATGCACATAAGTATTCTTAACTGCTAACTTCCTCCTTACAAGTGCTACTCGGGAGGGTTCTCGGGTTTAATTATTTTAGCCAAAGTAAAAACATGCAATACCGAGCAACGAGAAATAATTTCAACATAGAACGACGTCAAAATAACATATTTCCAAATGCTGACCTCCTCAATAGGATGCATTTGTTTAGCAAGGTCTTCACGAAAAGGGTAACGGCTTGCAAGAAGCATCACATATCTTCAAAAAAATTGCTTTCACAATCTCCCCAGAAAATGTATTTTTGGGAACCTGCATTGTCATATAAAAGCTGGCAGATAAGTGTGTTTTGAAATATGGTAAATGTAACTTCAAAACTAAACAAACATTGGCTAAAAAAACTATGTGACAGCAAGCATTATAAACTTTTCCATGAATTTACTATTTGAGTAAAGTCCAGTTTTTACCCCCTAGTTTGTTATTTTTAATATGAATTGCCCTATTTAATAAATTTTCATCCATGTTACCCCATTTAGCAGGATGGACCACATCCAAAAAATTTAAGTACGGACTTCCCCTATAAAAGGTTCACTCGGTGAAGTGGCACTCTGTTCATCTTGAAAGGTCCAGTGACGAGAAGCAGATACAGTTTAGCAAATGTAGTTAAGGCAAAGAATCAGCACGGGCTTGAGCTCTACTTGAGAAACACCACGCAGGGGGGGAATGACGCTGAGCTATTTGTTCTCCATGGATTCCCGACAAACATGATCTTAACTTCACTGATCCAACGTGATGGTCGACCTAAGCTCGGTTGATTTTGGCCTGTAGGTGCTGAACTTGCTCGTCCTCTTCGTGAAGCAAACGAGACCGCCGCGCCCTTCACTTTTGCACTTGCCACCACTGGAGCTTCTACACCAGCCTTTTTTGCAGCTTCAGCTTTGCCACCGCTTCAAAACCTTGGTGAAAACCGCTAGAGAGAAGACAGGAGGCACTCAGACCACATGGACCGGACCCTCCTGCCAGAATGCTCTAAATTTCGTACAATCGTAAAAATTGGCAGAACTTACTGACTAACTCCTAGGAAGAAGCAAAGTCAAGGAAATACAAATCCAATCCAATCCAAACTAAATAAATTGCCAAGGAGAAGAAAAGTATCTACAATTAAAATCATCACCACAGGCCAAACTCTTTTCTAAACTATTCGTAGGAATTGCGATCAACTGTACATAACTCTATTTGTTTGTCAAACATACATTAGGGATGTCATCATGCATGGATTTCCATAGCAATTTTTTTAATATGAATCATGTTTCTTTTTTGCTGCAAGAACTTGTTTTTATGCAGAGGGGAAGCGCTACAGGATAGTACCTCTCATGGTTGGAGTTCTTGGAAAGGGGAAGCTGCCTGGAGTTGTTCTAGAGAGGAAGGAAGCGCCCACAGTAGCCACAGTGCCACACTGGCCGCCCACATCATCTATGTGCCCTCCAGCGCCTTGAAAAATCGCACCTGCCCCAAATTAGATAGAAATCAATAAAACCAGAAAGACTCAAATGAGCAGATCGTAGATAGATCAGTTACAAACCTTGGGAGTCATATAATCACGACTAAGAATATCTCGTACACCCCTTAAAAACTTTATTCTGAAACCAATGTAAATATCTCTGTAAAAAAGGATTCTGATCCAGGTGCTTCATGATCCTCAAATCTGTACAAAAAGGCATCAACGAATTAGGCAACTGTTTGTGCAAAGTTTAAGTGAATTACTGAACTTGAAATGTTTGTAATCCATCAAACTATATTGAATATTGCATTCTAAAGAAGGATAACTGTTACATCAGGAAGTCCAAGGGTGATTACTAACAGCTTGATTGCCGCCGGTCAATAAGCCTGATAGTTCGGTTCAAAAAAAAAAATAAGCCTGATAGTGCCCTTTGAGCTACTAAAGGCTAGTGTATTACAATGAGTTTGAAGGAACTCTGCAGATGTATCACCACTGAAATTTCACAAAAATATAACATGTCGTGCATATTGCCACAGGGGAATCGTATGTGACATTAAAAAACAATTACATACAGACATTTAAAATTAACAACAGGCAAAGGTATTCAACATATGACTGACCAAGAAAAAAATTTGTGGGATAAGATAAGAACATAAGATAGTTTTGTAAATGGGTAGCAACAAGTACTGCAGACTAGGTGTCAAAAAAAAACTAATGCATACTACTTTGTTTCCTGACTACCTAATTGTGGTTTTCCTATACAGCAAGAACTGCTATGAATCTGCAATTCTGAATATCACATGAAAGCTGTCAACTACTGATCGCTAAGGAATTGCTAGCTCGGATGCCAATCTATAATTACAGAATGAAAAATCATCAAGAACAAGGCTGCCAATCTTGACCTTTTGTCGTAGTTTAGTACCCTTCATCATTAGAAACCATGCTATCATTAGAAAAAAGCAGCAAATGTAGCAATGCCATGGTGCGTGACAAACCCATGGAAACGCCATTCATCGAAACGGTCAGATAGACGTGGGGGAAGCGGGTGTGGAATGGAGCATGCATCTTTAGATTGAAGTTGTTGGAGATCTGCGCATGGGCGGTGGGGGGATCTCCAGAGCGTGGCATTGAGGTCCCGGACGGAGGCAGAGACGACAAGCGTTACAGCGGTGGACCGAGGACTCAGACCTGGAGCTCCCGCTCCTCCTGCACCATTGGAGCACTACGGGAGTCGCAGCCCGCCGCGGCTCATGCTCGAAGATGGGCACAAAAAAAATCCTGAGAATTGGGCTCGAGAGATAATGCTACATGTGTGTGGAACGGACTGCGCGGGCAGAGGAGAGACGGGTGTACCAAACCGACCACCGTTGAAGCCTATCTGGTAGAGACACAACGACGCTGTGCCATGACCCGATCAAAATTGAGAGCACCAGGCCAAATCGATAGCCTCAGTGGCTCCTATCCGATGTACCCCTAGAGAGCTCAGTGAGATAAGATATTATTATGGGTTGGACTGCTAATGTACTAAATTCTAATCGTACGTACTATTTTCTTCTTCATAATTTTAGGCCATTAGTTGATTAGTCTTACAGTGTTGCATTCGAAGCATTTGTCAGGTGCTGCAAAAAGGTGAAAATGAAAAGAAACCAATCTCTCTATTCAAAGACATGAGGGTTCTTTAAAAATTATTGTTGAAGCATTGAAGCATCATTGTTATTAATGGGGTCATTAGACGTTGTTTCGAATAAGGCGCACCCCTGAGCTGCCCTATTTACAGCTCCTATGGCTCACTGCTTCCTTGTAATCGCGGCACCCAACACCATGCGACTTCCCTTGGTTGGCCGTTCATACCGGCGCATCTTTGGTTCTGGAACACTCCACGAGCTGCATTTCCTTCTAGCTCCTTTGGCCCGCCAGAACCCCTTCTACTCCGGTCCCGGTGTTCTGGATCCGCGCTCCTTCCCATACCCTGGCTCCTCTTGGGCTGCTGCTGCTGTTGCATGTCTGCTGCCTCTCATTCTACTCAACCATGCAACCTTGCCCTCCTCCGGAGCTCACACGATCAGTGACGACCGGTGCCTCCTTTGGCGTCGAGTGTGTCCCCTTCTAGAAGTCGCAGTTCTGACCTATGTTCGACAACCTCTTCTCCGACTCATTCTCGGGTGGCTTGGTATTGCTCGGAATTTGGGTAGGGCAAAATCCATGCACCCTATGCTTGCAGCGGAGACACCCGCTGGTGCCGGCCTCTTCTTGGATGTGTTGCAATGTCTGTTTTTGTGCCCCGCTTTGAGCATCAAGGGAAACCCTAGGTCCAGATTTCTGGATCAGACGACGATGGTGTCTTGGTGTCATTCTTCTTCATGATGGTGTTGTCTTGTTTGGCCGCGTCGTCCTCGGTGCTATCTTTGGAGATGTTGGTCGTCTAAATGTTGTTTGGACTGTTTCTCTGGTCGGCGAGTTTAGCTGTGTTCTTTTATGTTTAGGTCAAGCATCTTGTGTGTCTCTGTTTAATGCACCATGTTTGCGCCTCTTGCATCCGTGCCATATGTTGTACCATCTACTAAACTCATTCTAATTTCTTCTATCATTGAAATGATACGCAAGCTTTGCGTATTTGTGAAAATAATAATTAGGTGTGACATAAGGTTAGTTACATAATTACATTTATAAGTGTATATGGCATAGTTCGTCGTCAATGGGACAAGTATAGTAGAGATTTTTAAGCAGAATGTACAAGAATCAATGCTACGTGTGAGTCTTTGTTTCCAATGCCTCCCACGCCTACATACTTAGAATTATTCACCCTTGAAATGAAACAAGGAGAAAACACCATACATTCACATAGTTTTAGTGATGTTTGCGTTTTGACAGAAAGAAGAAAGAGACCTATGGTGTGAGATCAATGTCTCGAGTGGTGAACAAAGAGTTTGAAGTGTATATAGCCCTGGCGTCCTCTTAAACATTTGCTACAATGCATTCAAACCCCTAGTACTTGTTGCAGGCAGCCGTTAGGTTGGATGGGTGATAAAATTTACTCCATTGCTATTGGCTACCAACATGAATAAGGGCCTATTTTTATTTTGTCTCTGTTTTTGTTTTGAGAAAAAACCAGGATATATTCTCCAGTGCGGTGGCACACAACCATACTTATGTCCTTGGTAATCTTGACCCTCTAACAATTAATAACTATATCCGTATATACTAGCTGACGCTCCAGATTAGCTCATATAATAGTATTAGAAACAAAAGTGCCATGTGAAGAAGGAGGATATATGTCAGCAAGTTGTTGCATGGTATCTTTATCTCCGCTGATCACAAGTGACATTCCACTCAATTCATCACTAATTTATTGTTCTAACACATAAAATTCTTCTTCCTAGGAGTTAGTCAGTAAGGCTGCGTTTGCTATGATAGTATATGTGACGTCAACAAAAGCGAGGACGTTGGTCCTTGGATTAGATGATGATAAGTATATCGCAATCTGAAACTACATGACAACTAAAATGAAAATCACACATAAAATTAGGAGGGGAGAAAGAAAAGCTCTTAGGATCTATCTGTAGCTCGCCCCTCGCAGCTTGGCATTCAGCATGTTGCCCGTGGATCACCTCGCGCCCTCACTCATGATGGACATGCTCCATGTTCAAGTCCATGGACGACATTCGATGCGGTGGGCCATGGCATGATGGTCCGCAGGTCCATGTCGTATGTGATCTTGTTAAGTAGGCAGATTGTGCACCTTGTTGCTGAAACAAAAATAATATTGGAGCAAAAAAAAGTACATAGTGCTCGACTCATAAAAAAGGAAGTGCTTTCAGCCATGGCGAATTCCATTTGGATTGTGCAATGTTGCTCTATGACAAACAGATGCACTAGGCTTTATTGGCCACACTGGAATGAGCCTTCCCCGTCCGGCTCACCTCACTTCTCCCAGATCGGCTCCACACCTGCCCCTCAAAAGAAAAACTGGAACAAAAAAAAGATCTTCTCCCTGGATGTGTGATGGAAGATCTGATTTGGAGTCAGTCTCGATGTCTGGCGCACCAACTGACGTATGGTAAACCGCCGATACCCTTGGTTCGGTGAAGGACGTGGCAAGAAATACAAGAAGGGAGTTTGCACAAGGGGCTTACCTAGGTTCGGTCCCTCATGGCGAGGAAACACCCTACGTTCTACTTTGTTTTGTATTGGAGTTGGAATACTTCCTGCTTGGGGGTTACAAGGATGATGCTAAATATGGCTATTGAGACTATGGTGTATGGAATAGAAGGGAATGAATACACCTAGCCTTGCCTTATATAGCGGATGATAGCTAGTGTTTACATGATGCCTAACCAACCCCATGATTTGGAGCTCCTTGGCTTGTACTCCAAGATTATCCTTTTGCTTTGTGCCAGCTAATTCATGAAGCAGCGCTGCCGATAGGCCTCGTGGGACACGCAGCCAGTCCATCATTAGGATTATTGGCCGATGGGCCACCCCGCGGTGTATCGCACCGTCAAGTATGATTACTCGAAGTTTGTGGTGAAAGAAAAGAGCAATAATGGAGTACGCAAGGATGCAGGTCAGATCTGGTTGAGTGGAATGAAGAAACTAGATAATATTCTTCCAGTTCTTCGCACTATAGTGTTGCTCTTATCTTGTGATCATATGTAAAATACAAACATAATGTGGTCTTTAGTGAGAAGGGTATAATATGTACTTGTGATTTAGCTATGTGACTTGCATAATGGATACATACATGTTTTGCAATGCATATGACACTATTAATATAATATAGTGTGCCGCTACCATGGTAGCAAAAACAGTACACAACAGCTGCTCTTTTTGGGGTTGAGAGGTTAACAGCGGCGGCATATAAAACAGCCCGACACTGCTAGGAGGATGCATTGTGGCGGGTGTAATGCACGGCCGCTAAACCTAACTAACCAGTGGCGGGTAGCCAGTAATTCCCGCTACCATTGACATACAACGAGTGTCGCACGCTCTTATTTTCACTATGTCCTGTTAGCAGCGGTGGGAGGCTAGTTGCAGGCGCCCTCTATAGCCAAGCCCGCCACTGGTAGGATTTTTGCGGTCACCACTTCTAGGATTTTCTGCAATAGTGACTACTCCAACTTATACAATCATGTAACTAGCTAATGATTAGAATTATATAATGGGGAGCATCATACATCCATAAATAATCCATACAAACTTGACAATAAACATAAAAAATTAGTTATTCATCAAGTATCAAAATATTTACCTCAAGAATTACATAGTTGATCAAAATTGTTTAGGTCAACTGCAGTGATCTAAACAATTGAGGCACATAGCGAGATTTGTTACTACTACAACTATATTCACATGTTTTCTCAGAGCGAAGGACATGTATTTTTTGTTTAAATCAATGGTGAATTCCTCATCGGCTAGGTATTGGAGGAGCAGTCCAGTATGGCTTTTGTCTTGAATCGCAGATATCTGGAAGTCGCATACTTGTAGTGGCCGAAAATTGTTAATGTTCATGCTTATGTTGCGCAGTATTATTTGAGCCAGCAAACAAAACAATGAAATTGCACTTTATTAGTTTAGTTAACAAACAAAGGCATTGACATTTCAGTATATTGATGAGTGTTTTGATCTTATCCGGGACCTCCTAACGTCCATGCTTGTTCTCTGTGTCCTAGTTCCAATTTATTAGTAATCAATGAAAATCATAGTTTTAAAGTGGAGCTCTGTGAAAAAACAGTGGCACCGTAAAAACAAGCTAAGTCGGCGCTAAAACACCCCTAAATAGCGCTATATGCTGCTAAAACTGCACAACTATATATAGATGCCATTTAGCGGGACAAAACCGCTATAGCCGCTATTCAAAACTTCGATGAAAACCTGATTGCTCGATAAAGCTATGCTCACCTACACATTAACGTTCCTAAAATGTTCTTCAAATTAACATGTTTTGAGATAAATAAACGTGACTTAGTAGTTTTAAATAAGTTATATAGTGCAAACAAGTAGGTGTTAAGGAGTTGCACATGGGAGTATAATAACCACCAAAAGGAGCTTGTAAAGTATAAATGCAATAGATTCTAGCAAAGGACTCTTACAAGACATCCCTGCCTAAAAAAATCAGTGGTAGATGTGACTCTTTTGTTCCCTATGCCTCGTATAGCCATGTAGCCTTTTTTATGCATTTTCTATGGTGCATTCAAATCCCTGTATTAGGTTATCAACCCAACAATTAGGTTGGACATGAGGCTAGTTACATAATTACATCTATCAGTGTGTACGGAACAATTCGTCGTCTGTGGGACCAGTACAGTAGAGATTTGGAACATGAATGTACAAGAATCAATGCTACTTGCGAGTCCTTGTTTTCCAATGCCTCCCAGGCCTACATACTTACAGCAGTTCTCCCTTGAACTGAAACAAGGAGAGAACACCATACCGAATTCTTCCCATAGTTTTAGTGGTATTTGAGTTTTGACACAAAGAAGAGGGAGACCCATAGAGTGAGATCAATGTCTCGAGCGGTGAACAAAGAGTTTGAAGTGTATATAGCACTGAAGTCTTCTTATACATCTGCTACAATGCATTCAAACCCCTAGTACTTCTTGCAAGGTAGCCGTTAGGTTGGATGGGTGATAAAATTTACTCTACTGCTACTGGCTATCAACATGAATAAATGCCTTCATATTTATTTTTTTCTCTTTTTGTCTTGAGAAAAGACCTGAAAAATGCTCTAGTGAGGTGACATGTAATTAACTTATGTCGCAGATAATCTTGATTCTCTAACAATTAATTAAATATCTCCACACCGTTTGCTACTCTTTTAGATTATATAATTGTATTAGAAACAAAAGTGCCATGTGAAGAAGGAGGGTATATGCCACGAAGTTGTTGCATGGCATCTTTTATCGCCGATGATCATTTGTTACATTCCACTCTATTTCATCACCATTTTTTCATTCTAACACATAAAATTCTTCTTCCTATGAGTTAGGCAGTCATGTTGTGTTTGCTCTAATAATATAAGTAACGTAGAAAAATCAAGGTGGTTGGTTGGTCTATATGATGATGATAAGTATATCACTATCTGAAACTAAATGATGATTAAGATGAAAATCACCCGTAAAATAAGAAGGGGAGAAAGAAAACCAAGAACTTTTCTTTGCATATCATTCAGCAATGCAAGCTCTTTGGATCTGTTTGTAGCTCGCCACTTGGCATTCCGCATGTTTCCTGTGGTCGCGCCCTCACTCATGATCAACATGCTCCATGTTCATGTCCATGGATGACATTCGTTGCCGTTGCCGTGTTGTCTGTGACTATGAGTTTGTTAAGTAGGTAGATTGTGCACCTAGTTGCTGAAATGGCAATAATATTGCAGGAAAAAAACCACATAGTGCTCGCCGTAACACAACATAGGCAGTGCTTTGAGCCATGGAGAATTCCATTTGGATTGTGCACGTGTTGTTCTATGACAAATGGATGTGTTGAGCTTTACAGGCCAAACTGCAATGGGCCTTCCCCGTCTGGCTCACCACACTTCTCCCAGATCAGCTCCGACAGCCCTAAAAAAAAGAGATCGGCTCCCCACTGGCCCCTAAAAAGACAAAAAAGATCGTCTCCCCATCGTCTTCCCCGTCTGGCAAGGAAGGAATGTGTATGATGGTTTCTGCGTGGGAGATTCCCCAAAGCTATGATCCATCAAATCTCTCCATCTTTTCTGATTCACTCCCCACCACCTACCCCCGGCAATCTATTTTCGTCCTGGCAGATGGTTGCACGTTCTACTGATGCATTCTCTAGTTAATTGTTTTGCTATAAAACTGATTTGTTTGCCCTTAACACTTTTACTGAAATTAGTCACTTCCTTCCCCATTTAATTTTGCCAGTTTGTTTGGATGGATGCGACCGTTACAATTGGCGTCGGTTTTTATTTGTTCCGAAATGCTGATTCTGACTTTACTGGGCCATATGAATACCAATAGGACAACATCTGTGGACGGATTACAAAAACCTATATCTACTATCCATATTACGCTTGTATCACCATCTCTTCACCGAACTAGTGCACCTATACAATTTACCGTTGTATTGGGTGTGTTGGGGACACAAGAGAATCTTTGTTATTTGATTGCAGAGTTGTTTGAGAGAGACCATCTTCATCCTACGCCTCCCACAGATTGATGAACCTTAGGTCATCCACTTGAGGGAAATTTTCTACTGTCCTACAAAACTCTACGCTTGGAGGCCCAATACGAGCCTACAAGAAGAAGGTTGCATAGTAGACATCACACAAAAGCATCTTCTCAATTCTCACACCTATACAAGTAAGGCTTATGGAGTAGCTTGGTGAGGATAGTGGCACAACAATTTGATGCAATTGTTAGCAAGGGTCAATAATATTGAAAGCGATTCACAAATTCGCAAATGAAACTAGTAGACCAATAGCAATGAATGGCACTCGAAAACACACACACGGATAGATAAATTGTGTCGTGCAACCAATGAATGAGCACAAAATGTGGAATGCACGGAAAACGCTCGTATTGCACAACTCAAGAGAGACGCTAGCATGATTTCTCAATTGAAGGATACGACACTTGTGCACAACCTATATAATGCAAAATGTATCAACTTTCTAGCCCAAGTATGCAATATATGTATGATGTTCCGGTGTTTCGCACACAATGATTCAAGATGATCAATATGGTATATGGTATGCAATGTGGCGATGCTATGCTATTGCTTATAAGTTCTTTGATTTTCTCTTCTTGCTTAAAAGCTTTTTTATTTTTCTGTTTTTTATATTTTTATATGGACAATGAAAATGCACACACCAAGATAGCAATTGTGTATATGCGGGAACAATCTTGTGACACAAGAGATGATATGATGATACCAATATGAGTATACCCAGATGATATGGTATGTATGCAATGGAATGTGTACATCAATGATCACTAATGTGCACATGTAATGTTGCCGGCAATACTCAATGGCTAGTCTCGATGAGTATACAAGATGATATGGTGTGTATGCAAGTGACGTAAAATTGGCTAGGAGTTAACAATGCAATGGCAAGAATGAATGTACATAGATGGGATACCATGATACCAAGATGATATAGAGGTTACTGTTCTTGATTACGGTTTTGGTGTCAAAATGGTGAAGTGGTCGTTGTCGATGTCGAGTTCATGGCGATGATGGGAGGCGGTGTTCTCGATGTAGAACCGTTCCTAATTTGGTTGCTCTGCTAGCCATGGGAGATATATATAGAGGGGATGTCGTTTAGAACTATCATGGAGGTTGGATTCCAGTAGACATCTTGAAGCCGTTTCCAAAGGGCTCAACACCACATGTAAATGTTTCTTCCCTTGTGCCTCCCATGCTTAAAACACTCGGAATGATTCTGCGTTGCAGAGACAAGGAGAGCCCTACACCATGCCACTGAGTTTCTTGTATAGTTTCAGTGTTGTGAATTAGCTGGGGCGAGGAACATTAGTAATTGGTTCCTTTGTGATGAAAGAGGAACGGATTCTCACATGTATGTAGCTCTCCACTCGTCTTATACACGCAATCACTACAAGGGAAAAGCTTAGCAGCAGTGCGGGTTTTGGCCCTCTCAGTAGCGCGGGTACCGGCGCTACTAATAAGGCACTACAGCTAACGCATAGCAGTAGCGCCTGTTCACCCACGCTACTGCTACTGATGAATATCTGTAGCGCTCTTTGGAAAAGGGCGCTACTGATATTATCTGCAGCGCTTTTCAGCAGGAAGCGCTACAGGTAAGTCGGCGCTACTGCTAAATTCCCCCGCTACTACTAGTTTTATTAGTTTTTTTCCCTGCATATTTGTTTTTTATTTGTTTTGTATTTGAATAGGCTTTATACAATAATCTTTAGCATATCATCCACATACAAATGTAATCATAGCATATACATACAATTAGTCTCATCAAATCATGTCATCATCATAATCATCATCCAACACAAAGTGGTCTCTCGTCATCAATCTCGAAAATAGCGATACAAGTCTCGATTACTTGCAAATACATCGTCATCCATCTAAACAATGATATACGCGAGAATAGCTATCACTTTGAGTACATGAGTTCGTATCCTCTCTCGCATTAGCGTGAACCTAAACTAAGTACTGCGTGTCGCTCGGAAACCGAAAACCGGTACACCTGGGCCTGACACTCCGGCCACTTGTCGTATATATACTCCTGGCGTAGCACTTCTTCGCCATCTATGATCTATGCACCCGCATCGTCACATGAGTCGATGATATGCAACATATATAGTTGAGCAACAGAAAGAGACAGAGTTGGCAAAAATAGAAACAACATATCATAAGCATAAATAACAAAGTTCATCGTACCCAAAATGACCTAACTAGAGTGATTTTCGCTAGTCGAGGAGGAGGACGGTTTAAGTACATCACAAATAAAGTTTCACCGTGCATAACTCAAAGTTTTGTCATAAAAAAAGTATGGACTAAACGGACACATTATCATATATCGACAATCACTCCATCATGTCGTGCCATCCATCCATGTCAGGGAGATAGTCATCGAGCTTAGTGAAAGGCTTCATGTCGAGACGCTGAGAGGCTATCCATAGTCGGACGTCTTCCCGCGACATTTGTCCTTCTGCATGGAACACTCCTGTTTTTCCGATGACCTCATTCATGATGATTTGGGCAAGTTCGCGCTAGATGTTATAGAACTCAGCTCGAAGTCGATGATCCTCGATATCTCCTATGTCCTTTGCCCATTGCAGAATATGGGCATCGCCAGATCTAGGTGCCATGTGAAGGTTCTGGTGATCCCGTCTGTACTCCAGCATGTGGTGTAGGACATAGAATCCATCATTAAGAGAATCATTCGATTGCTGGATGCAGCAGAAGTCGGTCTTATGGCTGAAGGCGGCCCTGCCGCCCCTTCTCTTCTTGTCCCTAACCTCTCCACCCCTTGCTTGGTAGTAAAACATAGCACTGTCGAGAACATCTTTGATGTGGGTGTAATTCTTTTTGTGAATGTTCTTCGACGAGTCCAAGTAAAGAGCGTGGGAGAATCGGGGGTAGAGGATGATGAGGACGGCGCGCCCGCCGCTGCGCAAAATAAGTACACCTCAAATTAATTAGCCTCCACCGTGCAAATGAATTATTTGAAATTGAAGGAAGGATAGCAGCGCAGATGACTTACACGGGATGATAAGGCACGAGAATCGCCTCCTTGTCCTTATTGGCGAGCATGACACTGACGATGTAATCCCTCGTGTATTCACGATGCTGTGCACAGACTCCCAAGAAGCCCTCGTGCATGTAGTACGGGCCAGCGACACAGATAAAACGTATCTGCTCAACCCCAATGATGTAGTTCATGTGCAAGGCATAAAGGCGGACAAAAGTAAAATCCAGCTTCTTCACGTGAAACATGTCGAATATGTAATCGAATCGGAGGAAGAACTTATTCGCGGGGAAGCCGTCGACGTACGACATTTGCCGCCGAACGTTAACCACGTAGAGTGGGTATCCTGGATCTTTCGAAGCGATTAGGCCTTTCTCTACCCGCAGCACATCGTCATGAAGTCTCCTTAGATCGCCGAATCTGGCCCGTAGCGTTGTTTCAGGTAGGATTGGTCGACCGGGGATATGCCATTTATCCGCATCGGGGACATCTACACGGTCCTGAAGCCGAGGCTGCTGAGGTGGCTGGATCGTAGAATCAGCTTTTTTGCCTTTCCTCGCTCTCTTCCTAGGCTTCTTTACCACCGGATGGTCGTCAATAACACGTTGAGACGGTAATTCAGGCACCGACTCATGATGCTCAAACCCTGAGGAGGCGCCAGTATAGACATACTGTTCAGCGCCATCGTCATCCTCATCCTCATCCATGGCGACGTCATCAGCGACTAATGGAGCCACCTGCTTACCCCGTCCGCTATCACCCAACCCGACACCCGACGCTAATTGGGTAGGTGGGGTGTTGATGTTCAGACCTTGCTGAGGCTGCATGCTCGTGGGTGTGCTCTCGGCCGCCTCCAGACGAAGCAGACTCCTTGGCCACAACAGGACCCACCCATTGCAACAATCACCAAGCCGCCGCGGGGTCTCGTCGTCATCCCCCACTTGTATTAGAGGAGGCAAATTCTTGTGGCCCGGTTTGACACTGGCCACATAAACCTTGAAGACGTTCGGGGGGATCGACCGGCTGTGGAACAATGGTTCCTTCGGCTCCATTATCGTCCCCTTCCACACGTCCACCTTCTGTTCGCCGATGGTGTACAATATGGTGCACGGGGTTTCGTCGGCCTGCAAAGAAAAGTCTGTGACGTGAGACATCCGAAAGGCAACGAAAACGGGAGATTATACATTTATATTGAAGGGGGCCGGTGTGGCAGATACCGTGAGGGCGTCGAGCTCAGCCAAAGAGGAGGCACCACCGAGCACGTCCGGTGCGGCAGCCGGTGCGGGAGCTGGTGCGGGAGCAGGTGCGGGAGCCGGTGCGGGAGCAGGTGCGGGAGCAGGTGCGGGAGCATGTGCTCCCAAGAAGTCAGCAAGGGAAAAGTCCTCTGCATTTTTTTCTGGATTTTGCCTTGTCCAAGTGTGAAAGCCCGTCACCAAGGAAGTAGATATATCTGCAATCACTTGTTTTGCGGCAGCTACAGCTGTTGCGACTGTCTGAGATGATTTCTTCTCAACCACAATCTCAACCTTCTTGTCGATGCTTTCTTCAGTTAACATTTGTCTTTCCTTTTTCTCCTCCGTGGTCGCACGGTAGTACTTCTTCCACGTGGCGCCGTCTCCGACACCGTGCACGCGTCCATACGACGGTCGAGTATCCACCGGTTGTTGTTTCAATATGTTCAATGCCCGGTTGAATGGAGTGTCCCACTTGGGCCTCGCCAATGCCTCAGACGGCGAGTCGCTTTTGGCCGCAATCCGGTGCTGCTCTCTCTGCAAAAGGCACAAGGATCATTTACAAATATGACTAACGTGTGCAGTCGAATTGATCAGAAACTAAAATTACCAGCAGTCTCATGAACTCCGTAATGACCGGTGTTGTCTCATAAACCTTCTTCACTGGGTCCCAACGGTGCCGGGCCCTCAGGACGTCACGCTCCTGCGGGACGGTGAAATCCGCCAAGGGGTCTGGGATGCCCAGACTCGCGGCTTCCGCGTCCTCCTTGGCCCATTTGGACCTCTTTCCGCCGTAACCACGGCTTCCGAGGTGGTGGGTCCCAATGTTCCTCTTTTGAAGCCCCTTCATGTACTTAGACTTTTCTTTGGCAGCTTCGGCCTCACAAGCCTCCTTGAATATTTGAAACTGCTCTTCCGTGATTGTCGGACTTTCCTTTACAATCTCGGAGTAGGGTTCCCTGTCGTTGATCCTTGCTTTCACTCGATTTTTCCAAGCGGCCAACGCGTTGCTAAACTTGGTCATGGTGTGTTTGTTTATCTTCTTCATTGCCGGGTCCTTGTCTGGATCTTCATAATCCTTCTCATTCCGGCCCGGGAACAAGAATATCTGGTGAAACTTCTTTAGGAGGGAGCTCCTCATATTTTTTATCTTCTTTAGATTCTCATCGTTGATGGTGGCGGTTGTCCGTATGATGCAGCCTATTTGATTGTCGTGGCGCCTTTGGCTCAAATTTGCCGTTGTCCTCCTCCGTGACCACCAGTCTAGTAGTCGTGAGTTTGTTAGGAACCCATTGCCTCTTTGCTTTGGGTTCTACACCGGCTCCGCTCCCCGAGGCAGCACCGGTCTCGATGCCGGTCTGAATCTCAGCGCCGGTGTCGTCTCAGCACCGGTCTGCGTGTCGGTCTCAGCACCGGTCTGCGTGTCGGTCTCAGTCCCCGATGCCACCGGTGGGCCCAGCAACAACATATGTTGATCGTCGGTAAGGCTAAAAAATTCATCTGCCGCCCGGTAGACGTCGTCGCAATCACCAGAACCCTGTCCTTCATCGTTGCTAGCCATGTTTCCTATGATTAAATCTAGTCAATTAATTCTAGACCTAATAAAATGAATAATGACATAAAAAGGACAATTGTTTTGCAGGAATGTTGACTCCTTCCTGGTGCGGCAAATCCCGGGCACTCGATATGTCCTAGTTTGTAGCACAAGTCATGCCGAAATTCACGGGAAATTTCGGCATGACCTTTGCTAAAAAGTGGACAAATCGAGAACTGAATTTGCCGAACAGAAATGAATCAACATTCCGGCAAAACATAGGCCACTCAGCATCATTCCCTGGAAACAACAAAGCCACTTGGGCACAATCGAACAACTTCAATGAAAAGATATAACATGACCACTTCAATGAAAAATAAAATTTGCCTAAATTCTTTTCCTTGAAAAATAGTGGTCTTTTCAAAAATCAAAAACCTTTGCCAATCTACTTAACCTATCTTGTTAATCCAACGAACCTAATTAACCTACCTATTTAACCTAGTTAGTTAATGTAGTTTACCTAGATAATTAACCCTAATTAAACTAGTTAACGCAGCTAGTTCTCTGTCAAAGCCTAAAATAAATTTTTGCACTAATTAACCTGGATAACTAACCTAATTAAACTAGTTAACCTGACTAGTTCTCTGTCAAAGCCCTAACTAAGTTTTTGCACTAACCTAGATAATTAACCTAATTAAACTAGTTAACCTAACTACTTCTCTGTCAATGCCCTAACTAAATTTTTGCCCTAACCTAGATAATTAACCTAATTAAACTGGCTAACCTATCCATGAGAGAGAGAGAGGAGGGGTGGCGGCTTACAGATGATGGCTCCGGTGGTGGCGACGGGGGCAGTGGTGCCGAGGGAGGCAGGGGCGTCTCCGGTGACGGCGAGGGAGGCAGGGGCATCTCCGGTGACGGCGTGGAAGGTGGCGTCGACGGCGGCTCCGGTGGCGTTGACGAGGCCGCGCGGCTCGTGGCGTTGGGGGCGGCTCCGGTGTCGTCGACGGCGCACAGCTCTGGTGGCGTCGACGTCGGCGGCGAAGTGGGGCGACGGTGAATCGGGGAGACGGCGGCGCGCGGGGTGGGTTGAGAGATTTGGTGGAGAAGTGGTGGCCGGGCCGGGGGGAAACGGTTTTTTGGCTAAGTCAAACTTAGGGGTAGCGCATTTCGCAAAACGCGCTATAGCTAAGATAGCTATAGCGGTTTCTGCAAAACGTGCTGCTGCTATAGCTATGTAAATTTCTTCCTTTTTTAATTTCCTTTTTTGTTTCTATAGCGGGGGTCTAGGACACGCGCTGCAGCTACGTTAGCTATAGCGCCTCTTACAAACAAACGCTGCTGCTATGCCTTCCTCCGATTTTTCGCTTTTTCATTTATTTTGCTTTACATTTTATTTTTCCCTTTCTCCTTTTTCTATTTATTTCATCTTCATTTACTTTTCTATTTGTTTTTCATCTTATTTTATTTCCGTTAGTAGTAGCGCTCTTCCCAGGAAACGCACTGCTAATTATGCTCTAGCGGTAGCGCGTTTCTTCGAAGCCCGCTACTGCTATGCGTAGCCTAGCATTCTGCCAATGGGAATATTAGTAGTAGCGCTTTCTCGCCCACAAGCGCTACTGCTAAGTTTGTATCTGTAGCGCGGTTTTTCTTAGATCGCTACTGCTATATAGCACTAGCGCGCTTTTTTGACACGCGTTGTTGCTAAATTTCTGTGTATAAGGTTTTCCCTAGTAGTGAATGGTTGTGGTGCATTCAATACCGTTGTAATAATAGGACGCTAGTTGCTAGGTTTGATAAATGATAGTGCTAATTGCATTTCCTACCTGCTCCCGGAACAGGCTCTCGTCCGACTTTATATATAAGGCAACAACACCAAGTTATACGACTGAACGATACAATATGGTGGGATAGCCCTCCGACACAACAAATCCCTAAATAAATGGTCAACATAACCGCTTACGACTACGTTGCCGAACAAATAAACGTCAATATTAAAATCAAAATTTCCATGCTCCTTACAAAAAATTTGCCATAATATTTAAATTAAAATCTCCATGCTCCTTACAAAAAATTTGAATGGGAACTTAAACTGAAAATTGCCATCTGAAATAAAAGTATATTTTCCAGGGCAAAAAATGGAGTAAAAAGTTGCCATGGTAAAAAATGGAGGAAAAAGTTGCCATGGCAAAAAATGGAGTAAAAAGGTGCATAGCAAAAATAAAAAAATGCCATTGCTATAGAAGTATATTTACCATGCTACATAGTTAAATTCTGCCATGTTCTGGAAAAGTAAATTTGCCATCATATTTAAAACAAAATTGCCATGCTCTTTTCAATAAATTTGACATGGCAACTTAAACTAAAAATTGCCATGGCATCTTATACTAAAATTTGCCGTGTGAATAAAATTATTTTTGCCATGGAAAAAAAATGAAGTAAATTTGCCAAACAAGGGCATCTGTTGCCATGGTTTAAAAAAAGTTTGATTTGTCCCAAGAAATATTGTTGATTCGGCGGAGGCATATGAGCACTCAATTATCACCATTAGCATCAAGAATGGTGGTTTTCTCTAACCGGAAGGTCATGGAAGACAGTCACAGGGTACATGGCATTGACCTAGGCTACCATGGACTGTGCTGCTTTGTTCTAAGCAGCCAGCCCTAAGGCGCGCTTTCTCTGCGAACAACCCATCTTTGGTTTCCTGCGATCATCAGGAGGAGATGGATTATATCGACAAAACAAATCTAGCCACAATACCCAAAATGCATTCCAATCTCAAATGCAGAGGAAGAAGAAACAGGCAGGTACATGTACTTGTCGATACGCGTCGGCGAGGGCCCTTGAGAGCGGCAACACCCGCTCGATCGTCTAGATCAAAGTAATATTACAAGCGAACGACAGATTGATTCGTGCATGTTAACATACTAGCATAAGTACTCCCTTCGATCATCCTTAGTTCAAATCTCAAACACTTTTTTCCAATCGAAGCGAGTAGTAGATTGATCGGCTAGCCGCCTAGCCCTGTACACGAGCGCCTTGTGGAAGCTCATGTACGTGGGCGCCTTGCCGCATTGTAGTACGTGCGTATGTTGCCAGAAATTACTCAGGGAGCAGCATTGACATATATCAGATCTACGATGTTACATGTGATTTACACCTAAATTATTTTGGGGATGGAGAGAGTATATTTTTACACCTAAATTTGGTCATACTTGGGAAACTTGGTCAAACAGGAATGTTCGCCTAAATCATGGTGGCACAGCAATAGTAGAGAAGCTCAGGTGGAAACTACCGTGCACGTGATGTTCGTTGAAGTCGGATGCGCACAACACATTCACGCTTGGGAATGGGCATCTAATTGTGCCCATCATGCTCTCAATTCTTTGTTGGGAACATGTTTTTTGTTGTGTCAATTCAGCTCATAGAGTCGGGCCTTGTCCGAACTTGCAACTGCTTCAACATGTCATTCGTATAGAGGTTGGTACTTGACGACCGAACGTGCACTGTTGTTGAACGAATATAATAATGACGCTGTCCTCGTGTTCCAAAAAAACAAAAAAGAATCGCCGGTGCTAGTTAGATATATGCACTGTGAGCTGGTTGGTGCCGGCCAAACAAGCTCTTGAGCCTCGGTCTCGGGCTTGAGTTGAGCGAGTATATATACTTGGATCATCGGCTAATGTTAGTTGGCAAGCTTGCATCGTGGTTCAAAGTTGTGATAAGCGTGTTCGGTAACGATGCTGCCCAAATTCGCAATAGCAAACCATGCATGTTTCCCTCTCTGCACAGACTCCGTATATCCCCAGCAAATTCGCAATATCAAACCATGCTAAGTACTCCCTCCGTTCCTAAATATTTGTTTTTCTAGAGATTTCAACAAGTGACTACATACGAAGTAAAATGAGTGAATCTACATTCTAAAATATGTCTACATACATCTGTATATTGTAGTTCATTTCAATGTCTAGAAAGACAAATATTTATGAACGGAGGGTGTACGTACAACAGATCCGTCCTCTTGGGATTCAAGCAAATCTCCACATGTAACTTGGGTTGCATCGCCGTGAACTGTGATCCTCTGCTCTTCTCTGTTTGAGATTCAGTACGAACTAGACCGAGATGGGCCTTCGCTGTTGGACCGGGCATGGCTCAACTGGGATGGGCCTTAGCTGTTGGACCGGGCATGGCTCAAATGGGATGTGCCTCTCGGAAACGGCTTCCGGAAAGGGAAAAAAACATGCTCCCGGTTCGTGTTTGTTTTCTTTTTTGATGAAAAAAAAGTTCATCAAAACCTATCAACATGGAACTAGTATTGAAGATCTTGAGGCGAGGAATCCAACAATGAAAATGGTTCAAGATTTGGATGCACAATTTTAGGGATTAAATGTTTTGAATAAACAGATATACGAAAAAAAAAGCGAAACTCCCAGGTTGCGACAAGGTGATAATGTCACATACTCGGGATGTGGGAGTGATCTTTGAAAGGAGTACTACTCAACAGTGATTTCGCATTACCCAACTCTCTCCACTATCCTTCACTTTCCCTACCTTTGTCTTGAAAAATAAAATTCCCCCAGCTCTTGCCTGAGCGCTCTAGAGGAAGAAAGGAGAACTGCCGCTAATCTTGCCGGCAACCTCGGTCCGTCCACGGCAGCGCCCACTAACGCTTCGTCTCCATCTCCCGATTCGGTCGACGTCAGCCATTCTCCTTCGTGTCCTCTCCTAATTTCTTCCTTTCTTCTTTTTCCCCCTCCCTTCTCCTGGGAAATCCTAGCTAGATATTTCTCCACGAACCCTAACTAAGTTTACTTGTCAGCGAGAAGTCTCAGCTCAGGGCCTCCTGGGAGGAGATAGATGATGGATGTTTCTGAAGACATTCCCCGACGGTAAGATGATTAATCTCTCCATCTCTTTCAATTCCATCATCCTAATTCATTACACGCAGTCCGTATATGTCCTGTTGGATGGATTGGTCTTCTATCTAATTTATTAATTTTGCAACAAAATTCATCCACTACATTGACGCAGACAAGTAATTAGTGGTTCCTACAAAATGTTGACCGTCTAGCGGCATCGTGGTTATATTGTTTCATCGATCCATATGATGTGAGGACGTATTGGACAATGGTCAAGCTAACAGATATCCACCATCGATGGGCGTTGAACCAAATTTGTTTTTATTGTTTCTTCAAGTGCTTCAGTGCACTTATGAGTTTATTAGTATATGGCATCCGGCCAATTTGTAGAACACCCCTTTCATGCAGTGACTCTTCCTTTCGCGGTGTCTCCTATGCCAGGTGAATCGAAAGGACCCTCCTTGCAAAAGAAAGAGACCTCAACCCAAAGGGCCTCGGTTCCATATTTCACACTCTTCTTTAGTATGCAACCCTCCAAGAGCACCCCACCTGCTCAGGGAGGAGGGCACCAAATACCTAGTTGAAAACCCCATAACCATGCTCCCTCACCCTACTCTTCTTTTTTTCTTTGTCGCCTCCTCTTATATCATGCTTCAAAACAGGATTAGTTGAACGAAGCAACTGATAGAATGGAGATTGATATGGTCACCAGAGATAAATTAACTCGGAAAGGAGCAAGATATAGAACACAAGAGGAAATCTCAGTTGAAAGTAACATGAGATACAACTAGAAGAAGAAATAAGTAGAAGCATCAGTGGACTCAAGAGCTTAGGAAGGTGCGAGGAAAATCTACTAGTCATGATGATGGGATAATGTGGAGTGGTTGGACTCAAGTGCTGCAGCAATGGATTTCACATGTGCATTCATATTTTCTCAGCTCTGGCACCTGTGCAGGGTACATCTCCATCTCGAGCATGGTCCCACCTATTGTCGCTCCTGTCCTCTTCCCTTATATTAGATGCCACTATTATCGCTCCATCTGTTGCTATCCTGCTGATGCTACATTACCTCTGTTCATGTTTGGTCAATCATCATGTAATTTGTTCTAAATGTGGAATAATGAAGGTAGATATACAATAAATTATTTAGGATAGTTTTTTAGAACCCCTACAAATAAGGCTCACTAAAATAAATTAGATCAAGGGAATGGAGCCACTTAAGAAATCGTAATGCCATTTTGGAAAGAAAATGCTTAACCATACATTGCGATGCTTGTCGCTTAAACACAAAGAGTTAACAATTGTTGGTCCACCACTAACAGGTTAGGGTCAAGCCATGAGCCATGAGCCTATGACGCAAACCATGAACACGCGGGCAGTGGCCGTCAACAATGATACATATATGACTGTGAGCGTGGTTATAGAGGGCACACCTGTAATATCATGATGTGAGCAGCGCCGGCAGTTACGCCAACGTTGCTGCTATTTTTCGAGTATAGCAGCAGCATCCCGAAAAAGTGTGGTGCCACTAACTTCCTATTCCTATACATGGTTTCGTACTAGTGTTATATAAGTATCCCTTGGGTCTTGGGGAAATTTCCCCAATCTCGGGCCTCCGCTTGAACCCTAGCACCCTTCATTGTTGTTTTGGTCCTTCGCTGTGACACGCCGATTGAAAGAACCGGAGGCCCCAATGTTCCAGCCTAGAGATCCATGACTTCTAGAACACGCATAGATTGTTATAGATAGACCACCATAAATAAGTACTTAAATGGTACAACATCTTAGGGATACAATATTTATGCAAAGCAAGGTAACACTTCTAAGTATAGGAAGTCTCATGACTTTATTCTACGACAAACATAACAAAGTAGCTAATGGTGGAAGCGATAATATTGACACAACGGAACATTGCTAGGACATTACTGGGACACCATCTAGTCCAGGTACTTGAAATCATCAGAAAAATCTTCTACCGGCTCTCCGATATGCTGCTAATTTTCGAGAATAGTAGCAGCATCCCGAAAAACATATTTGTTGCAAAAATAATTTGTAAGTTGACCTATGTTGCAAAAAAATTCACAACATAACCTGTGTTGCGAAAATTTTCTGCAACACCACAAGTGTTGCAGTGGTAGAAGGTGACCCTCAACCGCTCATTTCGTCAGTTCCGATGGCTCGCGAGGCGGCGTATCTTTTAAAAAGATCCATGCCTTTTTTCTATACTTCTAGTTGAGCTCCGGTATATAGCGCATGTTCTATATCACTTATACACGGCTTATTGTCCTGCATCCGACAAATGGTGGTTACAAGCACACTTCATGAGCTTCTATGGTCTTTGATCCAAGCTTCCTTGACCGAGGCTACTTCATTCTTATTTAATTGTCTTCTCCTAGTTAGAACCATCAAAACCGCTTCCATACAATCCCCAAGTTGCAGTTCGCCAATTTTTTCATCCGTTCACCGCTGAAAAGAACTTTTTGTCAATCCAAGGTGGTACTAAATTCTTATGCGTTTGTCTGCTAGAAAAAGAATTTTTCATACGTGGGCCACGCGTTGTGTCCCAACAAAGCCAGCCCACTTATTATCTGCCCATGCAGCTAGAAAATTCTATGTTTCGCACAGGGCAACAAATAGCGGGAGTTTCGCACAGGACAACCAACACTGGGCTGACCATTTTTCTTTGTTTCTGTGTTTTACTTCTATTTTTATTCTCCTTTCCCTATCTCTTTTTACCCTTCTAAATTTATTTTTTTATTTACAATATTACGAAAATTTAAAATTCTCAAAAAACGTTCAGAATTAAAATAACTGGAAAATGTTCCAAATTTCACGCTTTGTTGTTATTTTGAAAAGTAGTCGGAACTTGCAAAAGGTTTCCCTTTTTTATAATATTTTTATTGTTTTTGAAAATTGATTGAGGTTTATAAAAGAAAATGGCATTTCAAAAAATTCTCTAAATCCGAAAATATTCTTGTTTTAGCGAAATTTTCACAATTAAAAAGAATGTTCTTGTATAAAAGATGGGAAATGATCCAAATCATCCGACTGATAACGACCTGTGCATCCGTTGCTTTTTTGGCTGTCAGATCAGATTTTGATCAGATGGTTCAGGAGCAACGTATTTCCTAGACTAAGTCTTGCAACTGAGTAGTTATTGCAATCCCGCCGCCACAACAAGTGGTGTGTTGTGGAATCTGGATCGCCATGAGAGAAATCGTCTCCCGTGCAGATCTCGAGCTCCCTGTCAAGCCACAGCCTCCGCGCACTGCTCCAAGTGCCGCCGCCAGCAAACACGCTAATGAGGCTGCTGATAAGCACAGCCGCCGCCGCTAGCAAGCACGCCAACAAGCCATCGAGCACGTTATCGAGGCTGCCGACAAGCACGAGCAGGCACCTCCCGCGGTCCTCACGAGCAGTCGCCACCACACTGCTCCGACCACCGCGATCGGGACTCTCCGTTGGCAAGCACGCCGACATGGCCGCCTCGGAGGAGCACCGGTGTCCATGGTTGTTGCCTCCTCGAGCTTCAGCCACAAATGTTGGTGTCGCCGCAACAAGAGTTCCTGCAACATTATATATGTTGCATAATTTTTCCACAACTTGATCTTTGATCCAAAAAATATCTGCAACATCATCTCTGCTACAAAAAAATCAGGCAACACACTCTCTGTTGCAAATGTTTCTGCAACAAGATCTTTGTTGCAAAGAGTTCTACAACACGACTTCTGTTGCATAAGTAAAGAATGACGGTCAGCCACTGGATTGAGCTAGACCGACGCGTTGCACACCCATTTCTAAAAATCTTATGAATTTTCAATGCACGTTCCCATTTGAAAAAATGTTCACAAATTCAAATAATCTTCATGTTTTTATAAAAAAAGTATGTGTTTTTAGAAAATGTTTGTGCATTTGAAAAGATCTTCCCTTTCATTTTTTGTTTGCGTTTTTTCAGAAGTGTACATAATTTTGCGAGATGCCAAAAAGTGGCTTCATGTTTATGAGGAATTCTCGCATTCAGGGCCTACTTCATGATGCATCCTATGGGAACTTGATTCCTTTAGGTCTCATATCACTTTCCAATGAACAGTTGCATCGTTTAGCACATGTGCCATGTCTCAGTGAACACTAATTGAGGAAGCCCGGGAGCCCGTCACCTGGGCACCACCTGAGGAGCCCGTCGTGGAATCCCGGGAAGGCTCTATGGAGGGTGGCGACAAAGCATCTCCCTAGGCGGTGCGCATAGATCTGGTGTACTGGCGTGTCCGTGGCTTTGCGGGCGACAACAGCGGACCGGCTTGACCCGGCACATGGTGGGGGATGTGCGGGCGGCGCTATGTGGGATGCACGAACGAGGTGGCGGTGCTATGCATGAGGTACGCGTGCAGTGCTGGTGGTGGGTGCTCGGTCCTGATCTGGGCCTTGGAGGGCCAACATCCATGCTCGTCATCATGACACTGTCTCGGAACGCTATTTGGGATGGTGGGTGCGAAATTCCGGTTGGACATCAGGGTGATCTGGGAGCATACGAACGCAGCGGGGGAGAAAATGGTTGAGTACAAGGAGGAGCTCTAGGAGCATCTCAAGAAGGACAACACCTATGTGTACATGTGCGGGCTCAAGGGCATTGAGAAGGGCATTGACGACATCATAGTCGACCTTGCCGCAAAAGATGGTATGTACCAAGAATTCATTCATTTTGCTCTTTGACGTTCAGAAAGTAAATATTCGTCCAATCGTTCCATCTATTGGAAACTATGCTAATGATGAGATGATGAAATGTTCCTTTGTTGTTGTTGGCAGGGATCAACTGGATTGGTTAAAAGAAGCAGCTCAAGAAGGCCGAGCCGTGTAACGGCGAAGTCTACTTATCATCATCGTCATCGTGCCATTACCATGGAAGGACTCGCATGCATGTGCTGCAGATGTTTTTCCCACATAGTTTTCGTTTTTACTCCAGTTGGATTGTGCAAAGCTCAAGCTTCCGCCATATATACCCCTTGTATCTAGTGATGAGTGAGTGGCACGGTAAGCATCAAATGTTAAACAAATTGTTGGCTCCTCTGATCGATCGATCGATGTAGATATTGACACCCATTTGTCCCGAGCTCACTTGGTCGCCTTCTCATCTTATACACCATTTGGATGTGGTTTTTTGCAGTGCATTATTACAATCTTTTAATAATTGATGTTGAAAAATAATAATTTCTTTTCAGAGAACTTGGGAAACGATGTCGCACATGGTAGAATTGACTTTAGCAAATTCTCTAACATAATGTACAATTGAGTGGTAGAATGATTTGTAGGCCATGAATTGAGCTCACCGCGCAATTGGTTCTAGTGAGGCCCACTACAAGACCAGAGCAACCCATTACTCTCGCCCACAAATAAAATCGTGATATTTTTTTAACCTTCAAGGCTTAAGATATGTTAAATAAGGTAACATCTCTCCATCTAACATTTTTAGGAGTGGTTAAGTGGTAAATAGTTGCCACACAATTAGCAGTTCATGGGTCCAAGTACTGTTCCATTTTCAAAGGACAAGAGCTGGGCACGGAGTAATCAATTCTCAGAATTCCACTGGAGAGAACTTCCATGCCACCGTCAATAGCACTGCTGGCGCAGATCCCGCATGATGGCTTGTTTGTGGCTTTGCGGAAAATGGCGGTGTACCGGCTTGATCCGGCGCATGGTCGGGGCTGTGTGGGATGCACATATGAGGTGGCGGTGCTATGTGCGAGGTATGCGTTCGGTGCTGGTTGTGGGTGCTCGGGCCTATTTTGGGCCATGGAGGGCCTACATCCATGCGGGGCATCCTGACTCTGCCCGGCACGCTATTTGATAGGGATGGTGTGGGGCGGTATTGTGGATCCTCCGATTGGTGTCGGCTGAAATGTCTGGCTCTTGCCGTGTGGTCATTGGACTCGTGCCGGTTGCGGCTAGGGCATGCGGGTGGCGTGGTTGTGCTCCTACGAGGTGTTGCTGCAGGTTGGCATTGACAACTTTGCGTGCGGGTATTGTGCTTGGATTTCTGCCATGCACAGACTGCCGCGGGTGGTTGTAGCGAGGTTATCCAATGGCAATGGTGATGCTTCTTGTTTCTATTATCGAAGTGGTGCCGGTCTTGATATGAGTTTCCCGCTGTTGAGTTTGTGTTAGTTGCAGAGAGTCTCTGCTCCGTTTGGCATGGCTTGCCGCCGATGATTACGATTGGAGTGGTGGCTCTGTCTCATAGGTTCGTAACAGTCTGACCCTTACATTGGGCTTGTAAAGGTGGTCAGGCATCAATCTCTGGGCGCTAGCTTCGGATATGACGGCGGTTGATGCCGGTGACGAGGGCGCTTGTGGGTGTGCTTCTCCTCCTTGGAGGATTGCTGAAGAGTACTTCTCCCAACAACATTCCATGTTCAATCAGTTTGGGAGTGGCGGTGATGGTTGTTGGTTGGACTGGAGTTGTCACACGAGTTTCGGTGGATGGTAGTGTGAAGGACTGGACGAATTTTTTGTGGTCAACAGGGGTCGATGCAAGTGACGATGGCCTCCCCTGGGCATTGTTTTCCTTGTTGAGAATGTTGTTGAAGTTCTTGTTCAAGGTCATACTAGTGGGGAGGTCATCATAGGTGTTGGTGATTTTCCTTAGTTTGTTGTCAAATGGTGTGTGAGTTGTTCGATTACGGGCTTGGTTTCCCTTATAAACTAGGCCACTCTGTTTTTTCCCTATCTATATGAATATATAAAACACCATGCCCTCTGATGAGGTTTCGTCAATAAAAAATACAAATCAAATATTTTATATGAAGAACGTTTTGATGAATGTTGTAGGTGTGACAAGGTTCTTTGTTTCGCAAGCTCTAGCCTTTTGTGATCTCGGTGAAACTAGCACCTCCACAAATAAGAGTAATTTTGGTAAGATGTTGGATTGGTATGTGGCAAGATGCAAGGGTATAGCATATGTGGTCAATAAAATGCTCCTAAGAATCATTACAAGATCCAAAAGCAAATAGTACATGTATGTGCAGTATAGAGTAAGAAAGCAACAATGAGTGAGCTTGATGATGGTACTTTCTCTCCAATTGTTCATTACTTTTGTCATTTGTTATTTTGAAATCAAATCATTGTGATTGTGAGGTTGGCTATTTGGCATTGAAAATTCTATATTTAATTAATAGCTCCTCAAATAATTTATCGAATATTATATTTCATTGCTTGTTGTTTCACGAACCAAAAAGGGGAATACTTAGAAAGGTTGTTTTGTGTTGAGCATGTTTCTGATACTATATCAGCTTCCCTGCAAAGATCTTTGGATGAATTGTTTGCTAAACATAATTTATCTATGATCTTTGGAAATGTTGCTTTTCTAGAGGAGAAGGATATGAATGCGCCTCAAATATGCAAAACAAAAACATAATGATGAAATTGTTTCTAGATGCCAACCTTTTTGCTTTTTATGTGGATTGCTTTGCTCAACCACTTCAATTGGTGGTCGTTGTTATATTCAAGCGAGTTCTAGCTGTTATTAATTTATTTGGCCATACAAATAAGTTTCCAACATGGTTAGTGCTTCTTATATATTGTTGGTGTCTCCTATATATTCAAGCATTATAGAAATTTAAGTAGAGCCAAAAACGATAAATACATAATTACATAGAAACCTAACAAATACCCTCACTTCCTGATACACCACGTTTCTATCCCTTCACCTCCCACCCAAATATACCTTTTCCCCTTAGAACTTAGATGCATCTCGTCACACTGCCTTTCCTCCCTCACATCCCAATCCTCTTCGCCCCCTCTTGAATGTCAAGACCACCCTCACTCATTTATTTTCTCTTACATGCACTAGTTGTACATTCTCTGTTTCCCATGCCGATGCCAATGCTCAACCACACATTCCCCACGCATAATATGGCTTATTGATTCTTAGAGTTACAAAATGTGGAACAAATGATAACTACGTTCACCCATCCATCAAGCGACATTAAATTGAGGAATATACTCGTCTCCTATCCAAAAGTCTCGACAGCATGGACCAACCTCTTGAATCGTATGAAGTTTTTGAGTCATACAAGTGTTACTTTTGTCGTATCTAAAGGAGAGGGTAGAGCATAAAATTGTATAATGTTACCAAGCGGTTTCATGGATATTATTAGATGTCCACTAGTTAATTATTAGAAATTCAAAGCAACAAGTGGCTCATGTTTCACCTCTGCGTCCCATGCCTAGCAAAATTCCCGAAATGGTTCTCCCATGAATAGAAAAAAAGGATACACGTGCAACTAAGCTAGTTTCTCATATTGGTTTAGCATTGGGGATTTATATGTGGAATTGGGAGAGTTTTGAACAACGAAAAGAAGGGACTAGAGAGAGAGAGATTTATGTATGGATCCTGATTGAACAACCCGACATATATGCAGCCTTAGAGTGCTCATATACATCCTCTGCCATGCATTTGAACCATTACTCTCTTCGATTTCCATATTAATGGTCACAACTTTAATATAACTTTTACAAAGTTGATCGATCGGAGGCAGTACTAATTATTGGTAGCGGCTACCCGTATAAATAATGGCTTTTCTATGTTTTATTTTATTTTGTATTGGGAAATCACTAGAAAACACGTTCATGTAGGTGGGCCATTGATAAGCGAAAGGTTTCGCATTCTGTGTATGAAAAATGGGCACTAGAGGGTACACACATGATCTCTGGAAATAGGCTTTCGCCCCTTTTCATATATAAAGAAACAAAACAAAGTACACGGCCGAACAATACAGTGTGGTGAGGAGGCCCTCTTACAAAGCAGGTCAAAAGACAAAACATTAACCTAGAACAAGCTAACACCCTCGCCGAGATCCAATAGACAACTCATGAGCTCCATGACAACGCCCCCCAAGAGGGTGACGGCGCGCAACGTCGCCGTTGCCGAGTCCAAGCAAACAGACATAGGTTTTCACCCAGAGCCCTGGCATAACGAGACCCTAGATGATGACCAGGGCCGGGCCGGCAAAATTCGGGGCCCTGTGCGAAACTGGAAAATGAGGCCCCATCTCACAAAAAAATGAACTAACGAGAAGCTATAGTATATATCACAGATTTTTTAATGTATATAATATAATGTCTTACATAACAATTGGACATACAAAAAAGGCATACCTATCCAACTCCTGATTGCTATTTATTTGAACATTTTCATTCTTTTAGCATTCTTTGAAATGAAATCTTCAGTGATATCCTCGTAATCAATCTTCTCCAACACTTCACTCTCAAGTGCTATTGTTGCCAAATCTTGAGTCTTCATATTTATTAATTAAATTTTGTTCTTGTGCTTTTCTCTTGCGCTTAGATGCACCAGACTCATGTTTCCTAATGATGACTCAAATTTGTATTTGAAACACAGGATAAAGAAGATGAATAAAGTAAAATTAAAGTTACATTATATATCAACTAGTCATCAACCCGTGCACCCGCACGGGCTAGCACTTTAATTATTTATTTATTGATTGAGAAAACTTATATCAATTCCATGTTAGCAAAATAATAGACATACTTTTTAGCCGTTTGTGATTAAATATGCATGTACGATGTTTTCCTTGGTTTACCATACACTATATGAGTTACATTGTGCCATAACACTTCAGGTTAATCAAGGATTTGAAAAATATGAGTATGGAAACTCTATTAGGGTTAGAAGGCAGATTTATCCATGTAAAAAATAACTTCAAATGCACATTTACTGATAAATTATAATTCTATAGAGCTGCACAAATGAAGTGATCTCTTGTAGCATATGTTGTCAATTTTGGCACGACAAAATGATGGAGATTGACGGAGTTAATGTGATCTTAAAATATGCAGTTACAATGATCATACTTTTTATGGTAATTAATATTGACTATCAGCATGCATATGCATAATTGCACTACAGGGAACAAAGAAGAGCATTTCATTTTTGTTTTATTTTGGAAGGCATTTTAAAAACTGGATCCATGTACGGTGTTCTATCATGCCATGTTATAGGTTATATGGATTTTACGTTCTTTTCATAAACATGGAAATTCTAGATTCATGCTGTCAAGGTTAATTTAGAGATTTTTTTACATTTTCTATAAGGGCGTTACTTTGGACTCCACGCTTGCAGACAATTAGGTGAATATAAGAGATCATAACACACAAAACAAAATTGCATGCACAGAAATAAAAGAACCTGGTCTAGGTGCATGAACCAAACATTGTCAATTTTCCTTCTCCATACAAAGGCTCTAGAAGTCCCAAATACAAAGCACGTGATATGCTGTCATGTATATTAATGTCTGATATGAAAGATATTAAATTCATAGAAGCTTTTGTGAACTAAGATGATATATCTCATTATGATCTACTGTCTTCTAATTAAGAACTTTTTGTAGAATAAGAAAAAGAGCTTTTGGTGGAGGAGAAAGCTAATGGGAGAACTCGTACCGTGTAGTATGTAGGTGATTGGATGATGTGTCCACACAGTTGTGTGTGCGTTCATCAGTGGATTGCATGGCATGTACGTGAGTTCATAAGTAGATTTGGTGGTGGAGAAAGGGATCGGTGGTCATTGCCACCAGCACTGTTGTTGTCTGTGCCAGGGAGATCCTCCGTGGCCAACGCCGGCATGCAGCCCAGGGTCTCGTCGTTCCAGGCGTCGCTGGCAGACGTAAGCATACTGGACGGCGCCTTGTCCTCCGGACGCTGGCGCGTGCCGCTGTAGTGCAGTCTCTGGCATTCTCGGGATGGAACTCCAAAATTCAGGACAACATGAAGAAGCTCGAGGAAGCAACAAATCTTCAAGCTGTATTCACGTGAAAGAGTACTATAATCTTTGCATGAAAGACAACTCCCTATGTATTTTTAATGTAACGACTGTATATAACGAAACGAAAACTTGTGGTGGCTCCCGGGGGTCGGGGCACCCCGTTATCCTACCGATCAGACCTCGCTGAGATTCGTGAGGTCTTCTGTCAAACCGCAGGGAGTGCTGTAGCGTTTGCAGGCTTAGCCAGTTCATTTGACCCTAATTGCGGTGCTGCTAGGGACTAGTAGGCTCGTGGAGCAGCAGGAGCAACCTACTGCTGAAAAGACTTGTCATACTCCCATAGGAGTCTACTGCAGTCTACTGTTCCCGACAGTTGTGTCAGCCTATGTGCACGCTTGTGAAAATAGTACTCTCCTAAAAAACTCCCAAAAAGTTTTGCATGCGGCTGTTCTCTTTCTTAACTTTTCCATGCAATTTCTGTAGGGTTTCATACTCTCTCATTGAACCTGTTATGAATCAATCCATGCATGGACGGTCCTTATTTGAAAATTTATCTAGTGAGAGTACAATTATTTAGATTGTTATTTTGGTCAGGGGAGTTGATGTATTCTTCACGTGAAGAAAGAGAGAAGAGAGGTGAGGATATCCTCTCTTTTTGTTAGCCCGTGTGTGAGAGAGAAAGTCAGAAGAGAGAGGCTGTGTGAGAGAGAAAAGTCAGAACAAAGGGCTGTGGAATCTGCTACAGTGGCTCGGTTACTAGGGGAATCAACCCTACGAGGCACAGTGCCAGACCAGACCCAGCTTGAAATGTGCCCAGCCTCCTGCGCCATACGCTCTGTTAATCAAATGCTTGCTACAGTACCTGGTACATATCCCTAGGAGCTGGAATCTGGACCAACGGTGCTGATAAGGGGGTGCCTGGACGCCCGCACTGGTGGAAAAAAGGCCTTTGGTCGCGGTTCGCAACTGCCATTAGTCGCGGCTGCGCAACCGCGACCAAATAAGCGCGACTAAAGCCCCCCACCTTTAGTCGCGGCTGCTTAAGAACCGCGACTAACGGCCCGTCACGTGGGCGCCAGTGCCGTCAGGCGGAGGACCTTTAGTCGCGGTTCTTCGCCAACCGCGACTAAAAGCCGCAGCAGTTTAGGGTTTTAGCCCCCTAAACCTGTTTTCTGTTTAATTTGTATTGTTTTATTTCTTTTGTGCTTTATTTTAATTTTGAAGGAGTTTCATATATTCTACGGTACTACATACATGCATATGAATGTACAATTTCAAATAAATTTGAAATTAGAACCAAAAGAATTCAAGAGGAATATACAATATATATTCAATATCATCGGATGACCATATACAATTTTGAACAAGTTTCCATACATGATTTAATCCATATAAAGTTCTACGTCCTCGTAATAGTGTTCTCCTTTAGGATGGAGGACTTCCTGCTGAACCATCCAGCTAGTTCCTCTTGAAGTGGTCGGAAGCGAGCTTGGACTAAGCATCCACGGAGGTTATTCCTCCGAGCATTGGTATCACTCGGAACCCGCTCAGAGGTGTATCTCGGATCATCTCACGAACATAGTATCCACATAGATTGGTCTCCGGTGGCTGAATATCCCCAGCATTCTTAGGCTTTAACCTTTTGAATTCTAGCTCTTTTTTGAATTCACCGACCTTTGTATCTACGAACCGTCTCCAAACCCTACGAGGCAAAGAAAATTAAATGAACAAGAGAGTTATTAGTTACTTGATATTAGGAAATGAACGAAATAGGCCGATCGATATAGAGCGCAAATGAATGAAAATAATTACTTCTGCAACATTCTTCTCATGTCGCCCCAAAGCTTTGGATCCATATTCAGAGAGTCGTGGACGAGACATTCTGAGGTGTTAACTTTAATTACTAGCAGAATCCAGTGGAACCTGCGGACACGATACATGCACAGTACGTCATGCATAACTCATCGATTAGCCGGCCACATACCATGCATGGAGTAAACAAAAGAGAATGTGCTCAAGACAGAAACACTCACCCAAAATGGTAAGGAAATAGAATATCACTTTTGAGTTCCTGCTTTGTAAGAAACTGCCACAGGTCTGCCTCCACGTCGGCGGGGTGACGCTCCAACACATGTCCATTAACGATGTGTGGGTCAATGAACCCAACATCATGGATGTTCCTTACTCTGCATTCCTTAATCTTCATTCTGCATGTATAATAGCGGACACAACAATATAGTTAGGACATATATATAGTGCAGGCAATATGAACGAGATGGGGTAGAAATTAATAAATCACTTACAGAACGTAGCAACTGATGATAGATTTGTCGAGCTCGCGCAGATTGAAAAGCTGGAACAATTCACTCAGTGCAATTTGTACATAGTAATGTTTGAAGTGATGCTCATGTCTAACTTCCGCATAAATATATTCTTTGGCGTTTTTATTTTTATGTAACCCTTGTACCAATTCAGCAGACCTTTCATTTGGTCAGGTAGATCCTTTTCCTGCGCAGGCTCGACGAGAGGCCCATTCTTGACATATGTAATTACTACCTCCTTCAGTGGCGCCTCATCAAGGCCTAATAGTTCACGAAGAGTAATACCTAAGTTGGCGCTTGTTCTCGCACTCACATAGTCAATCCTGTGTTGCCGCAGCTTGTATGATCTCGGGGCATCCGGACGAAGGCTTCCACTATAAGCGGGCAATCGATTGTTTACTTTGTTCCCCGAGCTGGGCAACTTGTTTCCCGCTTTTTTTACTTTCGGCCTTCTCCCGCTCTTTGTTCTCCTTGAACATGAGTGCCTGCCTGCGAAGTTCACGTGCATAGTCGTTAGGCAGATTCTTCGCGGCTTGGGACGGTGTGCTCAAAAATGACTTAGCCCACTTCTTTTGCTCATCAGAAAATACTGGCTTGGGCTCGGGCTCTCTTTTCTTCTTGCAGTCCGCCTTCCATTTCTCCAAATCAGCAGCCGCGGCCGCGTCGACTTCCTCGGCACTACGTTCCCAAGGCCTTGTGGGGAGAGGCTTCAGTGATGGCTCCGGTACCTTTGTGGTCTTAGGTACATAAGGGTCCGGTTAATAATCCAGACTGCTACGCTTCTTTGCCGAGGTGGATTGGGGCGGCGTCGATCACCCGCCGGACGAGGATCGGGGCGGCGGATGATCACCGCCGGACGTTGTAGGATCGGGGCGGCGTCGGCTGATGTGACGGAGGTGTAGGTGAACTGCCACCACCACCACCACCACCACCACCGCCACCGCCACCACCACCACCGTAGGGGGGTGGACTTGTTGTCCTTGGCGCCTCGCCTGGAAACTTGATAAACTTCTTTTGCCATAGAATGAAATGGCGCTTGACATCTCCAAGTCTTTTCGCCTTGGTGTAGCAATGTCAATCTCCAGGTCCTCAAACCCTTGGACTATGTCCTCCACCGTGACACGAGCATAGCCATCTTGAATGGGGTTGTTGTGGTGGAGTGCTCTAGGTAAACATGGTAAAGCACTGCCGATGGCTACCTTCATGGACATGTTCCCGATAGGATAATACAGATGACATTCTTTCATCTCCTTTATATCGTCCACGGGGTAGCGAGGAGGCTCCGTGCAGTAATTTCGACCACCGGAGGCTCCGGTGCAGTAATTTCGATCACCGAGGCTCCGGTGCAGTAATTTCGATCGTCGGTGCATCTGCACCAGCCGGTGGGGCCTCCGTGGAAGCCACGCGGCTTCTCCGCTGCTGGCTTCCGAGATCCGCTGGATGATCTTCATGCTGCACCCGAGCTGCATCTCTTCGCTACTAGTACACTCATGGTTTTCTTCATCACATCCATTTCCGATGCCAACCGCGCCACAACATCCGCTTCCCGATCCATCTTTCTCTTACGGCTTCAGAATCAGACGGGTCATCGCTCGGGGAACCCTATTTTCCACGGAATGTGCCCCATGCCTCGTACACGCCCTCCGTGTTCAGGATTCCCGAGGGCTTTTGTCGCGCGTCGTTCTCTCTGTTGAACATGATCTTCCCTGTTGAGCATCCTTCATTGCGCCAATAAGGGCTTGGGTGGGTTTAATTAATTTGCCCCGTAAACACACTCCCCTGTCTCCGGGTTCAGCGTTCCCCCATGCCCGTACCACCAGCTTTTGGCCCTTGGGTCCCATCCCTCCGTACCTGGACGGATTCCTCGCGCCCTCAGCTCGTTCTCCATCTTCTCCAACCTAGGCACCCAAATGCGATACCCTCCTGGCCCCATAACATGATTGTACTCCTTCTTAGCCGCATTTTCCTTATTTTTTTTCGATATTTGAATGAACTGCTCCGATTTCTTTTGCTTCACAAATTCTGGCCAATCATGTTTCAGTTTCTCATATTGTCCTTTGAAATCCGGAGTCTTGTTCTGCTTGACAAAGTCACGGGCTAGATTTTGCTTGAATTTCCGGAATGCGTCGGCCATCTTATGAAGAGCGAACTGTTTGACTAGCCTCCTCCTCTCCTTGTTTTCCTCAATCTTGTTACCCTCCTCATCGAATTTGTTGTATTCGGAGGTAGAACGAAATGTTCCATAAGCTTCTTGAAGCAATCTTTTTTTGTTCTCTTATCGACAAAAGTGAAACCATCAATTCGTGCCTTCTTTGGCTCATTCCACTCCTGGACGGTGATCGAGACGTTGTCTCTAACAATGGCTCCGCATTGGTGACAAACTTGGTGGCGTTCTTGCGGGGCTCCAGCTGCCTGCCGTTGCACTTGTCGACAACCTCGATGGTGCATGTTTCTCCTTGTTTCATCGTCTTGGTTGCGCCACGCTTTGACGACGCACTTGATTGTTTTGACGATCCGCCGAGGGCTAAAATAAGAAAGAGAGTCGCGTTAGTACACACATATTTATTCAAATCAGTTAGTTTGTATCACCGGAGGCTCAATGTATATATATACCTCGGCGCGGAGGTGGTTGCTACTTCCATTTGAAGATAAATCGTTTATCGACGCTTGTTCGCATCATCTTCCGACGGCGCCCTTCATCTTCACCGTCAAGGTTCAGATAAGAAGAGATATCATCTTCTTCTTCTCCGGTCGGCACATATAGAATATCGCCGTTTATGATGCCGAACATATGTGCTTCACCGTCCGGATCATAGTTGTCCATAATCGGGTCAGCTCTATCGTCCGCCATTATGTCAGTCCTGAAAACATGTAGTAAAAACAAATTAATTAAGTGAAGAAGGGGGGCGGTGGCGGTGGCGGTGGCGAAAGGGCGGTGGCAAAAGGAGGGGGCGAGGAAGGGGTGGGAGAGGGTGTCGCGGTAGAGCGCGAGACGGGGCGGCAGACGACGGCGTCACGGAGAGGGAGGAAATTCCAATTTGTCATGTCGCGAACCCAAAATGGGCCGGCCCAGGTGAGCTACGTCCTGTGAGACGCGTCGACTTTTTGATGCAAAGAGCGTCACACAGGGCTGGATATGGCCGAGCCTGGGTCTTAGCCGGGCTGCAGTTGCAGCCTCCGCGGCTGTACTGCTGCTAATGCACCGGCCCGTTGTAGCCGACGCCGAAACAGTGATTAGGATACGTTGGAATTTCCTATATGACGCTGTCTGCGTCAAACTGTCGAGCGAACGCACCTACGAGCGACCAGAGCGAACGATTTGGGTCGGCCCATCACGTAAATCCTTCACGTCCGGTTTTAGGAACCTTCCGAGGGTTCCCAACCCTTTTTTTATTTTCATTTCTTTTCCTTTCTTTTTCTGTTTCGTTTTTCTTTTCTTTTTTTGTTTATTGTTCTTTTCTTTTCTTTTTAAAAATGTTCTCCTCTTAAAAATGTTCTATTTTTCAAAAATGTTCATATTTTCAAAAATGTTCGATTTTCACAAATTTGTTCGTGTTTCCAAATTTTGTTCCGGAGTTTCAGAAAATTGTTTGTGTTTTCAATTTTTTTGCGGTTGTTTCAAAAATGTTTCCGATTTCAAGAAAAATTCACATATTCAAATTTTCTTCACTTTTTATAAAATTATTCGTGTTTTGAAATTTTGTTCGGAGTTTCAAAAATGTTCGGTTTTCACAAAAATTTAGGAGTTTCAAAAATTTTCCCGTATTTAAATTTTGTTCATGGATCCAAAAATGTTTGTGCTTTTGAATTTTGTTCAAGTTTCAAAAATATTCATGTTTACATAATTTTAAAATGTTCCGAGGCGGCGTGGGGCGCCGCAGCAGCTGCCACCGTTCTGTGGGCGCCCGGCCGGGCCTCGCCTGCTGGTCCGCCCTTCCCGACGAAGTTCGCCGCGGCGACCAAGGCCGTGGCCTGGTCGTGGGCTGGGCGCCGCGAGAGGAGGTGCTGGCGCACGCGCCGCGGGCGGGTTCTCGACGCACGGCGGTGGAACTCGCCCCGAGGGCGCGCGGCGGGCGTGCCCATGCTCGCCGCCCTGCCCGGCGACCAGATGGGCAACGCGAGGTACGTGGAGCACGTGTGGTGCGCCGGGATCGCGCTGGACGGCGGCGGCCTCGAACGGGGAGCGGTGGAGGCGGCCGTCCGGCGGCTGATGCGGGGCAAGGAGGGGGAGGAGATGAGGGGGCGAGCACGCGAGCTCAGGACTGGCCGGAGGGGGAGAGCGGCGGCAGACGAGGCCGGGCGGGCGGCGCGGCTGTGGGCGAGGGCGACGGCGGCGGCGCGCGAGGGCGAGGGCGACGGCGGGCGGCGTCGAGGGCGCGGCAGAGACGAACAGGCGAGAAACGGCGGGCGGCGTCGAGGGAGCCTTGTATTTATAGCCCCCCCCCTTTAGTCGCGGTTGGCGACGAGACCCGCGACTAAAGGTCCCCTTTAGTCGCGGGTCTCCTGCCCAGCCGCGACTAAAGGGGTTTTGGCGGGTTTTTTGCGTTTCCGCGCCCCCCACCTTTAGTCGCGGTTGGTCTGGCCAACCGCGACTAGGTCTTCATTTTAGTCGGTTGGTTCGCCAACCGCGACTAAAGCAGCTTGAGTTTAGGGTTTTAGCCCCCCAAACCTGTTTTCTGTTTAATTTGTATTGTTTTCTTTTTAATTTGTATTGTTTTCTGTTTAATTTGTATTGTTTTATTTCTTTTGTGCTTTATTTTAATTTTGAAGGAGTTTCACATATTCTACGGTACTACATACATGCATATTATACGCCTAGGCAGGAGTATGACTAAATCACTCCAAATTTCATGTATCATCAGTGGTATCTCGAATCATTCGAAAATGGACACCAAACACATCACGGGTAATATAATTCACATGATCCATTCAACAAAGTTTGGTACAATAAATTATTACACATCATTTCTTCCCTTGTGTCCCCGCTTGCTTACGATTGTGCCGTATCCATGGAGCATCCTCATCATTTAACTTAATGCTTGGGTCGGTGTTCACTTTGAAGGGCGGAATTTCAGCAAACATATTATAATATTCTGACATGTCTGTCTTGTCCTCCACTCCCACGATGTTTCTTTTCCCTGAAAGAACAATGTGGCGCTTTGGATCATCGCATGATGTCTTGATCGTTTTCTTATCTTTCCGCTTCCTCGGTTTGCTACTCATGTCCTTCACATAGAAAACCTGAGCGACATCTTTCGCTAGGACGAATGGTTCGTCAAGGTAACCAAGATTGTTGAAATCCACCATTGTCATTCCGTATTGCTGGTCCACCTTTACCCCACCTCCTGTTAGCTTGAACCATTTGCACGGAACAAAGGGACCTTAAAGGAGGGTCCATAGTCAAGTTCCCATATCTCCTCTATGTAACCATAATATGTGACCTCTTGCCCATTCTCGGTTGCTGCATCAAAGCGGACACCACTGTTTTGGTTGGTGCTCTTTTTATCTTGGGCGATCGTGTAAAATGTATTCCCATTTATCTCGCACCCTTGGAAAGTCGTTATAGTCGAAGATGGTGTCTTGGCCAACATGTACAGCTGATCTACAACATCATTGTCATTCATTAAATGTTTTCTCAACCAACTGCGAAAGTCTCCATGTGGGCCTTCCTAATCCAGGATTCAGGCTTCCCGGGTTGTCGAACGTAAAATATTCTTGTGTTTCTCAAAGTACGGAGCCACCAAGCTGGAATTGGTCAATCTGATGTGGTGTGCTTTAGTCGAGAATGGCCATCCATACATATCGTTGATTTCCTTCCGATCGTGCCTTTTCCACTTAGTCTCCCCTCGTGCGCGATCGAGGAAGACCAATCGGCTTAAGGTCAGGAACAAAGTCAACACAAAACTCAATTACCTCCTCATTTCCATAGCCCTTGGCGATGCTTCCTTCTCGCCTAGCACGGTTACTGAACATATTTCTTTAATACTCCCATGAACCTCTCGAGGGGAACATATTGTGTAGAAATACAGACCGAGAACGGAAATCTCTTCGACTAGGTGAACCAGGAGGTGCGTCATAATATTGAAGAAGGATGGCGGGAACACCAACTCAAACCGACAAGACATTGGATCACATCGTTCAGTAACGTGGTAGAACTTCGGATTGATTACCTTCGAGAGATTGCATTGAGGAATGCACATAGCTTCACAATGGCTACTCGAACATTTTCGGCAGGAGCCCTCAAAGCAATCGGAAGCAATTGCGTCATAATCACGTGGCGATCGTGAGACTTCAGGTTTTGGAACTTTTTCTCCGCCATGTTTATTATTCCCTTTATATTGGACGAGAATCCAGACGGGACCTTCTGAAAGTGCAACTAATCCCCGGGTGGTTTTGGTAATTAATAACAACATATATATCATTGAACTAATCTTTTCTTGAGAATATTTCAGAAAGTTCAGTGATATGGGTATGGCAATGACTGATGATGTGGACCCCTCAAAATGCTAAGGAAAACATTGGCAAAAGCTCAAGACTCCATTTTTGGTTTAGTGATCCAAGATCACATTGAGTCCTTAGGAAAGCCAATACTATTAAAAGGGGATGAGGTTATGATGATGATCTGGTTGCTCTAAGTGCTTAGTGATTTATCTCTCAAACTATCAGCAATCACTATCAGCAATCTTTCATTCCAACATAAACCCATAAGTAATCTCGGTCCCACCGATTCCAAACCCAGTCACACCGAGATGAACCACCTCAGCCATATAGCCAAACCCTAAGAATTTCGGATTTTCCGATTCCAAACTCGGTCATACCGAAATTGGTGTTATAAGCTTCAGAACCTTCAGACTCAAATCGGTGTCACCGAGATGAGAAAGTCGGTCCCACCGAGATTGGCAAACCCTAGACTTTGGAAGAATCGGACTAACCGAGATTGTATTTTCGGTCCCACGAAAATCCCAACGCTCACAAGATTTGAACTTTCGGTCTCACCGAGTTGTCAACTTCGGTCCGACCGAGATTGGTCAAATGTGTGTAACGGTTGGATTTTGTGTGGAGGCTATAAATACCCTCCACCTCCTCTTCATTCGTGGAGAGAGCCATCGAAAGAACTACCACTCCTACCTTACATTTCGAGAAGAAAACTACCTACCCTTGTGTTGAAATCAAGTTGCTCCACTCCCACCATATGAAACTTGATTTCTAGCCTTCCCAAGTTGCTTTCCACTCAATCCTTTCTTCCACCACAGCCAAATCAGTGAGGAGAGTTGAGTGTTGGGGAGATTATCATTTGAAGCACAAGAGCAAGGAGTTCATCATCACCAACCCCATCTATTACCTTTTGGAGGGTGGTGCCTCCTAGATTGGTTAGGTGTCGCTTGGGAGCCTCCGTCATGATGTGGAGTTGAACCAAGAAGTTTGTAAGGGCAAGGAGATCGCCTACTGTGAAGATCTACCCCGAGTAAGGCTAGTCCTCCGTGGGCGTAAGCCATGATGGCATAGACAAGGTTGCTTCTTCGTGGACCCTTCGTGGGTGGAGCCCTCCGTGGACTCTCGCAGCCGTTACCCTCCGTGGGTTGAAGTCTCCATCAACGTGGATTGACGATAGCACCACCTATCGGAACCATGAGAAAAATCTCCGTGTCTCCAAATTGCGTTTGCTCTTCTCCCCTCTCATTTACTATCGTGCAATTTACTTTCCGCTGCCACAACTCTAGAATTGCATGTGTAGGGTGATACTTGACTTGGTTATCATTGTGAACTTGCTAAAATCTACTCCAACCAAAAGGCTAAACTTTTAAGTTGTCAAGTAGTCTAATCACCCCCTCTAGACATACTTCCGATCCTACAAGTGGTATCGAGCATTGGTCTCCATTGGATTGGTTTTCATTGCATTGAATCCATAAGCTTGGTTTCACAACCTAGGAGAGTATGGCGTCTAGTGAGGGTAATTTCCGAGAGGTCCTTACTTTGATGGTTCAAATTTTGCTAGTTGGAAGCACAAAATGAAAATGCATATTCTTGGACATAACCCTGCCTCATGGGGCATTATTTGTGTTGGCTTGCAAGGTGAGTTCTTGAGGAAGGAAAAGTTCCGGATCGCGAAGCTCTGCGGATGAGTTGCGGATGTTACGAACAATGCTCAAGCTTGTGATATTCTCTTCAATGCTTTGTGTCCCGAGGAGTTCAACAAGATCAGCCGTCTTGAGAATGCAAAAGAGATTTGGGATACTTTGGTGAAATGCACGAAGGTACCGAGTCCGTGAAGGAATCAAAGCTAGATGTTCTTCAAGGTCACTTGACAAGTTCAAGATGAAGGAAGGTGAAGGAGTCGCTGAAATGTACTCTAGGCTTGCTCTCATCACCAATGAGATGGCAGGCTTAGGAAGTGAAGAAATGACCGTCCGATTCATCATCAAGAAGATTCTCAGAGCTTTGGATGGAAAGTATGACACCGTGTGCACTTTGATCCAAATGATGCCAAACTACAAAGATCTCAAGCCTACCGAAGTCATTGGAAGGATTGTTGCTCATGAGATGACACTTAAAGATAAGGAAGAGCTTCACAACAAGTCAAGTGGTGCTTACAAAGCTGCAGTTGAGCTCCCACAACCTCAAGTGACAAGCTAGTTTCCAATGAAGAGATAAGCCTAATGGTGAAGAACTTCAACAAATTCTACAAGAGTAGAAGCAAGGAAAGAAGCTCAAAGTCTAGATCATATGATGAAAAGAGATCTTCTAGTCGTGATCGAAACTGCTACAATTGTGGAAGACCGGACACTACTCAAATGAGTGTTCGACTCCCCACAAGAGAAGAGAAGAATCTCCAAGAAGAAGAAGCTCAAGAGAAGAGTCGCCTAAAAGAGAGAAGGAGTAGAGATGATCGTTATGAACGAAGATCCTCTCGGAGAAGCAAGGATTCGGAAAGGAAAGACAAGTCATCAAGGAGCTACACAAGAAGAAAACATCAAGCTCATGTTGGTGAATGGGTTTCCGGCTCCGACTCCGACAATCACTCCGAAAGAAGCTATCACTCCAACTTCGAATATAGTCAAGATGAAGGTGTTGCCGGTCTTGCTCTCGTGTCCTCCAACTCCAACTCCTATGACATATTTGATTCACCAAATGAGGGAATTGGAAGATGCTTCATGGCAAAAGGCCCCAAGGTATCACATCCTGAGTTTATTGACTTTGATAGTGATGAGGATGACTTGCTTGGTGAAGATGAGCTTTTACATGATAAATCTAGTGAGCCTAGTAATGATGAACATGCTAGTAGTCTTTATAGTCGAGAAGAGTCGAATGACAATGCTATGAAGGAGATTGAGCGACTAACTAAAGAACTAAACACTCTTAAGTTAGCTCATGAAACAACTCAAGAAGATCATAGAGAGCTCCTAAGATCTCATGAGAAGCTACGCTCGAGAAGCTCAATCTAGAGCAAGAACATGAGTTTCTAAAAGCTATCAATGACGATCTTCAAAGAAGAGTTCTTCATATCTTGCCAAACGACTTCTTTTGTCTAATTTCTTGCCACCTATCAAAACTAAGCATGACAAGCATAAGAAAATTCTTCATCTAGTAGTAACAATAATCATGCTAAATCAAATGTTGTTACTTCTAGTAATTCTCTTGATTCCACTAACAATGTTTCAAGCCAAGTTTCACTTGAGCAAGAAAATAGTCTTTTGAAAGGGATTATAGAGAAAGGTGTCTACAAGAGTCTTGCCGGAAGCAAGAGCTTTGAGGAAATTGTTCGCAAGCAAGGAAGACACCGGAAGAATCAAGGAATTGGTTTTGAGCGAAAGTTCAACGCCGAGGGTGTTGAATGGGAAGAAGGTCAATATCCCACTCCAATGTTTGTTTCTCAAAAGGAGAAGTATGATCCTACTTCTTCAAATGAGGAACAAGCTCAAGATGACCTTCCACCACAAGACCACAAGCTAAAAGGCAAGGACAAGCTTCAAGAGGAGATTGATGCATTCATTGAAGCACCCAAGGCCATGGTCAAGTGGGTTCCCAAGGCAACTTCAAGTTCTACTTCGACAAGCTCAACTACTACCCCAAGGATTCCCATCAAGATGATGTGGATCCCGAAGAAGAAGAACTAGAGAGTTCTTGAGGGTGACTCCGCCAATATACTTCACTCACATTCATTTATGGCAAGGACTTGTGCAATCAACTTCCACATCTTGCACTAGTTCACGGAGTCACAAACCCTCATGTTGGTAAGTCAAGGGACAAGGTAATCATTGCTTTCATGGACATCATCTATTGTGTACATCAATCTATGTCCATGGATATTTTTGTTTGTTCCTTGTGGGACTAACCCATGTAGGTATTGAAAGTGCCCGAATCCAAAGGATTGCTCCCAACTCTTGGTGATCTTCATCAACATTGAGCATCCACATCTTCAACATCTACATGAAGTCTTCTACGACAACCCAAGGTTAGTTTGACCCTTTAAAAGGGGTTCTCACATCAAGGGGGAGCTTTGCTCTAAAGAAATGAGCCAAAGCATCTTCTAATGATGTGAACACATCAATGCTTTATGGAAAAGTGGTAACCCCACTTGTGCTTAAACGATGAGTATGACCTATGATCAAATGTTCTCATTTGACTCCTAAGTCAATATACTCATATATAGATGACTTAGTCATCGCCAAATTGTGTGCTAGTTGCTAAGTGTTTTGTTTGTGCATGTTTGACACATATTTCATTTGCTATCTTATTGTGTGAGCATGTTGGATGCATGATTTTATCCATTCGAGGACATCCATTTGTTGCTTTGGTCTTTTGGTTCTCTTTCTTTTGACCAAATGGATGGACAAGAATGCCTAAGTTCCTCCCCTAGCTATCTATGCTTTCTTGTCTCAAACTCTATTCATGCTTATATATCACAAACTTTGAACAAGACTTTTTCGGACAGACCGAGTGAAGAGCACTCGGAGCCACCGATCCGTCAAAAGCCTAACTTCCAAAACCTTCTAAGTACTTTCGGTCAAACCGATATACTCAAATCGGACGGACCAAATCACTTGATTGATCTAGGTTTTCACCTCGGTGAAACCGAAGTTACAAATTTCGGCGTGACGAAGTGTGTAATCGCACGCGATTAACCATCTCGGTCCCACCGAAGTTTTCCAACTCGGTCCCACCGACAACCAAGGGTATATATACCCGAGGACAGCGCTGATTACTTCTTCAAACGCCCGCCCTCAAACCCTTCGCTGCCGTCGCCTTGGTCTCCGGATCGTCTCCGCCATCACCATGCGCCCGCCGCTGGGTCTCCATCGTCGTCAACGGTCTTTCTCATCGCCGTTGCCGCCGTAGTGAAGCTCCACCGCATTGGGTGAGTTTCATCCCTCTCGTGCTCCAACCACTGATTCTTCGCACGATAGGTTTTGCCTGGTTTCTTGCCAAGATTGAAATCATTCTATCCAGCCGTTTAGGTCATAGAACAAAATTCGAGTGAAAATTTTAGGGTTAGGTTTCCGCCGAACACATCTCGGTGTGACCGAATCGACATTCTCGGACTGACCGATTTGGCCTCTGGTCATTGCACTGCACTTTTCGGTTAAACCGAGTTGTGCAAATCGGTAAGACCGAAGTGAGGATTTAGTGAAACCCTAGTGCTCTCGGCTAGACCGAAACCCATTTCGGTCCAACTGAAAGTGGTGTATGTGGTCTGTTTAAACACTTCGGATTCACCGAATTTAAAGACTCGGTCAGACCGACATGTATTCTGTGAAAACCTAAGACTAAAGTTTGAACTCATTCTTTTTGCAAAATCCTCTGCAGTTTGTGATAACTCTTCTATTCTGCCTATACCTATTCTATTCACAGGTTGTCAGTCATGTCTGATGGAAGTGACAGTCAGAACAGGTCTGAGTTGCCAGTTGAGATTCCTGAGGCAGTGACAAGTCCAGAAGAAAGCAGTTTTTCAGATGATGGAGAGAGAAGCACTCCAAGTGGACTGCCTGCAGCTGCTACCAGGGCCAGGAAGAAGAGAAATTCTGATGAGGAGGATTCAGACTTTGTTGCAGATGAGGAGATATCTTCAAAGCCAAAAAGGCAAGTGGTTGCCAAGGGATATCAAGGGCAACAGTCAAAGAAAGGCACAAGCAAAGTGAAGAAGTCCACTGTTGCAAAGAAGCTCAGATGGAAGAAGAAACCTCCAAAGAAGATCAAGAAAACTTCCAAGAGGAAGAGACTAGTTCATGAAGAAGCTGATGATGATGATTCTGATGAGGAAGCACCCCAGCCTCCTCAGAAGCAGAAGTTGATGGGAGATGCCATCAGGGCAGGAGCACCCACAAAAGCTAAGCCATCAGCTCAAGCAAAGGCAGCCCAAGCCAAACCTGCTGCCAAGCCAAAGAAGACTCAGTAAGGAACATACCTGCTTCAGAGAAGAAGAAGGAAAATGTGCCACCTGCAGAATCAGATGATGAGGCTCATCTTTTGCTGAAGCTCAGACAGAAACTGCCAGTTCATAATGATGCTCATCCTCGAGCTGAAAATATGAAGGAGAGGAAGGATAAAGGACTCAGGCTATGGAGGCAAGTTGATCCATATGCCACCAGGAGAAGGACAGCAGTTGACCCAAGATTCCACACAAGAGAGCAACAAGACTTTTATGAGACAGTGCTCATGGACAAGAAGCCAATTGTTGCTGACACCAGATATGTAGACTGGAAATACATCGACAGTGAAGAGCACAGAGACTATTTCCCACATGTGCATGAAAGCTTCACTGCTTGTGGGATTGCAGAGTTTGTTGGTCAGAAACTGACTGCTTGGAATGATGAGATGATCATGCAGTTCTATGCCACCGCACACTTCTATCCAGATGGCAGAATTGTATGGATGATGAAGGACGAGATTCCATTCAACAGTTGAAGAATGGAGAGCGTTGCTGAATGCACCAAGATCAAGGGATGATGATGTTGATGTCTATGGCATTCCAAAGAAAAATCATGAGTCGATGAGGAACATGTACAATGAGGTACCGACAAGGATGTAGAGATATGGAAGCTTGGTTCGGTCTATTATCTTGAGCAGGTCTCCCAACCACCAACACTATTCTCGAGGCATACTTTGATGCCTAAGTCGAGACCACCGCATGATAAGAGGGTATTCTATCAACATGCTGCACATTCTAGATCGAGAAGACACCTTTTAAGGTGATGGACCGATAGTAGAGACTATCAAGAGGACAGCAGCAGACTGTAAGAGGTCGTGTGGGTTTGCTCCGCATATTCAGATGCTCATTAATGCCAAGTTTGGCACGGACACCTACTGTTGGATAGACCCCACTTGCCACCGCTGCCTGAACACGAGGATAACGGGTTGTGATGACCGAGGATGCTCCCACATCTGTCGAAGGACATGCTAAGTCTGAAGCTGCCAAACAAGCTAAAGCTGAGAAGGAAGCAGCAGCAAAGCCCAAGAGCGTTGCAGAACAACTTCTTGAAGCCACTCAGAGAATTGAGCTACGCCTGGCCAGCATAGTGCAATCTCAGGAGAGCCTTGAGAGGATAGTTGAAGATAAGTTCCATGCTCGGACGCTGTCGATCAAGTGCAGGTCACCGTCAACAAGCTTGAGGCAGACATCGAGGAAGCTAAGAGGGAGAAGGCAGAACTCATGAGAGAGATGGAAGGTGATATGGTTCAGGATGACTATGAGCAGCCTGCTGCAGTGCCCACAAAGCCCAGATCAGCTGCTATTCCTGTGACAGACCCCAGGGCTACTACATCAGCACCTCCTACAGCTCCGTCAGTTCCAGCGCCAGCTCCACAGACTTCAGCAGAAGCTTTTGCAGATGCAGCTATCTCCACTCCATCGACGCAGACAGGAGCCGCCAGCAGAGTCCCGAGTGACGATTAGCTCTATACCTTTTGAACTTTTTGGTAACTTGTTGCCAAAGGGGGAGAAATTGTATAGATCATAGGGCTTCGAGAGAGAGAGTGCTCGTTTTTGCTCTTTCGTTTGCGGTTTTCCTTGAGATACTTTTGAGTTTTCCGAGACATTTCGTGTGCTTGATACTACGTTTGCTCGATCTTGATGAGTGCTTGATCATATTATGCTTAATGTGTGCTTATTGCTTATCATATTCCATTCATATCTTGTATGATCACTTACTCATGTCTTGGTGATTGGGTGCATGTTATTCATTCTTATCATTTTGTGCGCTCCACCAAGATGTATGTGACATGGAAGAGTAACCCATGATCCTAATCGATTGTGCATTTGCATTCAAACGCAAATCTTAAATAATGCACAAATTTAGGGGGAGCTCTTGCTTATCACATACTTCTCAAAGCGACGATGTTATTCATTGATTACATCATTTGTCGAAGCTTTGATCTATATGTTGTCATCAATTACCAAAAAGGGGGAGATTGAAAGTGCAACTAATCCCCGGGTGGTTTTGGTAATTAATAACAACATATATATCATTGAACTAATCTTTTCTAGAGAATATTTCAGAAAGTTCAGTGATATGGGTATGGCAATGACTGATGATGTGGACCCCTCAAAATGCTAAGGAAAACATTGGCAAAAGCTCAAGACTCCATTTTTGGTTTAGTGATCCAAGATCACATTGAGTCCTTAGGAAAGCCAATACTATTAAAAGGGGATGAGGTTATGATGATGATCTGGTTGCTCTAAGTGCTTAGTGATTTATCTCTCAAACTATCAGCAATCTTTCATTCCAACATAAACCCACAAGTAATCTCGGTCCCACCGATTCCAAACCCAGTCACACCGAGATGAACCACCTCAGCCATATAGCCAAACCCTAAGAATTTCGGATTTTCCGATTCCAAACTCGGTCATACCGAAATTGGTGTTGCCAAGCTTCAGAACCTTCAGACTCAAATCGGTGTCACCGAGATGAGAAAGTCGGTCCCACCGAGATTGGCAAACCCTAGACTTTGGAAGAATCGGACTAACCGAGATTGTATTTTCGGTCCCACGAAAATCCCAACGCTCACAAGATTTGAACTTTCGGTCTCACCGAGTTGTCAACTTCGGTCCGACCGAGATTGGTCAAATGTGTAACGGTTGGATTTTGTGTGGAGGCTATAAATACCCCTCCACCTCCTCTTCATTCGTGGAGAGAGCCATCGAAAGAACTACCACTCCTACCTTACATTTTCGAGAAGAAAACTACCTACCCTTGTGTTGAAATCAAGTTGCTCCACTCCCACCATATGAAACTTGATTTCTAGCCTTCCAAGTTGCTTTCCACTCAATCCTTTCTTCCACCACAGCCAAATCAGTGAGGAGAGTTGAGTGTTGGGGAGATTATCATTTGAAGCACAAGAGCAAGGAGTTCATCATCACCAACCCCATCTATTACCTTTTGGAGGGTGGTGCCTCCTAGATTGGTTAGGTGTCGCTTGGGAGCCTCCGTCATGATGTGGAGTTGAACCAAGAAGTTTGTAAGGGCAAGGAGATCGCCTACTTCGTGAAGATCTACCCCAGTAAGGCTAGTCCTCCGTGGGCGTAAGCCATGATGGCATAGACAAGGTTGCTTCTTCGTGGACCCTTCGTGGGTGGAGCCTCCGTGGACTCTCGCAGCCGTTACCCTCCGTGGGTTGAAGTCTCCATCAACGTGGATTGACGATAGCACCACCTATCGGAACCACGAGAAAAATCTCCGTGTCTCCAAATTGCGTTTGCTCTTCTCCCCTCTCATTTACTAATACGTGCAATTTACTTTCCGCTGCCACAACTCTAGAATTGCATGTGTAGGGTGATACTTGACTTGGTTATCATTGTGAACTTGCTAAAAATCTACTCCAACCAAAAGGCGAAACTTTTAAGTTGTCAAGTAGTCTAATCACCCCCCCTCTAGACATACTTCCGATCCTACACCTTCATACTGCTCAGGCATTCAAAAAAGATGACCTTCTCTTCTTTGGTCAGAGCGTAGCTGGCACGACCTTGAAACCATTCCGGATGCGGTCATCGTGGTCTTTCAAACGTTGCTGGTCCTGCCGTGCTTCCTTTGTATCATTTGTCTTCCCATACACGCCCAAGAAGCTTAGGAGGTTCACGCAAATATTCTTCATAACGTGCATCACGCCGATTGCAGAGCGGACATCTAGGACTTTCCAATATTCTAGCTCCCGAATATAGATTTCTTCTTCCACATGGCTGCGTGCCGTCAGCTCCCTTCGAACTGATTGTCCGCCAGACCCTTTCCAAAGATGACTTTCAAATCCTTGACCATATCAAATACCTCAGCACCAAGTCGTTCCGCAGCTTCGCCGGTGATCTGCCTTGCCGTTGTAATGCTTGCCTTTCTTTCATCGATGAATTTTCGAAGAAATCGACGATGCCCAAGGTACACGTTCTTCTTACAATTTGGCAAATGTACACTTTCAGTCTCATGTAAGCAGTGCGTGCATGCATTGTATCCCTTATTTGACAGTCCGAAAGGTTACTAAGAGCAGGCCAATCATTGATGGTTACGAAAAGCAACGTCAGAGGTCAAATTCCTCTTGTTTGTGCTCATCCCACACACGGACACCACCCCACAGCTGTAAAAGTTCATCAACTAATGGCCTTAGGTACACATCGATGTCGTTGCGGGTTGCCGGACCTTGGATGAGCACCGGCATCATAATGAACTTCCGCTTCATGCACAACCAAGGAGGAAGGTTGTAGATGCATAGAGTCACGGGCAGGTGCTATGGCTGGAGCTCGCCGCCAAAAGGATTCATGCCATCCGCATTTAGAGCAAATCTTATGTTCCTTGCGCCGGCTGCAAAATCTTTGAACCATCTGTCGATCTTTCTCCATTGCGTTCCATCTGCGGTGTGTCTCAACTCCCGTCCGACTTACGGTCCTCTTTGTGCCATCGCAACAACTTGGCATGCTCTTTGTTCCTGAACAGACGTTTCAACCGTGGTATTATAGGAGCATACCACATCACCTTGGCGGAACCCTCTTCTGGGTTTCGCCCTCAACATCGTCACCGTGGTCATCGCCTCGATCTTATAACGCAATGCAGTGCATACCGGGCATTCATTCAAATTCTCGATTCACCGCGGTAGAGGATGCGATCGTTGATGCATGCATGTATCTTCGTAACCTCTAAACCTAGAGGGCGATAACCTTCTTTGCTTCAGACGCATCAAGGGCAACTCGTTATCCTTTGGAAACATATTCTTCAACATTTTCAGCAAGTTTTCAAATGCCGAGTCAGCTACACCTGCCTCTCGCCTTCCATTTTAGCAAATCCAGTGTGCAGCCCAGCTTTTTCAGACCATCATCGCATCCGGGTACAGCGCCTTTCGTGATCCTCTAACATGCGATCCAAATTCTCCTCTCCTTTTCAGTTTCGCAGCGTCTCCGTGCATCAGCAATGGTCCGACCAAGATCATCAACGGATCATCATGTGCCTCTTCTTCACCTTCCCTTCACCTTCAGCATCCTCCATGAAAGTATCACCGAAATGAGCAAGATAGCTTTCATCGATGAAATCATCCCTTCTTCATCTTCTTCCATTATAACCCTCTTTCTCCATGCTTGGTCCAACAATTATAGCTTGGCATGAAACCCTTCAAGCAGATGCATGTGAACAACTCTTGAGGAAGAGTAACCCTTCTCATTCTTACAGATAACACATGGACAGATAACAAAACCCCCGCTTGTTCGCATTAGCCACTACGAGGAAATCTTTCAAACCCGTAGTGAACTCGCCGGAGAGTCGGTTACCGTACATCCATTGCCGATTCATCTGCATTATTATAATATAAAATATATAATTAACCATCATGCATTTGTTAAACTAACTAGCTACAAACAATATAAATTAAACAATGAACTACACACATGCATATTGACACATCAAAGGTTCATCAAGTTGCTAACCGCCATCAAGAGTGTGGCTCCAACACTTCATGTCATGTTTGTTTCATGCTCTTGGGGCATTTCATCAAACACCTTATGTGCATAAGAGGAACCAAAAGCAAACCTACACCCACTTGTGAAGAGAATGGCTCCAAATGGCTAAGTGTTGGCTGCTGGATGGGTATATATAGGGGAGGGGCTTTAGTTGCGGTTGGCCTGGCAAACCGTGACTAAAGGTGCCCGAAGGCCTTTAGTCGCGGTTGTCCTGGCCAACCGCGACTAAAGCCCCTCACGTGCCACCGAGCGCCCTGGGCCCAGGCCTTTGGTCGCGGTTCACCTCCAGAACCGCGACTAAAGGTCCCATTAGTCGCGGTTCCTACAGCTTCGCGACTTATGGGGCTGGACGGAAGCCTGTTTTTCCACCAGTGCCGGTACTAAAAATCCAATCTCATAACGAAAACGTAGATTGGATGGATGATTTATCAAGACATAATGCGTGTAGAAAACATAGTTGTCATATGAAATAGCAGTTAATTAGTATTACTCGGGAAGATGCCTACAAATTATTGTAGGAAATTTTGTAAAGCTACAGAATCGTCCCCAACAATCTATTCCCTCTAGCAACATGGCACATTGAATTAAATTACACCAATTCTGTATATGTACAAAAATCATGTAGATAGAAGACATGACTGTGAGATGGATTTGGCAGAAAAGTAAGCTGTCTTTCATAAGAGAGGAGCAGTGTTGTGTATCTTTTGCAGTTTCTTGAACAACTGCACCATTGGTACACAATAGCTCCTTTGCTTCGTGACCTCATGGACAGCGGCTGCTGCTGCCTAATGTGTTCATGGACGTGGTTAGGACATTAGAAACGTAGAAGGCATATACGTACATCTGCAGTATATTAATTTCTCCTTTTTTCAGAGACAGGAAGTAAAGCTATAATCAAGATTATAGGGGATTCTTACATCTTGTCACAGAGACCTCCACCAGCCATCCGGCCAAGTTGTTGCCAAGTTGCTCTTGCAGACTATTACCACGATCATAGATTGGAAATTATTATGTCTTGTCCTGGAGAACGACGGCTGCAGGACCAAGCTGTGTCTTCTCCGATGAGGCTCAACTTCACCATTACTCGCAGGCGGAGCTTTTAGAAAACAACGTTGCGGAGACCGGCGCATGGAGAAAGGCAACCCATATTGGCCGATCAAACTAAGTCAGGTCTTTTATTCTTTGTTGAAGACCAAGGCGACGGCACTCCTTGTGAAGAGACGGAATCTGATTGGCGTAAGTGCACGGAGAAGCGGAGAAGAAGAGGAGAAGCGGCGCTAGGGTTCTCGTGGCTGGATTGGCACATGTTTTATTTTTGCAGCCCGTGAAAAGAAGTCTTTCTCTTTTGCAATGCCCATGAAGAGGTAGGCACGTGGGATATTTTGCAAGGACTCTTGACTTCATCCTACGGTTGTATATACCTTTCTTTTTTTTCCTTCTTGCAGCCTGTAGATGAGGATTTCATGTGGGAGGTGGGATAAAGTGCATGGACTTCTCATCAGATACAATCCCACGGTTGTAGAAAACCAATACGGAGATCCGACGGATAATTTTGATTAGTTTCTAGGATTAACGTGGTATTTTGGATGGTGCCTCCAATTAGTAAATATAAGATTAGAGATCGTGCATCAATGTTTGCCAATTAGATGAACACGGCTCCTTGGCGATCGATCGCGAGAGCGATCGATTCCGACCGCGCGTGGCGCACCTCCTGTTCCCTTTCCCTTTCTAGCTCGTTTCCTTTTTTGGAAAAGCCCTCCTGTGCGCAGCCTCCTATTTCCCTTTTCCCTTTCGCTTGCCTCCCTGAGCGCGGTGGTCGCCTTCTTCCACAGATCCCCTCATACTCCTCCGCCGCAGCTGCCCTGCTGCTTCCCCCCCCCCCTCCTCGCTGGCGGCTCCTCCTATGCCGCAGCTGCCCTGCCGCTTCCCTCCCCCCTCCTCGCTGGCGGCTCCTCCCTTGAGGCAGCTGCCAATACGGCGAGGCTCCACGGCCGCACGGGCGACGCGAGGCCCAGGGGTGGCAGCGCCAACACGCCGAGGCGCCGCGCCCGACGAAGCGCCGCAAGGTCGGGCGGCAGCGGTCAAGACGGCGAGGCGGTGGCTCTCCAGCGTCCGTCTGGCCTCCGCGCGCTGGCCTTCCTTCCGTGATCTCCTGCCAACAAGCTTCCTAACGGCGCCGTGTCACTTCCGAGGATGTCCCGTACCACCCCCCCCCCCTCTTCCTTCAGATGAATCAATAGCTGATGGCAGCCAGCGATGTCGAGCTCTCGAGCACCCAGATTTGACAGGAGCAGCACATGGATGTTGTTTTTGGCAGCTCTGTTTTGATGAAGCCGCATGGCTAGGTAGTTCTTGCTAGTTTTCAGCATGAGGAGGGAAGAAGATGATTTAAATGTTTTGTAAGGACTAATCCAGTGAGGATGGTGGACAAGAAAATAGAAGGAATGTGTATGTCAAAACTGAAGAAAAGCAGACCACCTTGGTGGCTCTGTTCTCACAAAAGAAGATTTTTTACTGTTTCACACAAAATCAGATTTTTGCCAGCAACTCATCCACCTTGGTCTCATCTTTCGCTGACGGCGGAGCATCAAGTATCGATATCTCTGCGAAAATCCATTGAAGTATCGGAACCGCTGTGGATATGGGAAAAGAAAATCCCTAAATGCATCTCTGAAACAATGGCATTTTTTCAGTGAATGAACAAAGACTAGCAGTTCATTTTATTCTGTTGGGGGAATCTATTTTGGACGAAATTCTGAACACTTTTCAAAGAGATAGCAGCTGCCACTATTTCAAGAATGTACTAATTCTCTGAAAATCGCTTTGTTTTTCTGTAGCAAGTTGTCGATGAATTCTGACTTCTGTTCCCCGACTGTGCTATAGTCTCTGGTTGTGCCTGTTATCCATGGACATATTTTAGTAACTTGTGTTCCCCTGACTTGTTTATGAGCAATTTGCTATTTCAATGTGATGTAATTTAGTCTAAATGGTCCATGATTTCTATCCATCTCCTTGTAAACTTATCACTACTGCCGGGTGTGCAGGCTGCATTGCTTTGGTAAGGACCTTCTGTTCACTCATGTTAAGAGTCGAGGATGATTCTGAGTGCACAGCACAGGTATGGTTTTCTCACCTTCAGCGACAAAATCCTGGTGTGTCTTTCTGCCTCCATACCGAGAGCTCTCCTGAACCCACTGTCATAAAAATAAATAATGGCATTTGGAATTTTTTCCACTTTGATAGTGTTAGTCGCAAAGGAAGATGATTTATATGTTAGTCTGAGCCAAAGAGCCAACAGATGTGCACGGTTGGGGTCTGCATTGTATATTTTGTACGGCATCCTGATTCATGGATTCGGATATATTTGTGGACATGTAACAGAGTTAACAGTTGCTTGTATTATAGAAAGAGAAAAAAGAACAGACATAATAAATTTGGAAGAGATGAATCACAGCATCCTAATACAACATCACACTGCATCCTCATAATAAGTTTGACATGTGTTTCACACTTGACAGGCGCAGCAGCAATCCCCAACATGGTCTTGCATTCCATCATGCTTCTCGTTGTCCATGTCTTGCTCTGTTTTTTCTTGACCCACAGCCGGTTCAAAAATAGGATTTTTCGACAGCAACTCATCCGCCTCAGTCTCGTCTTTCGTTGTCGCCGAGCACAACGTAGTAGTGTTCGGGGCGATCTCTGCGCAAATCCTTACAAGTATCTGAACCGCTGTGGAGATTGGAAAAGGAAATCCCTAAATGCATCTCTGAAACAATGACATTTTTTCAGTCAATGAACTGAGACTAGCAGTTCATTTTTATTCTGTAGGGGGGATCTTTCTTGGATGAAATTCTGAACACTATTCAAAGAAATAAGCAGCTGGCATTTGTTCAAGAATATACTAAGTCTGTGAACATTGTTTTGCTTCTCTGTAGCAAGTTATTCTATAAATACTGAACACTATGCAAGGAAATCAGCAGCTGCCATTGTTCAAGAATGTACTAATTCTCTGAATATTGTTTTGTTTTTCTGTAGCAAGTTGTTTCTATAAATACTGAACACTGCAAGGAAATCAGCAGCTTTCATTGTTAAGAGAATGAGCTAATTCTCTGAAAATCCTTTTGTTTTTCTGTAGCAAATTATTTGTATGAATTCTGAACATTTTTGCAAAGAAACTGTTGCTCCTTTGGATCGATGCCGGAGGCGGGACTGACTGACTCACCGATGTTTCTTCATCCGCAGCAAGTTCAGATTAACACCGAGGCTCCCTGCCGTTCACAGCGTCTTGCCAAGTACAATACTACAACCAGGCAAGTAGCTCTCCTCGTATGTGGTGCTGAAGCAATGTCGGCTCCTTTTTTGGCCAAAACCTTCTTGCAAATGATTTAATAAATTATTTAATCCCATGGTTCATTATTCCATTTAGTGTAATCTGTCCATTCAAGCATTTATCTTGTTCTTGCTTTGTTTCAGCAGCGTTTTGTTTGTTTAAAAAAAGTCACACTAACAATTTTTCCTTTTTCTAATTGGAACAGCTTCGAGGATCGAGGAGGAGCTGGGCGACGCTATGTGTACGCTGGCCTCAAGTTCGCCTGACTTCCGCCAAAGTGTAATCATGTTGTAGTGGCACACAGCACACTGTTCTCCATCGGTGTCGACTCCCAAGTTCTGGTCCGTCCGTCCGCCTTTCGATGCTCCCCATTCATCTGTTTAGCCTCAAAGATTTACAATTTATTGTTCGCTTCAAGCATCAGCAGCAGTTGGCATGACGAGCACTGCACAAGGTCCCTGCTGCTCGCTGACTGTCAATGGCTCCTTCCTGCTGCAGGTAGCATCTTCACTTATTCAGTTCAGACATGCAGAGCAAAAATATGTGGCCAGCTGAATTCTAAATAATGACGTCAGTTCAGACATGTTAAGAGAATCAACAGCTTTCATTGTTAAGAGAATGAGCTAATTCTCTGAAAATCGTTTTGTTTTCCTGTAGCAAATTATTGTATGAATTCTGAACATTTGTGCAAAGAAACTGTTGCTGTGAACATTATTCAAACAATAGAGATAGAGCACAGTCTGTATATACATGAGCATTAAGCTAGGAGAAATCTTAGCTAATCCTTGATGAGACATTGTTGTGCTGAATTATCTCTGTTACCCACCATAATTTATTTTTTTATATGAAATATGCATGCTTATATGTGTTGTCCCATTTTTAGTACTTGTGGTGTCATCTTCAATTTTTTTCTCATAAATTATGATTTTGTTTAGTTATAAATTTTTAAGTTTCTAATCTGGTGCCTCCCACCCTGTCTTAGCGTAACGCGAGTCGAGGCACCGCGACGACGGACGCCGAGACGAGCACGTGACACCACTGCCACCCTGTCTTAGCGTAACGCGAGTCGAGGGGGACGTCGTCATGATGGCGACGACGACGACGCCGAGACGAGCACGTGACACCACCGCCACCCTGTCTTACCGAACGCGAAGTCGGCGGACGCCGTCGCGTAGCGACGACGGACGCCGAGACGAGCCCGTGACACCACTGCCACCCTGTCTTAGCGTAACGCGAGTCGAGGCGGACGTCGTCGCGGTAGCGACGACGGACGCCGAGACGAGCACGTGACACCACTGCCCCCTGTCTTAGCGTAACGCGAGTCGAGGCGGACGTCGTCGCGGTAGCGACGACGGACGCCGAGACGAGCACGTGACACCACTGCCACCCTGTCTATCTTAGGGTAACGCGAAGTCGGCGACGCCGCCGCGTAGCGACGACGGACGCCGAGACGAGCACGTGACACCACTGCCACCCTGTCTATCTTAGGGTAACGCGAGTCGAGGCGGACGTCGTCGCGGTAGCGACGACGGACGCCGAGACGAGCACGTGACACCACTGCCACCCTGTCTTAGCGTAACGCGAGTCGAGGCGGACGTCGTCGCGGTAGCGACGACGGACGCCGAGACGCGCACGTGACACCACCGCCACCTGTCTTAGCGTAACGCGAAGTCGGCGGACGCCGCCGCGTAGCGACGACGGACGCCGAGACGCAGCCCGTGACACCACCGCCACCCTGTCTTAGCGTATCGCGAAGTCGGCGGACGCCGCCGCGTAGCGACGACGGACGCCGAGACGAGCACGTGACACCACTGCCACCCTGTCTATCTTAGGGTAACGCGAAGTCGGCGGACGCCGCCGCGTAGCGACGACGGACGCCGAGACGCAGCACGTGACACCACCGCCACCTGTCTATCTTAGGGTAACGCGAAGTCGGCGACGCCGTCGCGTAGCGACGACGGACGCCGAGACGAGCACGTGACACCACTGCCACCCTGTCTATCTTAGGGTAACGCGAGTCGAGGCGGACGCCGCCGCGTAGCGACGACGGACGCCGAGACGCAGCACGTGACACCACCGCCACCCTGTCTTAGGGTAACGCGAAGTCGAGGCGGACGCCGCCGCGTAGCGACGACGGACGCCGAGACGCAGCACGTGACACCACCGCCACCCTGTCTTAGCGTAACGCGAAGTCGGGCGACGCCGCCGCGTAGCGACGACGGACGCCGAGACGCAGCCCGTGACACCACCGCCACCCTGTCTTAGCGTAACGCGAAGTCGGCGGACGCCGCCGCGTAGCGACGACGGACGCCGAGACGCAGCACGTGACACCACCGCCACCTGTCTTATCGAACACGAAGTCGAGGCGGACGCCGCCGCGTAGCGACGACGGACGCCGAGACGCAGCACGTGAGACCACCGCCACCCTGTCTATCTTAGGGTAACGCGAGTCGAGGCGGACGTCGTCGCGGTAGCGACGACGGACGCCGAGACGAGCACGTCACACCACGGCCACCCTGTCTATCTTAGGGTAACGCGAGTCGAGGCGGACGTCGTCGCGGTAGCGACGACGGACGCCGGGACGAGCACGTGACACCACTGCCACCCTGTCTATCTTAGGGTAACGCGAGTCGAGGCGGACGTCATCGCGGTAGCGACGACGGACGCCGAGACAAGCACGTGACACCACCGCCACCTGTCTATCTTAGGGTAACGCGAAGTCGAGGCGGACGCCGCCGCGTAGCGACGACGGACGCCGAGACGCAGCACGTGACACCACTGCCACCTGTCTTAGCGTAACGCGAAGTCGAGGCGGACGCCGCCGCGTAGCGACGACGACGCCGAGACGCAGCACGTGACACCACCGCCACCTGTCTTAGCGAACGCGAAGTCGAGGCGACGTCGCCGCGTAGCGACGACGGACGCCGAAGTTGAGCCCGTGACACCACCGCCACCCTGTCTTAGCGTAACGCGAAGTCGAGGGACGTCGCCGCGTAGCGACGACGGACGCCGAGACGCAGCACGTGACACCACCGCCACCTGTCTTAGCGTAACGCGAAGTCGAGGCGGACGCCGCCGCGTAGCGACGACGGACGCCGAGACGAGCACGTGACACCACCGCCACCCTTTCTATCTTAGGGTAACGCGAAGTCGGCGGACGCCGCCGCGTAGCGACGACGGACGCCGAGACGAGCACGTGACACCACCGCCACCTGTCTATCTTAGGGTAACGCGAAGTCGGCGCGACGCCGCCGCGTAGCGACGACGGACGCCGAGACGCAGCACGTGACACCACCGCCACCCTGTCTTAGCGTAACGCGAAGTCGGCGGACGCCGCCGCGTAGCGACGACGGACGCCGAGACGCAGCACGTGACACCACCGCCACCTGTCTTAGCGAACGCGAAGTCGAGGCGGACGTCCGCGTAGCGACGACGGACGCCGAGACGCAGCCCGTGACACCACCGCCACCCTTTCTATCTTAACGCGAAGTCGGCGGACGCCGCCGCGTAGCGACGACGGACGCCGAGACGCAGCACGTGACACCACCGCCACCCCGTCTATCTTAGGGTAACGCGAAGTCGGCGGACGCCGCCGCGTAGCGACGACGGACGCCGAGACGCAGCACGTGACACCACCGCCACCTGTCTATCTTAGGGTAACGCGAAGTCGAGGCGGACGTCGCCGCGTAGCGACGACGGACGCCGAGACGCAGCACGTGACACCACCGCCACCCGTCTTAGCGTAACGCGAAGTCGGCGGACGCCGCCGCGTAGCGACGACGGACGCCGAGACGCAGCACGTGACACCACCGCCACCTGTCTTAGCGTAACGCGAAGTCGGCGGACGCCGCCGCGTAGCGACGACGGACGCCGAGACGCAGCCCGTGACACCACCGCCACCTGTCTTAGCGTAACGCGAAGTCGGCGGACGCCGCCGCGTAGCGACGACGGACGCCGAGACGCAGCACGTGACACCACCGCCACCTGTCTTACGAAACACGAAGTCGGCGGACGCCGCCGCGTAGCGACGACGGACGCCGAGACGCAGCACGTGACACCACCGCCACCTGTCTATCTTAGGGTAACGCGAAGTCGAGGCGGACGTCGCCGCGTAGCGACGACGGACGCCGAGACGCAGCACGCCACACCACGGCCACCCTGTCTATCTTAGGGTAACGCGAAGTCGGCGGACGCCGCCGCGTAGCGACGACGGACGCCGGACGCAGCACGTGACACCACCGCCACCTCGTCTATCTTAGGGTAACGCGAAGTCGAGGCGGATATCGCGTAGCGTAGCGACGACGGACGCCGAGACAAGCACGTGACACCACCGCCACCCTGTCTATCTTAGGGTAACGCGAAGTCGGGCGACGCCGCCGCGTAGCGACGACGGACGCCGAGACGCAGCACGTGACACCACCGCCACCTGTCTTAGCGTATCGCGAAGTCGAGGCGACGCCGCCGCGTAGCGACGACGGACGCCGAGACGAGCACGTGACACCACCGCCACCTGTCTTAGCGAACGCGAAGTCGGCGGACGCCGCCGCGTAGCGACGACGGACGCCGAAGTTGAGCCCGTGACACCACGCCACCTGTCTTAGCGTAACGCGAAGTCGGCGGACGCCGCCGCGTAGCGACGACGGACGCCGAGACGCAGCACGTGACACCACCGCCACCTGTCTTAGCGTAACGCGAAGTCGGCGGACGCCGCCGCGTAGCGACGACGGACGCCGAGACGAGCACGTGACACCACCGCCACCCTTTCTATCTTAGGGTAACGCGAAGTCGAGCGGACGCCGCCGCGTAGCGACGACGGACGCCGAGACGCAGCACGTGACACCACCGCCACCTGTCTATCTTAGGGTAACGCGAAGTCGAGGGACGCCGCCGCGTAGCGACGACGGACGCCGAGACGCAGCACGTGACACCACCGCCACCCTGTCTTAGCGTAACGCGAAGTCGGGCGACGCCGCCGCGTAGCGACGACGGACGCCGAGACAGCACGTGACACCACCGCCACCTCGTCTTAGCGAACGCGAAGTCGAGGCGGACGCCGCCGCGTAGCGACGACGGACGCCGAGACGCAGCCCGTGACACCACCGCCACCCTTTCTATCTTAACGCGAAGTCGGCGGACGCCGCCGCGTAGCGACGACGACGCCGAGACGAGCACGTGACACCACCGCCACCTGTCTATCTTAGGGTAACGCGAAGTCGGCGGACGCCGCCGCGTAGCGACGACGGACGCCGAGACGAGCACGTGACACCACCGCCACCCTGTCTATCTTAGGGTAACGCGAAGTCGAGGCGGACGCCGCCGCGTAGCGACGACGGACGCCGAGACAAGCACGTGACACCACCGCCACCTGTCTATCTTAGGGTAACGCGAAGTCGAGGGACGACGCCGCCGCGTAGCGACGACGACGCCGAGAACAGCACGTGACACCACCGCCACCCTGTCTTAGCGTAACGCGAAGTCGGCGGACGTCGCCGCGTAGCGACGACGACGCCGAGACGAGCACGCGACACCACCGCCACCCTGTCTTAGCGTAACGCGAAGTCGAGGGACGCCGCCGCGTAGCGACGACGGACGCCGAGACGCAGCCTGTGACACCACCGCCACCCTGTCTTAGCGTATCGCGAAGTCGGCGGACGTCGCCGCGTAGCGACGACGACGCCGAGACGAGCACGTGACACCACCGCCACCTGTCTATCTTAGGGTAACGCGAAGTCGGCGGACGCCGCCGCGTAGCGACGACGACGCCGAGACGCAGCACGTGACACCACCGCCACCTGTCTATCTTAGGGTAACGCGAAGTCGAGGCGACGCCGCCGCGTAGCGACGACGGACGCCGAGACGCAGCACGTGACACCATCGCCACCCTGTCTTAGCGTAACGCGAAGTCGGCGGACGTCGCCGCGTAGCGACGACGGACGCCGAGACGCAGCACGTGACACCACCGCCACCTGTCTTAGCGTAACGCGAAGTCGGCGCGACGTCGCCGCGTAGCGACGACGGACGCCGAGACGCAGCACGTGACACCACCGCCACCCTGTCTTAGCGAACGCGAAGTCGGCGGACGCCGCCGCGTAGCGACGACGGACGCCGAGACGAGCCCGTGACACCACTGCCACCCTGTCTTAGCGTAACGCGAGTCGAGGCGGACGTCGTCGCGGTAGCGACGACGGACGCCGAGACGAGCACGTGACACCACTGCCACCCTGTCTATCTTAGGGTAACGCGAAGTCGAGGCGGACGCCGCCGCGTAGCGACGGCGACGCCGAGACGCAGCACGTGACACCACCGCCACCCTGTCTATCTTAGGGTAACGCGAAGTCGGCGACGCCGTCCGCGTAGCGACGACGGACGCCGAGACGCAGCACGTGACACCACCGCCACCTGTCTATCTTAGGGTAACGCGAAGTCGAGGCGACGCCGCCGCGTCGCGACGACGCGACGCCGAGACGCAGCACGTGACACCACGCCACCCTGTCTTAGCGTAACGCGAAGTCGAGGCGACGCCGCCGCGTAGCGACGACGGACGCCGAGACGCAGCACGTGACACCACCGCCACCCTTTCTATCTTAGGGTAACGCGAAGTCGGCGGACGCCGCCGCGTAGCGACGACGGACGCCGAGACGAGCACGTGACACCACTGCCACCCTGTCTATCTTAGGGTAACGCGAGTCGAGGCGGACGCCGAGACGAGCACGTGACACCACTGCCACCCTGTCTGTCTTAGGGTAACGCGAGTCGAGGCGGACGTCGTCGCGGTAGCGACGACGGACGCCGAGACGAGCACGTGACACCACTGCCACCTGTCTTAGCGTAACGCGAAGTCGAGGCGACGCCGCCGCGTAGCGACGACGACGCCGAGACGAGCACGTGACACCACTGCCACCCTGTCTTAGCGTAACGCGAAGTCGCGGACGTCGCCGCGTAGCGACGACGGACGCCGAGACGCAGCCCGTGACACCACTGCCACCCTGTCTTAGCGTAACGCGAAGTCGGCGGACGTCGTCCGTAGCGGCGACGGACGCTTAGCGTGACACCATGCGAAGTCGAGGCGGACGTCGCCGCGTAGCGACGACGACGCCGAGACGAGCACGTGACACCACCGCCACCTGTCTATCTTAGGGTAACGCGAAGTCGGCGGACGCCGCCGCGTAGCGACGACGGACGCCGAGACGCAGCACGTGACACCACCGCCACCTGTCTATCTTAGGGTAACGCGAAGTCGGCGGACGCCGCCGCGTAGCGACGACGGACGCCGAGACGCAGCACGTGACACCACCGCCACCTGTCTTAGCGTAACGCGAAGTCGAGGCGACGCCGCCGCGTAGCGATAACGGACGCCGAGACGCAGCACGTGACACCACCGCCACCCTGTCTTAGCGAACGCGAAGTCGGCGGACGTCGCCGCGTAGCGACGACGGACGCCGAGACGAGCCCGTGACACCATCGCCACCTGTCTTAGCGTATCGCGAAGTCGAGGCGACGTCGCCGCGTAGCGACGACGGACGCCGAGACGCAGCACGTGACACCACCGCCACCCTGTCTATCTTAGGGTAACGCGAAGTCGGCGACGACGCCGCCGCGTAGCGACGACGGACGCCGAGACAGCACGTGACACCACCGCCACCTGTCTATCTTAGGGTAACGCGAAGTCGAGGCGGACGCCGCCGCGTAGCGACGACGGACGCCGAGACGCAGCACGTGACACCACCGCCACCTGTCTATCTTAGGGTAACGCGAAGTCGGCGGACGCCGCCGCGTAGCGACGACGGACGCCGAGACGCAGCACGTGACACCACCGCCACCCTGTCTTAGCGTAACGCGAAGTCGGCGGACGCCGCCGCGTAGCGACGACGGACGCCGAGACGCAGCACGTGACACCACCGCCACCCTTTCTATCTTAGGGTAACGCGAAGTCGGCGGACGCCGCCGCGTAGCGACGACGGACGCCGAGACGCAGCACGTGACACCACCGCCACCTGTCTATCTTAGGGTAACGCGAAGTCGGGCGACGCCGCCGCGTAGCGACGACGGACGCCGAGACGCAGCACGTGACACCACCGCCACCCTGTCTTAGCGTAACGCGAAGTCGGCGGACGTCGCCGCGTAGCGACGACGGACGCCGAGACGCAGCACGTGACACCACCGCCACCTGTCTTAGCGAACGCGAAGTCGGCGGACGCCGCCGCGTAGCGACGACGACGCCGAGACGAGCCCGTGACACCACTGCCACCCTGTCTTAGCGTAACGCGAGTCGAGGCGGACGTCGTCGCGGTAGCGACGACGGACGCCGAGAAGAGCACGTGACACCACTGCCACCCTGTCTATCGTAGGGTAACGCGAGTCGAGGCGGACGTCGTCGCGGTAGCGACGACGACGCCGAGACGCAGCACGTGACACCACCGCCACCTCGTCTATCTTAGGGTAACGCGAAGTCGGCGACGCCGCCGCGTAGCGACGACGGACGCCGAGACGAGCACGTGACACCACTGCCACCCTGTCTTAGCGTAACGCGAAGTCGAGGCGACGCCGCCGCGTAGCGACGACGGACGCCGAGACGAGCACGTGACACCACCGCCTCCTGTTTTAGCGTAACGCGAAGTCGGCGACGTCGCCGCGTAGCGACGACGGACGCCGAGACGCAACACGTGACACCATCGCCACCTGTCTTAGCGTAACACGAAGTCGAGGCGGACGTCGCCGCGTAGCGACGACGACGCCGAGACGCAGCACGTGACACCACCGCCAACCTGTCTTAGCGTAACGCGAAGTCGAGGCGACGCCGCCGCGTAGCGACAACGGACGCCGAGACGCAGCACGTGACACCACTGCCACCCTGTCTTAGCGAACGCGAAGTCGAGGCGGACGCCGTCCGCGTAGCGACGACGGACGCCGAGACGAGCCCGCGACACCATCGCCACCTGTCTTAGCGTATCGCGAAGTCGGCGGACGTCGCCGCGTAGCGACGACGGACGCCGAGACGAGCACGTGACACCACCGCCACCTGTCTATCTTAGGGTAACGCGAAGTCGGCGGACGCCGCCGCGATAGCGACGACGGACGCCGAGACGCAGCACGTGACACCACTGCCACCCTGTCTATCTTAGGGTAACGCGAGTCGAGGCGGACGCCGCCGCGTAGCGACGACGGACGCCGAGACGCAGCACGTGACACCACCGCCACCCTGTCTATCTTAGGGTAACGCGAAGTCGGCGGACGTCGCCGCGTAGCGACGACGACGCCGAGACGCAGCACGTGACACCACCGCCACCTGTCTTAGCGTAACGCGAAGTCGAGGCGGACGCCGCCGCGTAGCGACGACGGACGCCGAGACGCAGCACGTGACACCACCGCCACCCTTTCTATCTTAGGGTAACGCGAAGTCGGCGGACGCCGTCGCGTAGCGACGACGGACGCCGAGACGCAGCACGTGACACCACCGCCACCTGTCTATCTTAGGGTAACGCGAAGTCGGCGACGCCGCCGCGTAGCGACGACGGACGCCGAGACGAGCACGTGACACCACCGCCACCTGTCTTTAGCGTAACGCGAAGTCGGCGGACGTCGCCGCGTAGCGACGACGGACGCCGAGACAGCACGTGACACCACCGCCACCTGTCTTAGCGAACGCGAAGTCGGCGGACGTCGCCGCGTAGCGACGACGGACGCCGAGACGAGCCCGTGACACCATCGCCACCTGTCTTAGCGTAACGCGAAGTCGGCGGACGCCGCCGCGTAGCGACGACGGACGCCGAGAAGAGCACGTGACACCACCGCCACCCCGCTTATCGTAGGGTAACGCGAAGTCGGCGGACGCCGCCGCGTAGCGACGACGACGCCGAGACGCAGCACGTGACACCACCGCCACCTCGTCTATCTTAGGGTAACGCGAAGTCGGCGGACGTCGCCGCGTAGCGACGACGGACGCCGAGACGAGCACGTGACACCATCGCCACCTGTCTTTAGCGTAACGCGAAGTCGGCGACGTCGCCGCGTAGCGACGACGACGCCGAGACGAGCACGTGACACCACCGCCTCCTGTCTTAGCGTAACGCGAAGTCGAGGCGGACGTCGCCGCGTAGCGACGACGGACGCCGAGACGCAGCACGTGACACCACCGCCACCTGTCTTAGCGTAACACGAAGTCGAGGCGGACGTCGCCGCGTAGCGACGACGACGCCGAGACGCAGCACGTGACACCACCGCCAACCTGTCTATCTTAGGGTAACGCGAAGTCGAGGCGACGTCGTCCGCGTAGCGACGACGGACGCCGAGACGCAGCACGTGACACCACCGCCACCTGTCTTACCGAACGCGAAGTCGAGGCGGACGTCGTCGCGTAGCGACGACGGACGCCGAGACGAGCACGTGACACCACCGCCACCTGTCTTACCAAACGCGAGTCGAGGGTACGCCGTTTTTGTTTATTTCTATAAATGAACATTTCTTTGTTTACACAGAAATTGTTCTTTTTTTTCAGGAAATTTCACGAATTCAAAAGTTGTTTATTTCTATAAATATGTTCTTTGTTTTGGAATTTTCTTATTAATTTTTTAACTTGTTCATAGTAGATCAATTTAATGAACATTTCGATTCAACCAAAAAGCTGTAGGTCATTTTAATTTAGTATGTTATTTTTTCCAATAAAATTATGTCCCTGGAAAGTATTAATCGAAAGGGAATAGAGGGACAGGCTAATTTATTTTTTCTGTGTAAAAGTTGCAATTCATTTTTGTTGAAAGTGGTAGTTCATTTCAATTGAAAGTGAGATTTCCCGCCCATTACTGTCCCTGAAAAACCGCTGGCCCAGAAAGGGAATTAGCGAAATAGGAAAAAACAGGCCCAAACTAAAAAAACGTGGAAAGGGAATAGAGCGTATGTAGGTACTGGGCCGAGGCTGGGCCCAACTCACGAAAAAGGAACGCTCCAGGCCGCGATCGGTCGAGAAAGGGAATAGGAGGTGGGCGGAGCCTGATCGCTAAACATTTTGTCGTTTTGCTGTCCGATTCCTCTGGTCGGAAATCGATCGCGCCTCCTAGGACGCGCGCGCGCGCGCGTTAGCCACGCCTGCCGTCTAACTCACCTAATTTTGGGTCATGTGATCTTTAACCGAGAAGGAAAGAACCAATTTATAACGAAGTGATCATGTGAGGATCCCTGCCAATGTTATTAGTTAATTAGTAAATTAGGAATTAGGAGTAGGAACCAAAGTTAATTGAAAAGAAGGACTCACTAAGCATCTGGCAGGAGGCTAGAGTCGGTAACCAATCAATCCAAATTTGAGAGAGGACAGAGGAGGTGGGGAAGGCAACGGCGGCAGCGGCCGGTTCCCTTTGATCCGATTCCAATCGACCCAGCGAGACCGGCGTTCCTTTCGATCGAGACCAGACGAAGTGACGAACTGACGATCGAGAGTTTTCACGAATCACGATCCTGAATTCCCCGACCCTGTAGCGATCGAATCATCGAGTATGAATCCCGTAAAAAGAAGACATTGAGTAGGAGGACTAGGGGAGAGTCGAGGAGATCGATCACGGATCCTGTTTCAGCGCTGGTCTCGGAGAGCTCCTCCCCAGCGCCTTATGCGCCCGGTGACGCAACTGGCGCCCACTGCACCACACTAGTGGGCCGGCCCATGAGAACGCAAAGCAGTGCAAAAAATGTATTAATGCGCAGAAAAACTACCCGATAAACTCAATCTCTATAAGATTCGATCCTGCGCCAGTTAGCTCCAAAGCTTGGTGGCCAATCAATAGACCTATTAAGCTCTTGTTGGCAGCTTGCAACACGAAACCTCTAAGAACTAACTTTAGGCGCGCATTTTAGAAAAACGAGATTTCTTTTGAAAAGAAATATGAACAAAATTTGAATGTCCACATATTCATAAAAATCACGAGTTAGAAAAAAAGTTCATGTATTCAAAAACGTTCACCGATTCAAAGTTTCATAAGACTGAAAGAGTTCATCAATTTCCAAAAAAAGTTCATCGACTTTGAAAAAAGTTTAGCGATTTTCAGAAAAAATTCACCTATTTTCAAAAAAGTTCATCGACTTTGAAAAAAGTCAAAAAAAGTTAATCGGGATTGAAAAAAGTTCAACAACTTCGAAAAAAAGTTCATCAGTTTGAAAAAATGTTCATCAATTTTTAAAAGAAGTTCATCACATTTGAAAAAAGTTCACCGATTTTGTGAAATTTTGGTCGCCTTGAAAAAAGTTCACTCATTTTAAGAAAGAGGAAGGAAACAAAGATAGAGAAAAAAGAAAAGGAAATAGGGAGAACAACTGCCTTTTCGGCGTTTATATAAAGAAAATAAAAAGAACGACAACAACACATGTGGTCATCTGATCCAACTCGTTGTTGTGATTGCTACCTGAAGAAACGGGCGTGGTTCGAGTCGCGGCTAGCGCACCAATTTTTGGGGGATTTTTAAGAAACAGGAAACCAAGATGGGCCGGCCCGCTATAAAACCAAGTGTACAGAGGGGGGTGTGCGCCCTGTACCAAATGGCCTGTATTCGGCGCCTAAGGCGCCGAATAGGATTTGGGCTGGTCTCGTCGCTTTATTTTTTTTAGGGGGGAGTTCTGGTCGCTTGATGGCTGGATTTCCTCGTCGCTTCGACTCCAACCCTGTAGTCCAGCCCACTCCAGCACCCAGCAGCCCACTAGCAGATACATTTTTGTTTTCTTAATACTAGGCCTGTGTAAAAAATTTGGGGCCCCCAGAATTTTGGGCCTTGTGCGGGCAGCACTTTTTGTACCACTATGGGCCCGGCCCTGACGACGACGCCACCGACACCGGCGCCAAATAGCGCGAAGCTTTCACTCCGGTGCTCGCCAACCACCAGGAGGAGTGCCAATCACCACCTCTACCACCCTATGCACCCGAGCGCCACCACACCACCAACTCGCAACTGAGGCAGCCTTCTAACTTGCACATCGAGCACCTCTTTACTCTCTGCCATTGCCGGGAAGAACTCCGATAACGTCGTGGTGTGCCCGTGATGACATGTTGCAGTGTAGCCACCATGGCAATGTGCTCCTCCTCTTGGGAGATACCATGTCGGTCAATGGTGGTGGCTCAACGGTCGTGCTGCTTGGCGAGGGGTCCTCGAAGTGGTGCTTACCCTTGTGTTCTTAGCTCCACTGACACCAGACCAACTTCTTTGTCGCCATGATCGATGTCGAGCCAGATACCCAGCTTTGCCTACCCCAACAAGACCTAGTGCCGCCGTCTACTATGGGGGCACATGCGCATAATGGGTGGAAGGCCTGGTACATCAATTGAACTTAAAAGTTGCATTGACGAATACATCTTCAAAATGTTGTTTCTCTCAAAGCATACGCTTTCACATGCTGAGTCTCTTAAGGTGCGGGTGAAACTATGGGCTATTTGGCAGGTGCACCGCAAAGCATACATGAACAGGAATTTCAAATTCCTTTGTCAACCCATTGTTTTACCAATTGGTTTTCAGGAAGAGCTTGAGATGACCCCTCTGAAGGGAAGCTCGGTATAGCGTACAAGTCAATGTTACTAATCTGAGTCATGAGGTTCCTCCTTTGGTGGATGCATGTATCTCTAGAGCTAGAACTGAAATTGGAGCTTTCCATGGAGCCTCTTCAGTTGTGTTTGAAGGTCTGGACGGCCCAGCTGTTCTTGAGGCGCTGTAGTGAGGGTCTTTCCCTTGCTTTCGATCTACATGTCCAGAAGTTAGTCATAGTTGTATACTACATAATGGTTCAACCGTGGTCGTCTTTGTTACGTACTCTTCTTAATTATTAACAAGATTGGCTATGTGCATATCGTTATGATGCAAAGGCCGTTTTTTAAGTCTCGAAGTTAAGTGTTCCATGTGACAGTAGAGCTTCTCAATCCTTGTAGTTAGTAATAAAGAGAACATGCTTTCAGAAGGTGGGACTTTGCTAATGAGAATAGGAGAACAAATTTTGAAGCCCGTAATCTAGCTACTACACTTGATGTTAGTATGCATGTTTTGCTTGTCAATTCTCCGGCAAATACTTTGTATTCCCCTAAACATTGTTCAATAAAAATTCTCCGATTTGCTAAAAAAAAATATCTTCGACTCCAGTTTTCTTTGCTGGGGAGTTAAGGAGTTTGAGTCTGGGGAGCGTTATGGAACATAGCCCTAGTGATGGATGCTTTATATAAAAAAATTGTCTATGGAAAGGAACTGAATGATCAAATGAGAGTGGTCGTGGAATTATAGCATTCATGGCTGCTATAATTAGGGAAGACAGACCATGTGAAGTATTTTATGAAGTCAATCGAATATAAATGTTCTTGTACCCACATACTTGGTACACCATTTATAGACCAGCGCCTATATAAGGTGTGCCTTCCCTCCATTCTCCTATATTCATTTCCATGAGCTTCTATTGACTTGTCCTACACCAACTATTGGCACAAAGAATGCAAGAAAATAATAACAAAATGAGCTTAAGAATAGGTGGCATCAGAGAAGGAATACATAGTACCAAGGTTACACTCCGTAATGCACAATGTGTTTCTACGGTGGGAACACAATATTGTAGTGGCGACGCTAAGGATTCCAGCTTATCTCGATTGTCTAGGGCGTGTTTGGTTGCCCGCATCGAGCCCAACCAGGCCCACGCGGGAAGGGAGAGGCCTGTTTGGTTGGCTAGTTTTCCTGTTGGGCCTGCATCGCACGCTTCTCAAAGCAGCCCACAGCCTGGCTCGCTGGGAACCCTCGGATCGGCAGTTTCTCGCGAGCTAGGCTGGGTGCGGCGCGAGGTCGCACGGGCGGGAGCGAGGCGCGGGCGAGGGGGAATGGCGGGAGATTGAAATCTGGCGCATCGTCCCGGTGCCAAATAAGCCTCACCCCCCTTTCACTCGCTTACTCATAGCCAATGCCTCCCTTTCTTCCCTACTTCCTCACCACCGGCGGCGGCTGCGATTTCAGATCTGCGCTATAGGCGGCGGCGACGGAAGAGGCGGCGGCGTTTGCGGCGGATCTAGTGCTCCCCTTGCTGTTGGCCACCGTCTGGTCGACCTAGTCCGTGCCATGCCTCCCCCTACGTCGTCCGCGTCTCCGATGCCGGTAAGCAGCACCCCCTCCCCCCTTTGTTAGCTCAGTGGTTAGGCCGTTAGGCTAGGTGTAGGATCGATTTCCCACTGAACGAACCGTCGATATCGACTAGGTTATGGATGCACGAATGAGGCTGATAATCCAGGCAGCATCACTGATTAGTGTGATTCAGGCATGGGTCATGTTCATGCACCAGAGAGTTGTTCGTCGTGTTGGGAGACCTTTGATCCGCTATGGTCCATTGTTTCCCCGGGAACAGGAGAGGATCCAAAATCTGAACTACATCTACACCATTTGCCAGGCTTGTCAAGACCTTCAGGAGCAGGGCCTGTTACAAGATAGCATCAACACCAGTGTCGAAGAGCAAGTGGCCATGTTCCTCCATGTTGCTGGCCATAACCAGAGGTTCAGGGTCATTCACAACACGTTCATGAGATCAATGGAGACCATCTCTAGGTACTTCAAGCAAGTGCTTTTTGCTGTTGGGGAGCTTAGAGGAGAGATGATCAGGAGACCATCTGGCCAGACTCCACCCAAGATTCGCGGAAGCCCAAGATGGTATCCATACTTCAAGGTGAGCATTGACAATATACACTTTTCATGGCATGATATGCTTGTATTGTTCAAGTTGAGCGCTAACACAAGCTAGTGATGCCATTTTTAGGATTGCATTGGGGCAATAGATGGTACTCATGTCCCGCTGAATTTCTAGGTCACATCGCAGCGGCATCTGGGGAGCACCGCACAAGCGTAATGTGCTTGTCTTTGTTGACTTTGATCTGAAGTTCACATATGTGCTGGCTGGCTAGGAGGGGTCAGCGCATGATGCAAACATTCTCACTGACAACATGAGCCGACCTGATGGGATCAACATCCCCGACGGCAAGTTCTACCTTGGAGATGCTGGCTATGCATGTCGGACAGGTATTCTTCCACCCTTCAGGAAAACAAGGTACCATCTCAACGAGTTCTCTGGTAGGAACTTTCCTAGGACTGCACAGGAGCTGTTTAATCTCAGATACTCCAGCCTTAGAGTAACTGTTGAGAGGGCATTCAGAGCTCCGAAGAATAGGTTTAAGATCCTGGATCAGAAGCCATTCCACCCATACTCCACTCAGGTTAAGCTAGTTCTTGCTTGTTGCATTCTGCATAACTGGATCCTCCAGTGGGGCTTTGATGAACACGTGCCTGAGGAGGAAGGGGTCGAGCCTGACGATGTTGTTAGCTCTGGCCATGATGTGGAGGCATTTGACAATGACGCTTGGAATAACAAAAGGTTGGAGTGGGCAGAGGCAATGTGGCTTAACAGAGGTCAGTGCAGGATTTGAAGAAGAGGAGGAAGAAGAAGCAGCAGCAGAAGCACAGAAAAAGAGGAAGAAGAAGAAGCAGCAGCAGAAGCACAGAAAAAGAGGAAGAAGAAGAAGCAGCAGCAGAAGCAGAAGAAGAGGAAGATGAAGAGGAAGTTTTGGTAGCAGAAACACTGATGAACTATCCCTTTTTAGCCAATGGCTCTTAATAATTTGAATTGTCATTTGATAGTAGTTAGGATGGACTGTCATTTGTTTAACTAGCTGGCACTATGTTCAGATTGTGTGTGGTAAGGTCACCACTAGTTAGAAGTGGTGACAACACCTTATATGCAGGTTGCAACCAAACACCATGTCATATTTGCGCCTAATGCAATGCGGCCAACCAAACGCCGGGTCAAAAATGATTGTCTCATGCAACTAGGGGCATGCATGCAACGAAACTATGTGCATCTGGGGTTTTTTGGCCTGCATCCCCTCAAACCGGCTCAATAGAGCCAGACTCGCCGGGCCAGGCTGAATCGACAATGTAACCAAACACGCCCCTAGAGAGCTTGTCTTCGGCAAGGTGTCCGACCACTCCGTTTCGCATGGCAGCGGCCCCACGGTGATGCGCAAGTTGCAGGGCATGACAAACCATTAGATGCCCCCGACGCTTCGCTGGTTCAGAGAGGAAAAAGTACTACGATCAACATACATCCGAGCCTCTTGTCTATTACTCCTACCCAAGAGGATGCAGGAAAAAAATGGTGTGAGTGATTGATAGCAAGAGCACATGTAGTGAGCAGTGAGTGCGGCCTCTAGCACGTGTAGTGTGAAGAAAAATCATCGATTCACAACATTAAACAATTATTTTTTCGCTATCAAGCACACAACAAATATTTTGTCTTGCTTCGTCTCCAATATTTCTTCTTTTCCTTATCTGGGAAAACTTATCTTGTTTCTTGATTTTCATGCCTATGAGAGTTATTTACCCAAAACCATCACACTGGGGCTAGGGTAATAACTTGGTACCGGATTCTAGCCAGGGCACAAAAATCCACGAGAACTGCACCTAACCTGTAACTCTGAGAGAACTGATGCTAAGATTTAGTCGCAAAAACAGCCAGACCGACAGGTGGGTCCAGCCTATCGGACTAATGAGGTGAAGACCGAAAAGTTTGGGCGACCGATGTGGCAAATAAGACACGGCCCAGCTTGTCAATGGCTAGAAATTATCTTCGTCACAACATTTTTTCACTGGAGCATTCCATCAAGCACCTTCTGTGTGTTAATCTTCTGGTCACTAAAGAAGGCACCGCACGCCATGGCCATGTCGGAGCAGTGACCAGAGGAACTGCGGGCCAGATGCCTTCATCCGAGAGCAGAGGCCATCCGCACAGGCGAGGTCGCGGGCGGCACACCATGGAGCCGGCACATGCAACCGCGATAGTGAGAAACTCGGGTGGCATTCATGGCGTTCTTCGGTGGTTGTAGAGGCGACAGTGGGCTTCTGCTGCTCGTGCTCGGCAATGGCAACATGGTTGAGCGTCGTCACTGCAAGCATGCCCGTGGCCAACGGCTCGACGTCCATGGTGTTATTCTGCGGATGGTGAGCGAGTGCAGCGGTAAGCTGTGGATCGAGCTCCGGGAAGTGGCGTTGTGGGCTCATGTGGAGCTCATGGAGGTGGCGTCGAGCGCTGGTGCGGCCAGGGCGCTCCACCGTGGGGCACCGCCGTGACCAGGGCCTACCGGCGGGCAGCGCGAGCACGGGCTCCACAACGGCGTGCGCGGCCAGTGCCTCACGGCGAGCGCCGTGAGCACGGGGAGGAGCAGGGCGCTCCACCATGCTGTACGCCCGTCAGTATGTGCACGACTAGGTCCTCCTGGCGGTCGCCACGAGCATGGCCACCACAGTGCATGAGCACGGACGCGCCCAGGCCTCCTGGCGGGCGCCGCAAGCATGGAGACAAGCAGGGCGCTCCACCATGGCGCAACCCCATAGAGAGCGACCAGGGCCTCCTGGTGGTCGCCGCGAGCACGGAAATGGCCTCCACAATGCACGAGCACGGGTGCGGCCAGGCCTCCCGACGGGCATCGCAAGCACGGGCGCGGCTAGTGCCTCTCGGTGGGCGCCACAAGCACGGATGCGGCCATGTCTCGGATGACCGTCGACCACTAAGGGCGGCGAGAGTCGCCGGCGGCGTGAAGTGAACATATGCCCAAATGTCGCCCAATACGTGTTTCTTGAAATGCCCACGAGAATGTGGGTAGAGCTTTATTTCTTTTCTTTAGAAATAGACTGAAACAGGGCCCAGCCCGGCCAAGACAGAAACTGCCCTCTGACCCAAGTCCACCAAAACAGAGCCCTGCTCCAGCTCCTTCCTTCCGGCTGCTGCAACGGCGACCAGCGGCAGCTCTACGAATCCGCGCAGCATCCTTTGAGGTGAGCTCTTTCCTCCCTCTCCTCCCTCTCCATTACTCCCTCCGTTTCACAATACATGACCCAACTTTATACTAAGGTTAGTATAAAGTTGGGTCATCTATTTTGGAACGGAGGGAGTACATTGAAGGCTCCTGCCATCCCTGTTTAATTTCTTGACTGATGTGCGCTCCTCTCCTTGTCTTATGAACCCTAGGTAGCTCTGTAGATGGATCTGGGTTGGTGAATGCATCCACCGTCAGGGCGACGGATCTTGGCTTCCATTCGTTGATTTTCTCAATCTCAAGCTCCATTCCGCAGGTCTTCCTTAACTAATGAAACAGATAGCATGGTAAGGTGTAAAAATGTGGAATTTTTACCGATCTGCAGATGCAAGATGGGACATTTAATCTGATTTCGGTGTAAGCTGAGGAAATTTGGCAAAGGCACAAGCAGCACTGGACATTCAACCGGTTAGCCTGTTTCAGTCTCAGTTCAGATGAGTCGCGACCATTCCTCGCATGTGCCGCCGCTGGAGGACCAAGACCTCCTCCAGGAGATCCTCCTCCGCCTCCCTCCGCTCCCATCCTTGCTTCCCCGCGCATCCGCTGTATGCAAGCGCTGGTACAAAATACTGTCTGACCCTCGGTTTCTCTGCCACTTCCGCAAACACCATCGGAAACTGCCGCTCATTGGCTTCTTTGACAAAGAATTATGTCTAGCCCCTGTCTTCACTCCAATGCTGGAGCCGCCAAACCGCATCCCCGTCAGCTTCGCCCTGCCAGAAAACCTCCTTGGTTGGACTCCATGGGCCAACCTGCTCATACATATGAAGTTCTCTTTCTTTGGCTGCCGACACCGCATTACACTCTTCCTTGACCGCCCGCGCCATGAGGCTGTCTTGTGGGACCCCTACACCAACGTGCAGCGTCGTGTAGCTTTTCCACCGGGTTTCGACAATCAGCAAGCTAACTTCATCAGGAGCGCTGCGGTGCTGTGTTCTGCCAGCGACGTGCAGCATGTGCATGGTGATCGCCACTTTAGCCCATACAAACTTGTATTGGCATGCCATGACGCTAAACACACAAAGGCGTTTGTTTGCATCTATGAATCCATCTCTGGCATATGGGAAGATAGTATCTCCTTAGCGACTACAGATGTGATTTCTAGGAACAGGCCTAGCATATTGGTTAGGAATACACTTTGCTGGTTGCTTCACGGAGGCGGTATTCTCGAGTTTGATTTTGAAAGGCTGACTCTTGATGTGATTGAGAAGCCTGCAAGTGTCGATGTTACTAATACTCGCGGCGTCGACTGGTCCTTTCAGATCATATGAGGAGAGGATAATGGCCTCGGCCTTGCTGTTTTGCCAAAGCCAGAACTAAGCATTCAGTTATGGGCGCAGAAATCCGACTGTGATGGTGTTGTCTCATGGGTGCTGCAGAAAATTGTCCAATTGGATGAGCTCGATACACGACCCTTAAGTTCAGGCGTGGCAAAACTTGTCCTGATGCCAGGGTATGACGAAGACACAAATGTGATATTTTTATCTTCGGTTTCTCATGACTTCATGCTCCAACTTGAGTCGATGAAGTTCAAATATATTGGTAGAAGAGAGTACCTGAGTTCTAGATTCTATTATCCCTATACAAATTTCTATACTGCAGGTAACATCTCGTCTCTTGCATGGCATACATAACAAATCAAAATACTTTAACTGAGATTCACTCCAATTACTTATGATACATGTTTACTGTAATATTGTTGGTGTGCTAAAGAGTTGACTAGATATTTAAGTATATATTGAGTTGTTTCTTTCTTTGTCAGGATATCGAAGTTATCCCAGTGTAGTTTTGTTACTTAACGGATTGCTTAAAGTATAACAAAACTAGAAATGTAACTATCTCTGTGCGTAATATGCTCTATCAGTATGTGCTTGATCTAATATGTGAAATAGTTGTTTGGTTGCCATTTCCAGTCAATATTATTTGCTTGACGACATCCTTCCATTGATTTATTGTACTTCTTTTGTTATTAGGTAGGCGCATTGCTGGTGGAGATGGTGTAGCTGAAAATGTCAATGCATAAGATCTGCAAATATGCTATGTTGGCCGAGCAGGTTTGTGCATTTATCTTCTTGCTATTTATATATCTTCTTGCTTGATTATTTAATACATGAGATCTCTTGTTTATTGGTCTCTATGGCATGAGTTTGATCGAGTTTAACTGCCGAGTTCTTCCATCTCGGATAAGCATGCCAGTGAGTTAGAAACCAGAATTTCTTCCTTTCTTGGACGGGCCTTTAATGTGCACGTGGTACTGGCAAAAAAATCTCGAATGATGTGATAATCTAGGAAGTTCAGTATTTGCCTATGACGGTAGCGGCAGATCAAGTGGGGTGTCATTGGTGCCATACTGCCATGTTATACTAGACACTAACTATCTAAATTTCTAACAACTTAATGTTGTTTGATGACTATTTGTTAGAATTGAGATGGTATTTAGGTCAAATTGCACTATCTGGTACGCCCGGATCTTTCATCTTAGGCGCCACTGTATGACAGGGGAATGCTTGAGAACATGTCAACATTGGAGGTTCAGTGTGTGTAGTACAAACTACAAAGTAACTGTTCACGGCTGGATGATGTTTGTTTTTTCTAGATGATTCACCTTTGGATATTATTGAACGATGTTCAGAACAAATGAGTTGATTTGTACTGTTGGGATGTTGCAAAATTCTGAGATACTACCGGATCAGTTTTTCAGTGAGTGAATAGTTCAAATTGGTTTTGATTGATTACATTGGTTGTTCTGCAGGTATCTGGAGTTCTCTTGGATTTGCTGAGATGCAGAAATTGCTCTTTGCTGTAGGTTCTTCCACTTCTGTCTGTTGTGGCTCCTAGTGTAGTCAACGCTGAAACTAATCCTCTATTCTGCCTATTGGATTTAAATTGTGTTATTTCCAGACTTCTTTGTACTACCACTATCTAATATCTGTAGACAGAAGTCGACGCTGGCACTAGTTGTAGCGACCATCTCTATGTGTCGTCTGCATCATCTATAAATTTCTTGCCATCTTTGAACTGTAAAGCTCAAGCTATGTTTGAGGTTTTTCTGAGCTTATGACTGAGACTGCTTTTTCTAAAACTTAATTATGCATTAGATTGTTAATACTTAGTTTTTTCTGATTTTTTTTTCTTTTCTTGAACACTAACGGATTGTACAGTTTACATGGCTTATACATGATTTGTTGATATGGATATTTCATCTTGAATATTTTCCTTTTCAACAACAAGTGGCTAGTCCAAGCTAACAATAGGTAATTTGTGCTTTTGTGGCATGCTTTTCTTTGATTTTGTGCTACTAATACTTAATTACTACTCAGGTATGGTCTCAGATTGATATGGTTTGTTCAGTTCAGTTCTTCAGATACTATGCAAAGATGGTTTGTAAGAATATGGATCAAAGAATTTCAGCAGGAAACAATTATGGTCCAGAACATGAGCTCAACCCTGGTACAATTCAATGGCAAGAACCATGGGTCATGAACAAACACTTCTTTCAATTCCCGAACTGTGGCGATTAGCGCATGTACTAGTTCAGTAGCGATGCGACCCTTGCAATCTTGTGTTGTCTCTGCTTGTTGCACATGTTGTTTTGCTGAATTGATGTTTGCTTTCATTTAGCGATGCATGTGAATGGACGAACAAGCGCCAGTAAGCTATGGTATGAGAATGAGGTGTTAATGAACAAAGAAATTATTATCAAATATATATCCACGTTGAAGCTAGTATCAGTTGAAACCTGATGCTAGACTGTTTTTGTTGGGAGGACCAAGTGAAAATATTATGAATGTAGTATGAAAGTAATCTCTCATTGTGATCTGAAGGCTTGGAAGCTTGAGATAAAGATTGCACAAAGAGCAGGGAGAAGACCTCCAACTTCAACGGTTGCGGCAGTTTATTTCTGTTGCTAACTGTTGTAAGTAGTGTCATCGCCATCACAACATCTCTACTATTAAAGGAGGATCGAACGTCGTGATGGTTCGACCTCCACCTCCCCGCCTCGCACGGAAAAATATCGATCGAAGGGAAAACCAATCGCCAGAAAATATGGAAGGAGCCAACTCAATGCACGCAACACACCATGGAGAAACAATCGGGAGTCTAACTGCCCACACGATCAGCCAGAGGATGCCACACACCCAAACAACGAGCGACCTTTCGAGATATCCTGCGTCGCTCCGCCGAGAAAGACGGTGTGCCTCAAGCTGCCCCGTTCCCCGGCCGCAAGGCCGGCCGCAGGTCCCCGTCCCCTCCTCCAACAAGAACCCGTTGTTGTTGCAGAGATGAATCTATCCTCCAGCTCGCATTCAGTCCTCGCCTACATGCTCTCCCGCCTCTTCTTGATCAAGATGGGTTCCAAAGGCTCTCCTTACTGCGCGACCTCGAGCGGCGGCGGTCGCCGCCATGGTCATCTCGGCGCTGGCCCCGTGCCAATTTGTGGAGCCATGTCACGCCTTCGCTGCGAGAAGCAGCTACCTGCGACCGTGCCCCTGCCCTCTTTCTCCCCAGCGTGCTCCTATTTACGCCCATCGACAACATAGCCGCCAGATCATCTACGGGTTCTCGTAGGTGAGTTTCCCTCTCTCCATTGATACCCGTTCATTGTTCTGATGGCATATCATCTGATTTGATTCACACGCCTGCAAAAAAAATTATGAACTCTAGCATGGCGAATGAATCTTGGGTGATGGATTTACCTTCACGGGATGCAATTTTCTGATCCATTCTTAACTCTAATGGCACTATGACAGTGAAGGTTGATCTTAGGCTCTTTATGGTGGATAGCTTGATGTTCTTGAGGCGCCCAAGTCTGGTTGTGACATGTGAGTATTTTTTGCATATGTTCTTGCTTGATGAATTGAATGGATAATTCTGTCTCCTCACTATTGTTTCAGACAATGGTTTTGAATTAATCAGATTGCCTCTGTAAGGTAGTTGATATTTATGCAGCTTCAAGCTTTGTTTCTTGTGCTCAACCATAGTAGTGTCTGTGCAACTTCAAGGTTTATTTTCTTGTGCTTGATGGTAGCAGGGATCTCTAGATACTGCCACACCCTGATGTGGTCACCCTTGTCTTTTCAGGCGCCTCCGCTTGGCAACACGATAAAGTTGCCATGTGGTGTATTGGAAGACTGAGATGCCGGATGCCAAAGCCCATCGACTACAGTAGTTCGGTGCCCATCATCAACATCATGGACTCCGGTATCTGCTATATCTTAACTCCCCGGCAACTCCTCTTCAGCATAACCCCGAGCACATCAACAGTGCACTGCTGCTCCTATCTTGGTAACAATGTAGACATAGAAGGTGCAGTCCGAGAAGCTAGCTAATTGAAATGGGGATAATCGAGGCTAATAGTGAGATGCTGCAGCCCCTGCTATCTCCCTCACAATCAGGAAGGCAAGGTGAGTGCTGCCTTTCTCCAGTGAACACAACACATGTGTAACATTTTTCCTATAACACTAATTTCCAATTTGAATGTACTTCCTCTTTTAAACTAATATAAGACTATTCTTCGAACTTCCTACGACCATGTTCCACTGAGAATAACTTTCACATTGCCTCCACTTGTTTGACGATTTTTTATATTTATATTCTCAAGCAAAAAATGTTGTTTGACATATACTAAGTGGTAAATTCATACCATGGGATATCTGAATCTAAGCTGTAAAGATTAGCTTGTGCATGCACCATGCAGTGGCTCTGGTTTCCTACAAAAGGTATTTAGTTGATTGCTTTCTTGCATCTTATATCTGACTAGAGCATTCCATTCAATCATGTTACTGTTCTTAGGTTAAATTTGGTGGACAGACGACACCGATATATTTATCCACAGTTAGCATACTTTGTTTGGAGTCTTATGGTGGTGGCAAACATCGGCGGGTGAGGGGAGAGGGACAAAGTTTGCCGGCCAGGACGATGCAGACATCTTGGGGCTCACGTGGAAGGAAGATGACGCAGGTTGGTCCGGCGAATAATGGCCTGGCGAGCCTCTTGTTATGTGCAAGTAAAGTTTATCATTCACATTTCTCCTTCTGTGTCTTGTTCACAAGGTCACGTGATCCCTCTATTTGTACTGCTTGATTCGTTTTTCGTTCGCTCAGTGAAATGGTGAAAATAAGCTGACTACAGTTATTGTTATTTTTTATCGCAGAATTATTTGTTATTGATCTCTAGGCTCTAGCTGATCTCTGAAATGGAGAAAATAATACTGCTTCATCTTCTTGTGTTCTGCATGCCTTATTGATTCCTCCCTCGTCGGTTGCTGGACATGTGCTTTCTTGTCAGTCACGGCTGTCGGATGCGACACAAACGGCTTCTTCCTTTAGGAGACGAGGACAACAAATCTAAAATTCCAACAGCCTTGCTCCCGCTGAGCAAACCAGGGGCTCACCAGGTATCCTTTGTACATGTACACTTAGCTCCATCCTTGTCATCAGTGGCGGATGTACAGGGTGGCCAGGGTGGGCCGCGGCCCACCCTGGGATTTTGACACAGCGTATATATACCTATACATATTAAGTGGGCTAGAAAAAATGAGGGCCCAATAAACACGAAGGTGCCCAGTCCAGGTTCCTCGTCTCAACGCCCTACCCCGAGTCCCCCCGACGCCCAATGCCTGACCCCGCGACCCCCAGTATGCAGCCGCCTCACCGTTCCTCGCTGGCTCGCCGCCGGTCGCGCCCCTGCCGTCTGCCGCCGCCAGGAAACTCCACCTTCCTCCGGTCCTCCCGCCCGGCCGGCCCTCGCCCAGCGCGGCTGCGCCCCTCGCCCCCTGCCCTACCTGCACGCGGCTGCGCTACTGCCACCGGCCAGCTGTCCGGTGCCCCTGCCCTCATGGCCTCGCTCGCCTGCAAATTCGGGCAGTTTGCTTGCTCATTCACCAATGTGCAGAAACTAGAATACCCCGATTTAAGGTAGCAAAATTCCCAAATTTCTGATTTAGGGTTTGCTTGTTTGCCTTATGCTATCCACTACATGAACACAAACCAAAATACCCAATTAGCTTTATTGATAGAAAGTAGTTTTCTTACAGATTTGTTGAAAAATGAAGAGGGCTGGAGACATTGTTTCTCTTTTCCAGAGAGAAGCTATGAAAATAGGGAAGAAGAAGACGGAGAATATGTCGGATGTGGTTGAAGAGCAAACCAGCGAAGTTGTGTGTATGTCGATTGTGATCGAAGAGCAAAGTGAACAACCAATATTGTCTATGTCGAATGTGACCATAGAGCAAACAGAAGATGTGTCACCGCCATCGCCGTCGGTTTGTGATTTTAGTCGTCTTAAACATGATCCTGAGAAAGGCTACCCAAAAGCATAGGCCACAAATATAGTCTTTTTGAACTTCTCAAGGTATGTACTATGGTCAGTGTTCTATTTGATACCGTCATGGGAACCATGTACTATTTACCTGTAGGCTTCTTTATGCAAAACTAAGATTGAATTGTGAATTTTTAGTGTGTGCGTAAGACCATATTGATATATTTCTTTGTCCTATCGATAATTAGTTAGAACGTTCACATGCCATATTAGTTATCAAAAAAAAAAAATGGGCGGACCACCCTGTCGTCAAAAGCTAGCTCCGCCACTGCTTGTCATCATAGATGCTTGCCTGCATCCAATTCCAATTGCTACCATATATTCTGAACTCTGTTGATATGTTCTTCTGATGTGCTCACTGGATGTATAGATCAGAAAAGTGCATGTGTTTGGGTCCAACGAAAAGAGGTGAGGCATACGATGTGTTCTCCTTAGCACAACTATGGAACATGGTGAAGAAAGGTGTTCTTTTTTAACGTAAGGTTTTCTTTTATTAGCAAGTAAATTAGCTTCATACCAAGGATGGTAGTGTTTGCTGGGCTGTGTTAATCGAACATGGAGGATGCTGGAGCGTTTTCTCTGTTGTGAATTTTTATGGCAGATTGAACGAGGGCTATTTACCATCGTTTATCCTTCTAACAATAATCTTCGTGTGATGGACTATGTTATCCATGTTCAATTACTTGATCTCTAATAACATTGGACCTGTAAGGAAGTACTCCTCTAAAGATGGAATATACTTTTGTGGACTGGCTTTGTAATTAGGTTGGTTTATAGACCATCACTTTCCCAGCACCTGCAGTGATCTGGTTGCTATATACATGTATCCAGACTTCCAGTGGGGTAGGGCATGAATTGCAATATAGTGAGATCTTTCTCAACAAGGGAATCGCGGTAGCCTTTGCTGCAGCAGATAAGGTGGTCAGACTTCCAGAGAGCAAGCACTAAAGAACATATGGAATTGGCTGACTTAATTCTCTATTTAGTTATTTATGTCAAAAACTTGACCTTCGCTATTAAGATTAATAAAAGGCTACAATTAACCTATCTTGCGGATTTTGTAAACTATTTTTACTCCAATGTGAGACAAGATCAACGAAAACCTTTCCAAGATTTCAAAGAATCGACTCGTATATGAGACAAGATCATGATTCAGAAGGATGCAGATTCAGTGAGTTAACTGCAACTAACTTTGGATGTAATGATGCACTCAAAGTCAGTGACATTGAATCCCAGTCCAATCCAGAATCAAGGTTGGCACTTTTTCTAGAGCTATCTCTGGTGATTCTTACATTTTTTCTTTGGTGGAATGTAAGGCGTATGACAACGACTAGACCGAGCCCAAACATAGGCGACTGCGAGGTCTTTCATTGGCTGATATATATGAAAGCATAACTAAGCCACCACCGGGATGCAATCACTCTGGTGACCATATGGTCTTTGCATAGGACTACACAGATATAATTTGTTTAATTGACATGTCTAAGTTTTGATCCATGTGTGTATGCTTTTAGAATTATAGCGATGTTTAGTTATAATGATGTCTTAGTTAATGTCTCTATGTCAAAGTCTATTATTCCGTGGCAACGCACGGACATTCGACTAGTCCTATTTGAAAACACAACATGCTATTCTCATAGTTTTATTTTTGGTCACCAGTAAAAGTGGCAGTGTGCCTCACATGTCCTAGTTGCATGTATATGAGGATTACTTTTTATGATGACCACATATACATATGGAGGACGTGGCATTCTACTCGGCTGCCAGTGTATTTTCTTCTGATTTGCATTCCAAGAACCTCTTGCTTTGACTTATGAATGAGAGGCCCGCAACCCTGCCGGCTGCCGACCCGCCGCGGGCCACTCCGGCCTCAGCGTCCACACTCACTGCCGCCGTCAACGGCGGATCCAGCCACCCCACCATCATCTACCACCCTCCAGCCCTGCTTCCACCATGTCTATGAGGGATCTTAATTTTCATAAAGGCCAAGTTTTTGCTGAGGAAGTTTGGAGGAAATGGGGCGTTCCAATTAATTTTGAAGAAGGTAAGGACCAGCAAGAATTTGTTCTGGTTGGTGAATTCAGCAGATCGAGGATCAGGCTTATGGAAGAATCGATGGCCATCATTCTCCTATCATGCGTTGGTGGTTGTGCACCGATGTTCAGAGTCAAGCTCCTCCAGAATTGATCCTTCAGGTTCTCAGTTTCTTCAAAAGAAGTGGGTTTCTCTATTTTAAAAAAGGTAACATTTCATTTCCTGAGTTGAATGTCAATTTTCTCCTATGGGGTAGTCGAGGACCTAACTCATCTTGGGAACTCGATCAATATCTTGAAGAAAAAGAGGATGAATGGACTCACATCTTCCAAAGACATCCAAGGAAATCATATTCGCAAGCCCTTCAATTTCCTGGTCGCTTCATTGATCATAATTCAAATTCCTCTGGATCTCATCTGCACCATCATTCCAACCTGCAACAAACTGGTTCATCGGAGCGTGATCACCGCGTGGCGTCAGTGGCAGTTATACCTCCCAGGGCGGGAATTCAGGGCATTCAAAGTGGGCACTTTATTTCTCAGAGGTTAGGCGGTTCCTTTTGTGTCTGTTGCCTTGAAACTGACCATTTCAAGGCCAATTGCACTAATAGGATCAAATGTAGGGCCTGCAAGAGATGGGGCCACATTGCTCGAGACTGCCATTTCTCCTCACGGCCCAATTTTCCACCACAACCCACCTAGGCCTGATCAATCAAAGGAATGCCACTCCGGTTTCCACAAGACCAACGGAGCCCATACGGACGTTCACCCTTCCAGTCAACAACGAAAGGGAAGTGACCACTATTCGCATGATGGAGACCAATCAGGCTATTATTCCAGCTACCAACCTGGGAAACCGCTTGAACGCATCGATTACCTTCCCAGCTCCTGGCACTTGCTCAATTGCTACCTCTGCGCACCCAGTCTCCATTTGTCTCCTCGGCTATGTTCTTCCCCCTCCCGCGAACACTTCCACCACCCCCTATGCTTGCCAACATGGTCACCTTCCCCTTTGACCCATCGCCTTTCATCATGTGGAATTTTCAGAGCATTGCGGTTGACGGCCGACCGGTGCCTATTAATCATGAGGAATGCGTGATTGCATCCATTATTCCAATGCCAAATCTGCCGGTCTAGTTTGCCACGGTGAGACAGGTCCTCTCTGATTTCTTACCTGATGTTAAGCATATGGGATTCTCTGAAATTGCCCCATGCCATTTTGGTCAAGCATACATCAAGTTGAACCGTGTTCTTGATAGGGATGAACTTGTTCACAATAGCCCGCATGCTTTTACTGATGTGCATGCACTGAAAAAAATAGCGTGCTATAGCGTCGCTAATAGCACGCTATAGCGTATGAGAATTGTCTCGCTAAATATATCGATGTACAAAGTCTCGCTAATAGCACGCTATAGCGCGATATAGCACGCTAATAGCATATTTTGAGGTCGCCGCTATTTTGCTGTAGCGTGCTATTTTTTTCATTGTGTGCATGTCATTTATGAGAAGCATAACAGAGGCCTTAACTGGAAGAGATTGGTTCTTAATAGGGTCTATTCCTACATGAATGAATCTTGTCTACATCATATGTCATCGTTCTTATTGCATTACTCAGTTTCTCCATGAACTTAATATACTAGATGCATGCTGGAGAGCGGTCCATGTCTGGAGTAATAGTAGTAGATGCGGGCATGAGTCGGTCTACTAATCTTGGACGTGATGCCTATGTATTTGATCATTGCCTTGGATATTGTCATAATTATTTGCTCTTCTATCAATTACCCAACAGTAATTTGTTTACCCACCGTATGCTATTTTCTCGAGAGAAGCACTAGTGAAATCTACGGCTCGTGGTCTATTTTCTATCATAATGTTTTCAGATCTATTATTCCAAAAACCCCAAAATACCTTGGTGCACTTTTTCTTTTTCTTTTTCTTTTTTTTTTGTGTGTTTGCATCAGATCTATACATCCAAACTTATAGTATTTAATCTATCTTTTTACCGAGGGATTGACAACCCGTCTTACGCGTTGGGTTGCAATAATTTGTTCTTTGTGTGCAGGTTCCGTTTACATTGTGTTCCTTGGTTCTCGTACTGGATTGATAACCTTGGTTTCATAACTGAGGGAAATACTTGTCGTTGTTGTACTACATCATCCCTTCCTCTTTGGGGAAATACCGACGCGAATACAAGCAATCAGGCACCCTTGCCGAACAACTACGGAGGAAGCGGTGATTGGTTCATGGATTCGGTTGCCACCTCCTACATGTCATCAAACTTCGTTAATCTCACTTCCTACTATCCCCATTAACACGTCAACCCGCATCACCGTCGGTGACAGCTCTTCTTTACCCATCACTCCTATTGGACATAGTTCGTTTCCATCTTCATCCATGTCGTTATCTCTTTCTAATATACTTGTCTCTCCCGACTTAGTTAAAAATCTTGTTTCTGCTCATTGTCTTACACGTGACAATCCAGTAACTGTTGGATTTGACAATGTTAATTTTTCTGTTAAGGACGCCCATTCCCCGACGAGCTCTACCCGTTTCATTCATCATCCACCACCACAGCTGCAACCATCGCCCTCTCCACCGGTGTAGACCTTTGGCATGCTCATTTGAGTCATCCACATCATGCAGCCCTTCGTCGTATTCTTAAGAGTTTTTCCTTCACCTGTAAATAAGGCCGATCATACTTGCCATGCTTGTGGCATTGGGAAGCATGTTCATCTTATATTTAGTGCGTCGACCACTATTTCCCTTTCAGTTACTTCATAGCGATGTATGAGGACCAAATTTTTTTGGCTTAGAATTGAAGTACTAACTTTTGGCTTTCACAATGCTTGAGGGACCATTTTTTTTCCTGTTTTGGTTACTTTTTAGAAAAAGCATTATTGTTAAAAGTGACTCATAAACCAGTATAAACTTTTGTTTATTTTTTTATTGGAGGGAGAAGATTTATATATTTAGGATTACTCTACTAGGAACATGCATTCTCCGGAGTCAGGATAATTAAGCCATGTAATAATCATGCTAGGTAGTTGTCGAATCAATACAAGTTTAGCCACACAAAGTAAACATTTCTTAAATTTTTATGAACATTCTCATAAATTCGAACGCATATTTTCAATTATATTTTTATGAACATTCTCATAAAAAAACACATGGACATTTTTTCAACAATCTTTTAAAAAATTATTAATACTTTGTAAAATATATTAATAACTTTCAAAATAATGAACATGTACCAATTTTGTGATTTAAAAATAACTATGTTAACATTTTTTTTGTTCAGTTTTTTTGAAATACAAAAACCAACAAGATAACAGGCAACATAGTAAAAAAGAACTGCATAACCGGCAATCGCTGGAAAATTGCCCAGCCTATTCACTCCTATCTGTCCCTCGAAAATTGCCAGCCCGTTCACACCCATATGTATATTTTACGAGGGCAGAATAAATACTCCCTCCATCCCAAATTTCTTGTCACAAAAATGAATAAAATGGATATATCTTGAACTAAAATACATCCATACATACAATTCTACAACAAGTAATTCCGGACATATTAAGTAGCAGATTACTCGATTAGCAAACAATTGCAGCCCATTTATCCCTCTAAAAAAGAGGTAGCCCATCTTTATAACAGTAGCAGGAGAGCTCCTAATTATCGCTTGTAGCGGGGAGCTCCTAGTCAGCGCTTCGCGCGCTGGTTTTGTACCGGCGCTTACACGCGCGATCCCCTGGGACGACCAATTAGCATGAGTGCTCTCTTCGCTCGATGTGTTGACCACAGGATCGTTCGCCTGATCGGTTGGAATACAAAGTTTGCTTGTTCGATCGTTCATTGAGCGTTTAACCCTGTAGACTGTGGATTTCTCAAAATTTGAAAAAACAAGTTCATTGATTTTGGAAAAAAGTTCATCAATTTTGAGAAAACAATTCATAGAGATTTTGAAAAAACTCATGAATTTTAAAAAAGAAGAGTTCACATATTTGAAAATATTTCATCGAATTTAAAATAAAAACATGTGCATTTCAAAAGTTCACGCTTTTTAGAAAATAAAACAAAATTGAAAAGGAAAAATAGAACAAAAAAAGGAAAGTAAAACAACTATGTTTTCGGCATTGCATTATATAAGAATAAAAAATGATTGTAGCACATCACATCACTCACTTGCTTGGTGCGTTGGGTAGTAAATCTTGAGGAGCACGGTTCCAATCACGCGTTGCGCATATCTTTTTGGGGGTTTAAACAGAAAAAAGAGTGAAAGGGCCGGCCTAGAGTTGGGTGCGGGGGGTGGTGCACCAAGTTGCAAAATGCCTCAAGGTGAAGAATAGGAAATGTTCTTGTAGCGCCAGGACCAGAACTACTCCTCACACCTCGCTCACTTGCCTAAAGAAAGTTTGACCAGTTGATCGAAGACCAAACTGATCGTTGAATTTCAATAAAAATTTATGAACCACGAAAGCATTCTTCAGTTTGAAATTTTGTTCTGAATTTTAAAAAAAATTACAAAATTTCAAAAATTTGCTAATTTGAAAAAGGTTCATAAATTTGAAATAAACTTCATGAATTTGGAAAAGGTTCATATTTTTTTTCAAAATAGTTCATGACTTGATAAAAGTTTATAACATTTGAAAGAAAGTTCACGCAAATTGAGAAAAACTTCACAAATTTAATAGTTTATTATTTAAAATGGTTGATAAATTTAAGAAAAGTTCACAAATATAAAAAAACAAATCCGTAAAAGTGCATGCAATTGAAAAATATGTGAAAAAGGATGCACACAGAACATAAGTGAAAAAAAAGGAAAAAGTTTAAATCCTGAGTGAGAAACTGACAAAAGGAAAAAAAATAAACAGAAGAAAAACCATATAGAAAAAATGATAGAAAAACAGGACCAAAAGCTTCCAGAAGCATCCCGAAACCGGCCTGAAGCTTCCCAAGAAAGAGTAAATGGCTGGCCCAGAGATGAGGGGGTGGGTGTGCTCTGAGTTGCAAAATGCCCCATAAGGAAAGGTTAAGGCGCCGAATAGGAAATGCTCTTGTAGCGCCAGGAAAAGAACTAGCGCGCACGCTTGTCTCACTTGCCTAAAAAATGTTTGACTAGTGACCAAATTACCCTTCAACTTTAAAAAAATCATGAATCTGCAAAACATTTATAAATGTGAAAAATATATTGTGTATTTCAAAAAGTTTGCCATTTCAGAAAGGTTCATAAATTTGAAAAAAGTTTCACAAATTTGAAATACATCATAAATATGAAATGAAATTAATGAATTGGGTAAAAGGTCAAAAAATTTAAGAAAAAACATGAATTTATAAGAGTTTACAACATTTGAAAGATAGTTCACGCAATTTGAGAAAATGTTCATGAATTTTAGTTTCAGAAGAAGTTCAGAAATATGAATTTTTATCACTAAACTTGACTGACAAATTTAAGAAAACTTCACAAATTTGGAAAAAAAATTCAAGTTTGGCAAAAGTTCACCAGTTGAAAAAAAAGGTGAACAAAAAAAGAAAAAGAAAAAAAACTTTGAACGCAAGTGAGAAATCGAAGATGGGAAAAAAAATAAACCAAACAAAAAGTATATAGAAAACACCCGTACCAGAAACTTCTAGAATCATCCCAAAAACCGTCATGAAGCTTCCTAACCGGAAAAAGTGCTTTTTTCAAAATATGCTTAACAGGGCCGGCCCAGGTGAAACGAACGACGAGGAGAATGTATTCCGCTCGGCGAAAACGCCTAAAAAGGGCGCCATCACTGCGAATAGAGTTTGGGCATTAGCTGGCCAAAACCCAGTAACAAAAAGCCGACCATTGTGGTCATGGAAACAGTAGCACAATCCTAAAAAAAAGAAATAGTTGCACGAAGTCACGCAGATCGTCATTTCGTCTGCTATGCTATTCTGTATTCGAAGCTTGGCGGTAGTCATTGTGATAGATAACGTCAGACATATTGCAGCTCTTGTGTGTACACATCATGGCTTTTTTTACACAAGAATAATCCATGTGGTGTGCATGTAATTTTTCTGTTGCCACCTTTCATAATTAATGTGTTCTTTTTTACTTTTGCAAATTATTGATCGATCTATCATCTTAGGATATGCATCCGTGGTTGTTGGCCGTCCCCTGTCATGTGCGCATTTGGGTCCATGTTTTACTTCTCGATCAAGTAACCATAATCTATATGATTTGGTGAGTCGTTTCGTTCACACTCTCAATGAGTGTGTACATTGCTACTAGCAGCCCAAACGTGACGACCTGAGGCTCGTCGTAAAATAACTCAACCAATCAAATGGATGGACTGATTGGTAGAGTATTGCGGAGAGGTCACACCAATCTATGTCGTTAAGGATCGACACCCCAATTAACTGAATAAATACTAACTCTGTACCTTCCAATTAACTGAATAAATACTAACGCTGTACCGAAATCTCTTATAGTCTGATACGGAGGGAGTCCCAGGTTTTTTCTTGCGGGAAAGAGGGAGTACCAGTTAATAAATGCAATCTTGGTCTGTTCAACCAAGCAATTTTGAATATACCCCCTGTATTCTTTTATATAAGGTGTATTTGTTTTTTCACAAGCCAAACAATTGCATATTTGACCAAGTATGTAGGAAAATATATCAATATCAACAATACAAAATTTATATCATTTGATACATCATGAAAAGTAGTTTCATATTTTATCTATTATTAGGTATTGCAGATGTTGTTATTTCACTCTATAATCTTGGTCAAACAGTCAAATGGTTGACTTGCATGAAAATCAATACACCTTAATTATATTCTGGAACGCAGAGAGTATGTAGCAGTACACGGTAACGGCCCAGCTGAAAATACATACATAATGACGCCATAGTTTGGAGACTTCTGTGGTACAGTTCATGTGTACAAGCAAGTCTTTGACCACATACAAGCGTGTAGAATTTAGTCGGAATAGATTAACTAATATGACTGGATGACTAGCTAGGGATGCCGAAAAATGGAGTAATGCTACATCTACAAAACGTTACTTAATTTTTTTTAAAACAAGCTGATGTGATGGATTTCCTTCACACAAAAAAAACAATGTAAAGGATTATGATTGGTAGTAGGTGGTGAAGGGGCCCACACTAGTTGAATTCTAAGGGGAGAAGAGATTTTTTTGTAGATTTTTGTAGGTCTAACATTATTGCTAACACCGTCACTCGGTGAGTGAATCGAGATGTGACCTCACCCTAGTTGCAGTATAGTGCTCATCAGTAGCCATCACAATTTCTTTAGGAAATAATGACATGGTCACACTTACATAACAAATTGTTCCGCAACCACTGAAATTAAAAACAATTCCAGCTAGTGATTCATTATCTTCCAATCCAACTATACAATATCAATATATAATGACATGGTCACACTTACGTGTATGGATGCTGATGCTAGAGGAATCGGTCAAGCTACCTGCTTGCTTGCTTTTCTAGCTTGTCTGCACGTACGTATTTTTTTCCTTTGTTTGCGGCGCTGCACGTACATATTAGGGTGAATCCATTTAGTATTTCAAAAGCAACAGACACAATAAATAACACCACATCAGCAGGATCAATTATATGCATGGATGGATGGACCAGAGAGTTTTTATATATCCGGTCAAAGCAGAGTTGGCATCAGATATGTGCATTAACAAGTGATGTATACTGACAATTATATAAGCGCTTAAAGCGGTCAATATAAGTTTAACTACTTGTGGTGGAACCTTCTCTTAAACTTGAATCTAATGGAATTAATATTATCTAAAGAATAAACCTAATATTAGAAAATTGATTTTATTCAGAATCCACTTGATAACTCTTGCATACAATTTTTTGGCTATTCTGCAATATCAGGAGAACGGGATGAATCGCTAATTCGCAAAATCACAATTGGCACATTGATGCGGAGCGCATCCTACATATCCATACATTCCATGAAGAGACAAAGGATTTTGTTGCATGGCACTTAACAAAGAATGGAACTTTCTCGGTTTGATCGGCCTAATATAAACAGTGCAAAGCAAACTTTGATGCGGACAATATGGGGATGGGGCGCTACTTTTGGGCACCACATCCGGTTTGGTGCAAGTTGTGAAATCTGTAACTACCAGCAAAGAAAAAAAAAAACTTCAGATAGGGAATATCTCCCAATGCCCAATCTGTCAATCGGGAGCGGAGGATATTTCTCGCTCTTCAATTGCATGCGATCAAATGTAGTGTGCAGTGCGCTTGGGATCAGACCGCATATTTCTTTTGCTACTCATACTGATCGTTCAGGTGCGGCAATACTTGAGTTTTTGCTGTGTGACGACTCATACCAGAGATTCTATGTGGGACCAGTTGATCTCCCGGAGCTGGTAGCCTCTGCGTGCTGGTACCTCTGGTGGCAAAGGAGCCAATTTGTAAGAGGCGAGGACGTGCAATCACCGGAGAGAACAACGCGTGCTATAATTGCCTTGTTCTTAAGTTTGTTCATGCCGCGGGAAAGTGCTGGTTGCTCCAAAATTTAATAAGTGTCCGATGATTCTTGCAGGACCGCAGGTTCTGAACGTCGATGCATCGTTTTCTGTTGGTGACAATACTAGTGTGTGTGTGCTACAATTGTACAAGATCATCGAGGTCGCTTTATTACAGCTTCTATGGCAAGGCTGGAACACATTGCTGATGTGGTCTCGGTCGAAGCAGCTGCACTGTTTGAGGGATTAAAATTCACCCGAAGTATTGGATGTTCTAATCTAATGGTGAGAATAGAGATTAGTACAGTGGTGGACCCTATGAATCTCAGTGAACGACACTCCATGGTAGCAGCGTCGGTGTTAGATGATTGTTGCAGTATTTTGAGTGAATTCGGGAAGGTTACTATTGAGCACTGTATATAGAGTCCAAAGTAGTAGCTCATGACCTAGCAAGATGGGGACGTGCGAACAACCCATGTGTTTGGGCGGATGCACCCCTGATTTTCTTGTTCAATTTTTAGCTGATGATGTAACCCTTATTTGATGAATAAGGTATGCCTTCCTGCAAGAAAAAACCTCTTGCCTACAAAAAGAACTAAGACAACGAGTTATTCATTGTTAAATTAACTATGAGAACGAACTATTCATGGTAGCTAGGCAGATGAGACTCGATGGATTAGATGCTCGAGCAAGTCGACGCTTTCTAGATCAAGTTGGCATTGTTTAAATATGCATCTAAAATGATGCGAGGAATTCGTCCTAATTTATGCATGCAATGCACCGCACCAACCAGATCAACAGTGTTATACATACATATTATGTATGGATAAAACATCCAAAAAAATTAGGAGGTTGTATATATCCGAAGCAATAATGTACGTGCCTGCCGGTTGCAATCAAACGGCCCCAAAAGGTCGTCCTTCATATATATTGTACTATCTTCAAGCTTTGTTTAAATTTGTGTTACAACATGGACGGTGAAGCGACAGGTATGTCTGAACGCATGCCCTGTTTCGTATAGTAGATGCACGAATTGTATTATATATATTGACCAATTCCTTGTGCATCATAGCTGCTACATTATTGAATACAGACAAGTAACTAATTAATTTTGCATTTTGATTTAACTGTATACTATCTGAATGAAGATTACTCGATTGCCCCTAACCTACAAAGTTTTCTCCAATCTGTTCAAACGTACCAGCTCTCCCCCACGTGCCCCAAGCCAATTAGCTGTCCTGGACCCCAAAGTGGCAGCTTGTTACTAAAAAAAAATCTTGGCATGTTAGCTGCTAATTAAGTTTTAAGTTTGGTAGCATACCCACTCTTATCACCATCCATGTTACTAAGCCAAGTTGCAGCTAGCTTAGTTTCTTGAGCCGGCCGGACAAATTTACAGCTAATCTTCTAATAACTAAACTAATATTTCGTAGAAAAGCTCCACCATACAAGTAGGTCGACACAGGTTGGTACGATTCCATGCAACTGCTCCTCACAACTGCTCCCCCCAGGACCAGGCAAGCTAATTAAATTGACTCGAAGACTTGATGAAAGCAAACGCATGAACGCCACAAAGAGCTGACAAAACAAATTGGTCTATCCTTGCTCTAAACCAATAACGCATCTGTCTGCCTAAAAAAATTCGATTGCAAGCAGCTGAAACCAGTTAAAGATTTCAAATGTATATACTCCCTCCGTTCGGAATTACTTGTCGTAGAAATGGATGTATCTAGACGTATTTTAATTCTAGATACATTCATTTCCGAGACAAGTAATTCCTAACGGAGGGAGTAGTTCTGTTTTGAGCCATTAATCTCTGATACCTGTTTTGATTAACAAAGGCATATAACAACAAACCGGCTGCAGACTGAGTCAGTCGTCATTGGTATTTAAAAATAAAGGGCCAGCCTGGTGTGAAACTTTGCACAGATCTACAGAAACTTTGCAGTCCCACGTGGAAACATGCTGCAAAGCCAATCAAACTAGCTAGCTACTGCGCCATATATTCATACAAGCGGCAGCAGCCTAGCCACAGCCAGTACGAAAGAGCTTCAGAAAGGAGATAGAAACCGAGGGAGAGAAAGAAAAAAAGAGAGAAGAGGATCCAGCAGGCTAGCAAAAGTGCGAGAGGGACGGTGAGGGTCGAGCATGGAGTTCGCCACGGGGGCGATGAGCTCTCTCCTCCCCAAGCTGGGGGAGCTGCTCATGGAGGAGTACGACCTGCAGAAGAGTGTGAAGCGGGGGGTCAAGGACCTCAGGGAGGAGCTCTTGATGATGCAAGCAGCACTTGTGAAGGTGTCCAATGTGCCACTGGAAGATCTTGATCCCGTGGTCAAGATTTGGGCCAACGACGTCAGGGAGCTATCATTTGCCATCGAGGACAGCCTCGACTCCTTCATGGTGCGTGTGGTGGGTCTTGAGCCAACCAGGCCACACACCTTCTTGGGGTTCATCAAGGAGACTAAGAGCAAGGTCACCAAACTCAAACTTCGCCGCGAAATAGCCAACAACATCAAAGACGTCAAGATCCAAGTTAAAGAGGTGAAGGAGAGGTACGACAGATATAAAGATGTTATTAGTGATGCAAGTGTTGCAACAAAGGTTGATCCCCGCCTCTTAACTCTGTACAACAAAGTATCTAACCTTGTCGGCATCGACGAGTCTATCGACGAGCTAACAAAGAGGTTGTTCAAGAGCGACGATGTGGCCCAGCAACAGCTCAAGACTATTTCTGTCGTCGGATTTGGAGGACTGGGCAAGACAACTCTTGTTAAGGCAATATATGACAATCTTAAGAAGGAATTTGATTGTGGAAGTTTTGTTATTGTCGGCCGGAATCCCGACAAGAAGAAAGTCTTCAGGGACATCCTCCATGAACTTGACAAGCAAAAGTATAAGTACATCACTGAATCAAAAATGGATGAAAGACAACTCATCAACCAATTGCAAGAATTCCTCATGGACAAGAGGTACGCATTATTCCCATCCTATACTAGTCAATACCATTTTTCCTTAAGCTGTGATAGTTTTGTTTTTTGCTTTAGGCTTTTCATGTCATATTATTGCAGAAACTACTCACTTATTCATTGTATGGAAAACCTAATCCAAATGTGACCTACGTAATTGGTCAAAATTATATATTTATGTATTCTAGAAATAATTAAGTTGCACATTTTCATTTCAACAGTGTGAATTCAGAAAACATGCAACTGGTTGTTAGTAAATTGCCAACATTGTTTCTAACAACTTTAATAAAATTCTCTGTGCACATTGTTGTTTTAAAAGTTGTATACATCTTTGCAGATTCTAAAACGTTTTTTTCATTTATCTTCCTAATATACTATTCTTCTTCTATTTTTTAATTAAGCCAGTTTTTTTCCTTTGTGTGTGTGTGGGGGGGTCGCCAAGCATAATAGTGCTTAGTAAAAGCTAAAACTATTATTGGCACCATTATCACAAGTTCAGAAAATTGTTGGCCTGGATAACATAAAGAGAAGCCTAGGGCCAACTAGAACTGCTTTACCGGAGTAGGGAGAGGGACCAAGTATGTAAGTTGAGAGTTAGTCGCTCCCTCAGTGAAGTGTTCGAAAAACGCTATCCCGTGATATCAAACTGTTGAGGAACCAAGGTAAAAAAAAAAACTGTTGAGGAACGTAGTAATTTCAAAAATCTCCTACGCACACGCAAGATCATGGTGATGCATAGCAACAAGAAGGGATAGTGCCGTCCACGTATCCTCGTAGACCAAAAGCGGAAGCGTTAGCACAACGCGTTTGATGTAGTTGTACGTCTTCACGATCCGACCAATCCAAGTACCAAACGTACGGCACCTCCGAGTTCAGCACACGTTCAGCTCGATGACGTCCCGCAAACTGCGATCCACCAGAGCTTCACGGGAGTGTTCCGTCAGCACGACGGCGTGATGATGGTGATGATGTTGCTACCGACCCAGGGCTTCGCCTAAACACCGCTACGATATGACCGAGGTGGAATATGGTGGAGGGGGGCACCGCACACGGCTGGGAGAGATCAACAGATCAACTTGTGTGTCTAGAGGTGCTCCCTACCCCCGTATATAAAGGAGTGGAGGAGGGGGGAGGGTCGGCCCTCCTATGGCGCGCCCTGGAGGAGTTCTACTCCCACCGGGAGTAGGATTCCCTTCCAAGTAGTAGGAGTAGGAGTCAAGGAAAGGGGAAAGAGAAGAGAAGGAAGGAGGGGGCGCAGCCCCTCCCCCTAGTCCAATTCGGACTAGGCCTTGGGGGTGGGGCAGCCTCTCCTCTCTCTTTCCCCTAAAGCCCAATAAGGCCCATATACTCCCCGGCGAATTCCTGTAACTCTCCGGTACACTGATAAATACCCGAATCACTCGGAACATTTTCGATGTCTGAATATAGTCGTCCAATATATCAATTTTTATGGCTCAATCATTTCGAGACTCCTCATCATGTCCCCGATCTCGTCCGGTACTCCAAACTACCTTCGGTACATCAAAACACATAACTCATAATATAAATCGTCACCAAACGTTAAGCGTGCGGACCCTACGGGTTCGAGAACTATGTAGACATGACCGAGACACATCTCCGGTTAATAACCAATAGCGGAACCTGGATGCTCATATTGGCTCCCACGTATTCTACGAAGATCTTTATCGGTCAAACCGCATAACAACATACGTTGTTCCCTTTGTCATCGGTATGTTACTTGCCCGAGAGTCGACCGTCGGTATCTCAATACCTAGTTCAATATCGTTACCGGCAAGTCTCTTTACTCGTTATGTAATGCATTATCCCGCAACTAACTCATTAGTCACATTGCTTGCAAGGCTTATAGTGATGTGCATTACCGAGAGGGCCCAGAGATACCTCTCCGACAATCGGAGTGACAAATCCTAATCTCGAAATATGCCAACTCAACAAGTACCTTTGGAGACACCCATAGAGCACCTTTATAATCCCCCAGTTACGTTGTGACATTTGGTAGTACATAAAGTGTTCCTCCGGTAAACGGGAGTTGCATAATCTCATAGTCATAGGAACATGTATAAGTCATGAAGAAAGCAATAGCAACATACTAAACGATCAAGTGCTAAGCTAACGGAATGGGTCAAGTCAATCACACCGTTCTCCTAATGATGTGATCTCGTTAATCAAATGACAACTCATGTCTATGGTTAGGAAACTTAACCATATTTGATTAACGAGCTAGTCAAATAGAGGCATACTAGTGACACTATGTTTGTCTATGTATTCACACATGTATTATGTTTCCGGTTAATACAATTCTAGCATGAATAATAAACATTTATCATGAAATAAGGAAATAAATAATAACTTTACTAGGGCATATTTCCTTTAGTCTCCCACTTGCACTAGAGTCAATAATCTAGTTCACATCATCATGTGATTTAACACCAATATTCCCATATGTATGTGATTAACATCCATAGTTCACATCGTCATGTGACCAACACCCAAAGGGTTTACTAGAGTCAATAATCTAGTTCACATCTCGATGTGATTAACACCCAAAGAGTACTAAGGTATGATCATGTTTTGCTTGTGACAGAAGTTTAGTCAACGGGTCTGTCACATTCAGAGCCATATGTATTTTGCAAATATTCTATGTCTACAATGCTCTGCGCGGAGCTACTATAGCTAATAGCTCCCACTTTCAATATGTATACAGATTGAGACTTAGATTCATCTGGATCGGTGTAAAAGCTTGCACCGTTGTAACTCTTTACGACGAACTCTTTTATCACCTCCATAATCGAGAAACATCTCCTTAGTCCTCACTAAGGATATTCTTGACCGCTGTCCAGTAATCTACTCCTAGATTAAAATTGTACTCCCTTATCAAACTCAAAGCAAGGTATACAATAGGTCTGGTACATAGCATAGCATACTTTATAGAACCTATGACTGAGGCATAGGGAATGACTTTTCATTCTCTTTCTATTTTCTGCCATGGTCGGGTTTTGAGTCTTACTCAACTTCACACCATGTAATACAAACAAGAATTCCTTCTTTCACTGATTCATTTTGAACTCTTTCAAAAACTTGTCAAGGTATTTACTCATTGAAAAATCTTATCAAGCGTCTTGATCTATCTCTATAGATCTTGATGCTCAATGTGTAAGCAGCTTCACCGAGGTCTTTCTTTGAAAAACTCCTTTCAAATACTCCTTTATGCTTTCCAGAAGATTCTACATTATTTCTGATCAACAATATGTCATTCACATATACTTTATCAAAAATGCTGTAGTGCTCCCACTCACTTTCCTGTAAATACAGGCTTCACCGCAAGTCTGTATAAAACTATATGCTTTGATCAACTCATCAAAGAGTATATTCCAACTCCGAGATGCTTGCACCAGTCCATAGATGGATCACCAGAGCTTGTGCACTTTGTTAGCACCTTTAGGATTGGCAAAACCTTCTGGTTGTATCATATACAACTCTTCTTTAACAAATCCATTAAGGAATGCAGTTTTGACATCCATTTGCCAGATTTCATAAAACGTGGCAATTGCTAACATGATTCAGACAGACTTAAGCATCGATACGAGTGAGAAAATCTCATCGTATTCAACACCTTGAACTTGTCGAAAAAAATTTGTGACAAGTCGAGCTTTGTAGATAGTAACACTACTATCAGCGTCTGTCTTCCTCTTGAAGATCCATTTATATAATATGGCTTGCCGATCATTGGCTAACTCCACAAAGTCCACACTTTGTTCTCATACATGGATCCCATTTCAGATTTCATGGCCTCAAGCCATTTCGCGGAATCTGGGCTCATCATCGCTTCCTCATATTTCATAGGTTCATCATGGTCTAGTAACATGACTTCCAGAACATGATTACCGTACCACTCTGGTGCGAACTGTACTTTGGAAGGCCTACGAGGTTCTGTAGTAACTTGATCTGAAGTTTCATGATCATCATCATTAGCCTCCTCACTAATTGGTGTAGGAATCATTGGAACTGACTTCTGTGATGAACTACTTTCCAATTCGGGAGAAGGTACAATTACCTTATCAAGCTCTACTTTCCTCCCAATCACTTCTTTCGAGAGAAACTCCTTCTCTAGAAGGGATCCATCTTAACAACGAATATCTTGCCTTTGGATCTGTGATAGAAGGTGTACCCAACAGTTTTCTTTGGGTATTCTATGAACACGCACTTCTCCGATTTGGGTTCGAGCTTATCAGGTTGAAACTTTTTCACATAAGCATCGCAACCCCAAACTTTAAGAAACGACAACTTTGGTTTCTTGCCAAACCACATTTCATAAGGCGTCGTCTCAACGGATTTTGATGGTGCCCTATCTAAAGTGAATGCAGCTGTCTCTAATGCATAACCCCAAAATGATAGTGGTAAATCGGTAAGATACATCATAGATCGCACCATATCCAATAAAGTGCGGTTACGATGTTCGGACACACAATTACGCTGTGGTGTTCCATGTGGCGTGAGCTGTGAAATTATCCTCATTGGTTTTAAATGAAGGCCAAACTCGTAACTCAAATATTCTCCTCTACGATTAGATTGTAGAAACTTTATTTTCTTGTTACGATGATTCTACACTTCACTCTGAAATTCTTTGAACTTTTCAAATGTTTTCAGACTTTTGCTTCATTAACTAGATATACTCATATCTGCTTAAATCATCTGTGAAGGTCAGAAAATAACGGTACCCACTACGAGCATCAACACTCATTGGACAGCATACATCAGTATGTGTTACTTCCAACAAGTCAGTAGCTCATTCCATTGTTCCGGAGTATGGAGTTTTAGTCATATTGCCCAAAAGGCACGGTTCGCAAGCATCAAATGATTCATAACCAAGTGATTCCAAAAGTCCATCTTTATGGAGTTTCTTCATGCGCTTTATACCGATATGGCCCTAACGACAGTGCCACAAATAAGTTGCACTATCATTATCAACTTTGCATATTTTGGCATCAATATTATGAATATGTGTATCAATACAATCGAGATCCAACAAACTATTTTCATTGGGTGTATGACCATCGAAGGTTTTATTCATGTAAACAGAACAATATTTATTCTCTGACTTTAAATGAATAACTGTATTGCAATAAACATGATCAAATCATATTCATGTTCAACGCAAATGCCAAATAACATTTATTTAGGTTTAACACTAATCCCGAAAGTATAGGGAGTGTGCGATGATGATCATATCAATCTTGGAACCACTTCCAACACACATCGTCACTTCACTCTCAACTATTCTCTGTTTATTCTCTAACTCCTGTTTCGAGTTATTAATTTTTTAGCAACCGAACAAGTATCAAATACCCAGGGGCTACTATAAGCACTAGTAAGGTACACATCAATAACCTGTATATCAAATATACCCTTGTTCACTTTGCATCCTTCTTATCCACCAAATATTAAGGACATTTCCGCTTTCAGTGACCATTTCCTTTGCAGCAGAAGCACTCAGTTTCAAGCTTTGGTCCAGCTTTGGGCTTCTTCATGGGAGTGACAACTTGCTTGTCATTCTACTTGAAGTTCCCTTTCTTTCCCTTTGCCCTTTTGTTGAAACTAGTGGTCTTGTCAATCATCAACACTTGATGCTCTTTCTTGATTTCTACCTTCGTTGATTTCGGCATCACGAAGAGCTCGGGAATCGTTTTTTCATCTCTTGCATACTATAGTTCATCATGAAGTTCTATTAACCTGGTGATGGTGACTAGAGAACTCTGTCAATCACTATCTTATCTGGAAGATTAACTCCCACTTGATTCAAGCGATTGTAGTACCCAGACAATCTGAGCACATGCTCACTAGTTGAGCAATTCTCCTCCATATTTTACCTATAGAACTTGTTGGAGACTTCATATCTCTCAACTCGGGTATTTGCTTAAAAGATTAACTTCAACTCCTGGAACATCTCATATGGTCCATGACGTTCAAAACGTCTTTGAAGTCCCGATTCTAAGCCGTTAACATGGTGCACTAAACTATCAAGTAGTCACCATATTGAGCTAGCCAAACGTTCATAACGTCTGCATCTGCTCCTGCAATAGGTCTGTCACCTAGCGGTGCATCAAGGACATAATTCTTCTGTGCAACAATGAGGATAAACCTCAGATCACGGTCCCAGTCCGTATCATTGCTACTATCATCTTTCAACTTAGTTTTCTTTAGGAACACATATAAAACATAGGGAAGCAACAACGCGAGCTATTGATCTACAACATTATTTGCAGAATACTATCAGGACTAAGTTCATGATAAATTAAAGTTCAATTAATCATATTACTTAAGAACTCCCACTTAGATAGACATCCCTCTAATCATCTAAGTGATCACGTGATCCAAATCAACTAAACCATAACCGATCGTCACGTGAGATGGAGTAGTTTTCAATGGTGAACATCACTATGTTGATCATATCTACTATATGATTCACGCTCGAGCTGTCGGTCTCCAGTATTCCGAGGCCATATTTGCATATGCTAGGCTCGTCAAGTTTAACCCGAGTATTCTGCGTGTGCAAAACTGGCTTGCACCCGTTGTAGATGAACGTTGAGCTTATCACACCCGATCATCACGTGGTGTCTCGGCACGACGAACTTTGGCAACGGTGCATACTTATGGAGAACACTTTTACCTTGAAATTTAGTGAGAGATCATCTTATAATGTTACCGTCAATGAAAGCAAAATAAGATGCATAAAAGATAAACATCACATGCAATCAATATAAGTGATATGATATGGCCATCATCATCTTGTGCTTGTGATCTCCATCTCCGAAGCACCGTCATGATCACCATCGTCACCAGCGCGACACCTTGATCTCCATCGTAGCATCGTTGTCGTCTCGCCAACTATTGCTTCTACGAGTATCGCTACCGCTTAGTGATAAAGTAAAGCAATTACAGGGCGACACTACACGAATTCTGTTAATACATGACGGTCTAAGTCCGTCACAGACCTGTGCAAACCCATCATGAATGGGAACACATGACGGATTTAAGTTCCATCATGTATATCGCGTCATAATTGGACCATCGCACACTGCATGACGGATCATCCAAAACCGTCATTGTCCGTGACGATTCTTGGCCGTCATGGATGGGACTTAACTAACATGCTCATAACGGCGTTAACTTGTGTGCCACATCAGAATCTGACATGGATCTAACATGGCAGCCCATGAAGTAATCGGCCCAATAAGAATTTTGGCTCACTAATGCTCCATCTAAGACAAACATCCATGTAGTAATCAGCCCAGTTGGAACTTTGGCCCGTTAAATTTTAGGTATGTCCAAGGCCCACAGGTTTCAATCTCAACAATCAGCCATCTAATTTCTCTTGGTCCATCTACAAACAATTGCAAATTCTGAGCCAGTATAAATTTTACAGAAGATGTATGCACATGTCATTAAATAAAAGAAAAAATACATATGTTCCTCAAAAAATACATACACACAGCAGAAAAAATTACACAAAAACTTTAATCTACGGATATTTCCTGATATTACATCTGCAAAGGAACACCAAAACACAATAAACTAAAAATACAAACTCCCAATCCTAATTCTGTCTAAGGGTGTGGGTATTCCTTGGATTTCTCGACGGAGATCCGGCCATCCCTGCTGATGTTATTGAAGAGAGAACCTTATCCGCCAGTATCAGGCCTCAACGCATGGTCGACATTGCCTGCGCGTGGACAAACCTTAAGATAGCCTGAAAAAAAAATCGAAAGTATAGAGGAAAGAGGACCTGGTGGAGCGAGCGGCTCATAGCAGCGCGGTAGTCAGAGAATCCGACGGTGAGGACTGCCTAGGCGACGTATGCAGGGGCAGGCCCCCTGGCAACGGAAGATGGCAGCCTCCCACCAGGGCGCTTCCCCGGCTGTTGGGCCCGGTGGCCGCTCTGTGCATCCCCGCGGTTCAGCACGCCCATGATGGGGTCGGTCGGTCCCTGCAGCGATATGGGCGTGACCTGCATCGACGAGACCGGCTCCGCGTTATGCACTAGGGGCTGGATCGGGGAGTGGAGGCTAGAGGTGAGGGAAGGGGATCCTGGAGTGGAGGCTAGAGGTTAGGGAAGGGGATGTGGTAGTTGCCGTAAGTGTGCAGGGAGGGAGGACGCCCGTTGCCGCGCCGTTATCTCAGTCGGATTTGGCCAGAGGAGGGGACCCTACGGCGGGGCCGTGGGAGTGCACGCAGCGTTGCCGGTTGAGGGGAAGCTGGGCACAGTGGGGAGGCGTCAGAACAGGAGGATGTGTGGACGACGGGTAGGAGCCAGGAGGGGAGGAGGTGGGGACGGCGGGCTGGCGGCATGAGAGGAAGAAGGTGGGTTGGTGCGGCGTGGGGGCGCTGGTCACGGGCGGAGATAACGCGTGGGTGGGGAAGATTTGCTGTCCGTCGGATCTCGGAGGAGCAGACGGTTTAGATGTGCAATCCGTGGGAGGGTTTGGTCAACCAATCACAATGCGAGTTTTCGCTCACACCGGATCACCACATCAGCAGGGGCAGGGGCAGTCCGTTTCCTAGTTAAAAAAAAGGAGCAGCAGTCCGTCACAGCTTGGACAACGTTAAAAAGCTCTACTAATCCTTCTATGAGTTTCTCGTCGCCGACCATGACGGATTTACAGAATACAGTTTGGACTATGTTGTTTCCCATATAGATGAAATTGAAAAATTATATTTATATATTTTTAACTTAACATGAATTAATATTTGGAGTCACATATTATATATAGGTATATAGAGAGAGAGATGTTGTGTACGAGTGCAAATCTTTATCTCTGCAATTTTTTTTTGCAAATTTATATTTGCAATCTGTCACACTAGTTAAGTAAACTTGAATTAAATTTTGAAGTCGTGAATTTTATACATATACATGTTAATTCATGTTAAGTTAAATTTCATCTATATGGGAAACAACACGATTTTAAGTGTATTTAAGTAAACTTGAATTAAATTTGGAGTCACGAGTGCAAAGTTTGATGTCCGCAATCTGTCACACCACGATTTCTTGACCGACACGTATGGACTATTCAAGTAGGTGAGAGGTGCGCGGTTTGATCCATGGCACCGAATGCTCTAAAACATTTTTTTACTAAAACTTTTATTGTAGATGAATTATCAAAAGGAAAACGACCTAATGCTCCTTTAGTCATGCTGGCAGGAGTGTTGTCACGCGCTAGTCTCTTAACTCACGAGGTCTTGGGATAGTCTTGATTGCATATTTTTTTTATTAAAATTTGAAATATACGGATTCCAGGAAAAAAGACAAAAAACTTATGGGCTTTGTTGGATTTCTGGGCACATTCACATCTTACTTATCGATGACTGTTTCCGTGACCGATGAGAGAAAATCATCATATACAGTGACAGATTTTCGGAACGTCATCACAAATCTGTCATGAATTAACAGGTTTCTTGTAGTGCGATTGCATTGCATACAATAAAGCGACAATCATATGGCTCCTGCCAGTTGCCGATAACTCTGTTACAAAACATGATCATATCATACAATAAAATTTAGCATCATGTCTTGACCATATCACATCACAACGTGCCTTGCAAAAACAAACGTCCTCTACTTTGTTGTTGCAAGTTTTACGTGGCTGCTACGGGCTGACCAAGAACCGTTCATACCTACGCATCAAAACCACAACGATACTTCGTCAAGTTAGTGTTGTTTTAACCTTCTCAAGGACCGGGCGTAGCCACACTCGGTTCAACTAAAGTTGGAGAAACTGACACCCGTCAGCCACCTATGTGCAAAGCACGTCGGTAGAACCAGTCTCGCGTAAGCGTACGCGTAATGTCGGTCCGGGCCGCTTCATCCAACAATACCGCCGAACCATTGTATGACATGCTGGTAAGCAGTATGACTTGTATCGCCCACAACCCGCTTGTGTTCAACTCGTGCATATAACATCTACGCATAAACCTAGCTCCGATACCACTGTTGGGGAACGTAGTAATTTCAAAAATTTCCTACGCACACGCAAGATCATGGTGATGCATAGCAACGAGAGGGGAGAGTGTCGTCCACGTACCCTCGTAGACCGAAAGCGGAAGCGTTAGCACAACGCGGTTGATGAAGTCATACGTCTTCACGATCCGACCAGTCTAAGTACCGAACGTACGACACCTCCGAGTTCAGCACACGTTCAGCTCGTTGACGTCCCGCGAACTCCGATCCAGCAGAGCTTCACGCGAGAGTTCCGTCAGCACGACGGCGTGATGACGGTGATGATGTTGCTACCGACCCAGGGCTTCGCCTAAGCACCACTATGATATGACCGAGGTGGAATATGGTGGAGGGGGGCACCGCACACGGCTGGGAGAGATCAAAAGATCAACTTGTGTGTCTAGAGGTGCCCCCTACCCCCGTATATAAAGGAGTGGAGGAGGAGGGAGGGCTGGTCATCCTAAGGCGCGCCCTGGAGGAGTCCTACTCCCACCGGGAGAAGGATTCCCCCCTTCCAAGTAGTAGGAGTAGGAGTCAAGGAAAGGGGAAAGAGAAGAGAAAGGAAGGAGGGGGCGCAGCCCCTCCCCCTAGTCCAATTCGGACTAGGCCTTTTGGGGGGGGGCGCAGCCTCTCCTCTCTCTTTCCCCTAAAACCCAATAAGGCCCATATACTCCCCGGCGAATTCCCGTAACTCTCCGGTACTCCGATAAATACCCGAATCACTCGGAACCTTTCCGATGTCCGAATATAGTCATCCAATATATCAACTTTTATGTTTCAACCATTTCGAGACTCCTCGTCATGTCCCCGATCTCGTTCCGGACTCCGAACTTCCTTCGGTACATCAAAACACATAACTCATAATATAAATCGTCACCGAACGTTAAGCGTGCGGACCCTACAGGTTCGAGAACTATGTAGACATGACCGAGACACATCTCCGGTCAATAACACATAGCGGAACCTGAATGCTCATATTGGCTCCCACATATCCTACGAAGATCTTTATCGGTCAAACCGCATAACAACATACGTTGTTCCCTTTGTCATCGGTATGTTACTTGCCCAAGATTCGATCGTCAGTATCTCAATACCTAGTTCAATCTCGTTACCGGTAAGTCTCTTTACTCGTTATGTAATGCATTATCCCGTAACTAACTCATTAGTGACATTGCTTGCAAGGCTTATAGTGATGTGCATTACCGAGAGGGCCCAGAGATACCTCTCCGACAATCGGAGTGACAAATCCTAATCTCGAAATATGCCAAATCAACAAGTACCTTCGGAGACACCTATAGAGCACCTTTATAATCACCCAGTTACGTTGTGACGTTTGGTAGCACACAAAGTGTTCCTCCGGTAAACAGGAGTTGCATAATCTCATAGTCATAGGAACATGTATAAGTCATGAAGAAAGCAATAGCAACATACTAAACGATCAAGTGCTAAGCTAACGGAATGGGTCAAGTCAATCACATCATTCTCCTAATGATGTGATCCCGTTAATCAAATGACAACTCATGTCTGTGGTTAGGAAACTTAAACATCTTTGATTAACGAGCTAGTCAAGTAGAGGCATACTAGTGACACTATGTTTGTCTATGTATTCACACATGTATTATGTTTCCGGTTAATACAATTCTAGGATGAATAATAAACATTTATCATGAAATAAGGAAATAAATAATAACTTTATCATTGCCTCTAGGGCATATTTCCTTCACAAACCTATTACTAAAGGGATACTTGAATGGTCCATTTGTTATGTATAGCCCACCAGGGATGCCAATATATCGGTCCCCGAATGCTATCTATCACTACCACTGCGTTACCCACAAGAAATGGGAAACCTATCATTGACAGGCGTGAAAATTATACCTTTCACAATCCAACTAAAAACACAACACTTATGGCTAAACCACTTACTGGTAAGTAGTAAAAAACCATCAGTGATGACATGTAGTACTGCCTAAATTGTTTAATATTTGGGATCTAACTAATTATAAATTATTTATATGTGTTTGATAAAAATTATACCATTGCATTGTCATGAAAATATATTCAATACTTTTTGTTGTTAATTACTTATATAATTGTACATTTATGAATGATTGAATTTCATTCATTGTGGACCGGATGAAATCTAAACATTGTCTATTGGGAATGTAAGGAGTAAACCTTTCAATAGTCCGTAAGGCGAGCATATTTCTTCATTAAGAAGTGAATATATATTGTAGTTTTGTCTTTTAAGTGATGTGTATATATTTCTAAACTCATGCACAAATTATGAACTTCTATTAAAGCACGGCATTAGTACACTCCTGTATAGTGTTTGCTTTAGTTTTCGGATCTTGTGCATTGACATGCTTCCTACTCAAATGCAAATGATATACTTTTTGTAGTTTTACTAATTCAATTCCTCTCATAAAAATAGGTACCTAATTGTGGTTGATGACATTTGGGATGTATCAACATGGGAAATTATTAAATGTGCATTGGTGGATAGTAATTCTGGAAGTAGAATAATTGCAACTACTCGTATTCATGAAGTCGCCAAAAAAGTAGGTGGTGTTTACAATATAAAACCACTTTCTGATTATAACTCCAAAAAACTGTTCCATAGCAGAATATTTGGTGGTGAAGGCATAAGTCATGATGATCACTTGGTCGAACTGCCAGATAATTTTTTTAGAAAATGTGGTGGTGTGCCATTGTCCATTATTACGTTAGCTAGCTTGCTGGTTAATAAACCTATGGATGAATGGTCTAAGGTGTTTGACTCTATTGGTTTTGGTCATGAAGATAATGAAGCTATTCAGAACACAAGAAAAATAGTGTCATTTAGCTATTATGACCTACCTTTCCATTTAAAGACTTGTTTGTTGCATCTAAGCATGTATCCAGAAGACTATTGGATTGGTAAGAACTCGGTGATATGGAAATGGGTGGCAGAAGGTTTTATACCTATTAAACAAGGGATTGGTGCATTTGAGCTGGGACAAAGCTACTATAATGATCTTATAAATAGAAGTATGATCCAGTCCATAAAGCCAGACAACATACACATGCTTGATTGTTGTCGTGTTCATGACATTGTGCTCGATCTCATCCGCACCCTATCAGGCGAAGTAAACTTTGTTACAACGATAGATAAGATGCAACAGAACACATGTTCACTCAACGCAAGAAGCATTGCTCGCAGATTAGCCATCCATGATGGAACTGCCAATCATATCAATATGGGACATGTTAGGTCATTTAATGCTATCTATTTTTCTGATGGTGTTCTTTCCCCACTTTTGAGCTTTAAAGTATTACGAGTACTAGTCCTGGAGAATTGTGATTTTCCCATAGGAAGTTATCATTTGGAGCATCTTGCGAAGTTGGTTCAGTTGAGGTACCTAGGACTGGCAGGCACACATGTTACCGAGCTCCCCTGTGACTTAGGGCATCATCTCAAGTTATTGCAAACACTAAACACAGAGTGGACAGGCATAAAAGAATTACCTTCGTCTATTGGTGAGCTAACAAAGCTGATGTGTCTGCGTGCTTCTAAGGGCACAAGGATGATGGGCAGGATAGGGAAGCTGAAATCCCTAGAAGAGTTGGTGCTACACCATGTGGACAAGTCCCCGGACTTCACCATGGAGTTGGGAAAGCTGGCACAACTGAGAATGCTTGAAATCCATGTTGATGAGATGGACAAGTGTATGCTTAGGGCCCTCATCAAGTCTGTGTGCAACCTGTGTAGAATCCAGACTCTCAAGATCAAGTCTAAACTGTTTGAGACAGTTGCAGCTGATGGCTGGGAAGAGTGGGCTCCCCCTTTAGAGCTCCGTCAGTTGGCACTGCATTGCATGACTTTACCCAGGCGTCCATCATGGATGAATTCCACTTGTGTTCCGCACATCTCCTACCTATGCTTCAAAGTGAATATGTTGGAAGCACGGGATCTGCAGATTCTCGGGAGGATGTCTTCACTTCGCTTCCTCCACTTATCAAATCAAATCAATGAAACCCTATCATATACTGTTGGTTGCCATGAGTTCCTGAGCCTGACATATCTCATGGCAAACATAGAGATCGTCTGTGGAGAGGGATCATTGCCGATGCTTGAAGAATTGAGATGCTATGCTAGCATGGGAAATGACGTTGGCTTGGCAGGAAATATGCCGTTTCTCAAGGAAGTTACCTACACACTCCACTACGAGCACATCTGTAGTATTGAGGAGCTAGAAGCAGCGGAGGCAGCCATAAGGCACGCCGCAGAGAGCCACCCCAACCGTCCCAAGCTCAAAATAACACCCTACCTCAAGGTACCTACGTTCCTATTTATATTTCCTTTTTGTTTCATTCCCATTAATTCCATAGAAGTGTCATCTACAGACGAGGAAGAAGAGGTATGTGTATGCGCACTAGCTGTTGCACATACTGTTATCCTGATATGTAATTCCCAAATAAATAATTATCTTTCCGTATCAAGTATTCCTGTAATAAACAAATAATTCCATGTCTGCTTGCCTTTCTTAACTAAAGTATGCCGAAGATGAATATGAAGGATCTGAGGAGGAGGTTTCAGTTACTGACGAAGAGGTATACGTACAGCTGGCAACTCAGATTAACTACTACCTCTTGTTACAAACATGTACATAATGTTTATTTCACATTCTTGATTTCTTGTTTCTCCAGTGGAACGATGATGTGGTGGACCAGACATCTCATGCCACCGTAGAGGAGGATGCGATGGCGACGGCGAGTCAACCATGAACCTTTTTCCTTTGCTTCAATCATGCTTGCCACCAATTTTAACAGTACGTATGTACGCATCTCAGTCTCTCTTCTCCATTTCAATGCACATGCACGCACACAACGCCATTTCTGTATGTTTTTACATGACAAGAATGGCACTTCATTTATCCTTGTTATATTTAACAAAATTAAACTATTGTTTTGAAATTATTTTTCAATATATCCGCTATTTACAAGTCCCAAAGATCTGTACTGCGTCAAGTTCAGACTAATTCTTCATCGGCTGCCAAAGATCTATCTAAACAATTCATGGCTCATGTACACACATCGATCCATGCATATATCTTGTCTAGCTATTAACATAACCACTCTTAATTGTTTTGCTGCCCGTTATTTCCAGGTTGGTTGTACCTATGATGCTTTCTACAGTATCGTTGCCAGTTGAAAGGAAGTATTAGTGGGCTTACTTTGTCCATCAAGGCAAAAGAAAGTTTGTTTGCTTTCATCATTAGAGAAGAATTTTTTTTAAGGTTTTTCTCTTGTAGCATTAGCGGTTTTGTTTGTTGTATCAACGAACGAGCCACTTAAAAAAACAAAAAGACTGAGAAAGAAAAAATAAATAAAAAGAAGTGTTGGTACATTGTATTGCCTTTTTCTTAGTTCTTTGAAAAATAAAAAATAAAAAATGTGTATTTTAAATTTATTTATTTCTGCTTTTGGGGGTTGAGGACGGGGCTGGTGGCCTTATTTTTTTTAAATTATTTTTCAAGTGTGTTTGTGTGGATTGGGGTTTGGGGGTGGAACTCCACCTATGTCATTTTAAGGTAACACTTCAAATTGTATAGCCGGTCCCAAGCCCAGAAAAAGGAGGTGGGAGCAACCCTGTTTTCATAGAGGGGAAAGTGATGTTGGCTCGGTCATTTATACTAGTAATGCAGAAACATTCTATTCACAGAGAAGGGAAAGTCCAAACTTCAAGCCAAAGAGGATATTCACTTGGGCTGTAGCTACAAATAAAGTTAGTATCGACCCAAACTCATTTCGGTCCGCGATTACACACGACATTTAAGCATTTTTGAAGCATTATCATTTTTGGGCATTTTCAGCCTACATGTTCTCTAGATTATATTTCATCTTTTAGTGTACTTTGGCCTGGAGGGTTTATGTACATGCTATGCTCAGTGGTCCTGAAGCCCAAATGTCGACTTGTCTTGTGTTCCTCGCCCATTTCCGCCTGATTAGCAATCATGATGCATGATTATACATGATTTATATTGCTGCTCCATGTGACTGTACAACTCTAGCTTTCACAAAGTATTTATCCATATATGGATGTTGTGTTCACTAAAAGATACTTTTGCTCCGTTGATTTCTCAAGGTGGCAGTGTTGAGACTAGTTACAAGCTTACAACAGCTAGCAACAGTAATAACGGCGGTAGCTTGTTGCCTAGCAGTGCCAGCCAAGCCATCTCCGAAGGCATTTCCAAAGGAGACACTGGAGAAACGGTAGGTTCTCTCTGATGTTATTTGTGTGTTCCGTATCTTCCATCTATTCGAAAATCCTTTGATGCAGCTTACCTTGCTTGCAGGGAACAACAAACACTTGCATTCAGCCTCAGCACAAACACCTACAGGCCGCTCGTGCTGGTGCAGTATTGGTACCGCATCCAACTTGTTGGCACCTCTTCTTGAGATCCCAATGAGCAAATTAAAGCTTCAGCGCCAACACCAAGAGGCAGCTGGTGTCGTGCAGTATCAGTGCCACGACCAACTTGTTTGTGCTTGATTTGAGACCACAAACAGGACATTACGGATGTGTACTATATCCCGTGGTGTGATTGTTATTGTAAAATTACTGGTGTCTACCTATTGAGCTACTTGTTCTATGGACAAACTATCATCATACAACATCATTTTGTCCATCTATTTACGAGCATCAGCATTGAAAATCAAGCTGTATTTTCACCAATCGATACTACAGGTTTTGAACTACTGAGTTCATCAGCACCTCATTCTCTTACGAGAGCTTACTACTGCTTGTTCATTCATTCAGAAGGGCCTATATAAATGCTGGTATCAAACATCGCGAACTGACAGCAGCAATGGTGAACAGTGAAGACTGAATCTACAAAATGGCATGTGTAACAAGCAGAGCAACCAGAAGATTGCAAGGCAGACATCGCTTCTGGAGTAGTACAGGTGCTACGCACTAACGCACATACCACTACAGTTCAGGAACTGCATAAAGTAGTTGCTGGTATCCCACTGGGGAACTATGTTGTTGGGGAACGTAGTAATTTCAAAAAAATTTCTACGCACACGCAAGATCATTGTGATGGCATAGCAACGAGAGGGAGAGTGTTCGTCCACGTACCCTCGTAGACCGTAAGCGGAAGCGTTATCACAACGCGGTTGATGTAGTCGTACGTCTTTACGATCGACCGATCCAAGCACCGAACGTACGGAGCCTCCTAGTTCAGCACACGTTCAGCTCGATGACGATCTCCGGCCCTCCGATCCAGCAAAGGCTCCGAAGATGAGTTCCGTCAGCATGACGGCGTGGTGACGATGATGATGTTCTACCGGCGCAGGGCTTCGCCTAAACTCCGCGACGATATGACCGAGGTGGAATATGGTGGAAGGGGGCACCGCACACGGCTAAGGAACGATCCGTAGATCAACTTGTGTCTATGGGGTGCCCCCCGCCCCCGTATATAAAGGAGCCAGGGGGGAGGAGGCCGCCGGCCTAAGGGGGTGCGCCAAGGGGGGAGTCCTACTCCCACCGGGAGTAGGACTCCCCTTTTCCAAGTTGGAGTAGGAGAGAAGGGGAAAGAGGAGGAAGAGGAGAAGGAAAGGGAGGGGGGGGGGGGGCGCCGCCCCCTTCCCTTGTCCTATTCGGACTAGGAAGGGGAGGGGCGCGCGGCTCCCTCCTTGCTCCTTCCTCTTCTCCCTCTTGGCCCATGTAGGCCCATTAACCCCCCGGGGGGGTTCCGGTAACCTCCCGGTACTCCGGTAAAATGTCGATTTCACCCGGAACCATTCCGATGTCCAAATATAGGCTTCCAATATATCAATCTTTATGTCTCGACCATTCCGAGACTCCCCATCATGTCCGTGATCACATCCGGGCCTCCGAACAAACTTCGGTACATCAAAACTTATAAACTCATAATAAAACTGTCATCGAAACGTTAAGCGCGCGGACCCTACGGGTTTGAGAACTATGTAGACATGACCTAAAACCATTCTCGGTCAATAACCAATAGCGGGACCTGGATGTCCATATTGGTTCCTACATATTCTACGAAGATCTTTATCGGTCAAACCGCATAACAACATACTTTGTTCCCTTTGTCATCGGTATGTTACTTGCCCGAGATTTGATCGTCGGTATCCAATACCTAGTTCAATCTCGTTACCGGCAAGTCTCTTTACTCGTTCCGAATGTCGTCATCTCATAACTAACTCATTAGTTATATGCTTGCAAGGCTTAGGTGATGAGTATTAACGAGAGGGCCCAGAGATACCTCTCCGACAATCGGAGTGACAAATCCTAATCTCGAATTATGCCAACCCAACATGTACCTTCGAAACACCTGTAGAGCACCTTTATAATCACCCGATTACGTTGTGGACGTTTGGTAGCACACAAAGTGTTCTTCCGTAAGCGGAGTTGCACAATCTCATAGTTGCAGGAACTTTGTATAAGTCATGAAGAAAGCAATAGCAGTATACTAAACGATCAAGTGCTAGGCTAACAGAATGGGTCATGTCAATCACATCATTCTCCTAATGATGTGATCCCTTTAATCAAATGACAACACATGTCTATGGTTAGGAAACATAACCATCTTTGATTAATGAGCTAGTCAAGTAGAGGCATACTAGTGACTATGTGTTTGTCTATGTATTCACACATGTATCATGTTTCCGGTTAATACAATTCTAGCATGAATAATAAACATTTATCATGATATGAGGAAATAAATAATAACTTTATTATTGCCTCTAGGGCATATTTCCTTCAGTCTCCCACTTGCACTAGTGTCAATAATCTAGATTACACAGTAATGATTCTAACACCCATGGAGTCTTGGTGCTGATCATGTTTTGCTCGTGAGAGAGGCTTAGTCAACGGGTCTGCAACATTCAGATCCGTATGTATCTTGCAAATCTCTATGTCTCCCACTTGGACTTGGTCCCGAATGGAATTGAAGCGTCTCTTGATGTCACTAGTGCAGAACCGGGCATTAGCACTGGTTCGTAAGGCCCTATAGTGCCGGTTACATAACCGGCACTAATTAGTGGTCACTAAAGCCCCCCCCCCTTAGCACCGGTTCAGCACGAACCGGTGCTAAAGGGCGACCACGTGGCACGAGCCAGCTCCGGGGACCTGGAGCCCTTTAGTACTGGTTTGTAAGACCAACTGGTACTATAGGTTTGGAGGGTTTTTAGTTTTATGATTTCTTTTTCATTTAATTTTGTGTTTCCATTTTAATTCCTTTTCGTTTGCTGGTATTTTACGATACAACACATTGTACACGTTATATATATATATATATATATATATATATATATATATATATATATATATATATATATATATATATATATATATATATATATATATATATATATAATTTCTAGTAGAACCAATCATGCATATATATCACATCAATGTCTCACAAATTAAACCACCATATTAATTAATTCACACATACACACATGTATAGATATATACAATTTCTCCTACATATGAATGTTGCCTTTGGAGCCAGTCTAATTGGTGCCTTCGGAGCACGATGACAATTGAAAGTGGTTTTCGTTGGGGCGGTAGCGGGTAATAGAATTCTCCATTCGGATTTATGACCTGGTCGAGCAAAAATCCCGCTATTTCCTCTTGAAGTGCTTCTACGCGCTCCGTTTCTATGAGCTTCTCCCGCACCTCTTTGAACTGTTAAGAAAGAGATCAATATGCATGTGTATTAGTTGTGTGACTAGCTAGATATCGATAATGGTGTAAAAATTGTGAATAGTGTTCTGACAAGCGTACCCATTGCTGTCTTTGAGATCTGCTCCTTTCGGACGCCATCATGCGAATATTCTATAAGCGCAGAATGCACACATATCAGTCCCCGCTTTGCTTCAGGGCCTTTACGAGAATGGAATTTGATCAGATAAAAATTAATCAAGCATGATAATTAAAGAGATGGCAGCTAGCTAGTACTACTTAATTACTTACCTTGGGTCGAAACCATTCAAGCTTTTGTTTCCATTCGCCGGGCGTGACGCTGATGAATCTTGCCCAAGCCCTGCCCGCCGACAAAGAAAATGAATAAAGGGGTTATTAAATAGTTCATATCATGAAATCACGAACTAAATAGGCCGAGATATATAGTTAATAATGATTGAAATTACCTGTTGACTATCCCATACAAGATGTTAAAGTCAGTGTTTTTTGAGACTAGTGAGTCCAGTACTTCAACTGTTCCGGCGTCAACTTTAATGATACACAAGACCCAGTGAAATCTGCATGCACACAGGTTTACATGTCTTAATTAAGCGGGCATATGTTAGCAAAAACATGTAGCTAGCTAGTAGGCAAAAACAGAGAATTTGTAGTACAAGACAGTGTGACTCACCCAAAGTGGTAAGGAAGTAGTATATCTTTATTGTATTTGAGGCGCTTCAAGAACTCTAGCATGCTGTCCTCTACTTCCTTTGCAAGACGTTCACTTATCTTCCATTTGAATTCATTAACGGTGTTTGGGTCAATGAACCCAATGCCATAGCGTCCACCTTTTCTCATTTCATATATCTTCATCCTGCATAATACCACCGAAAAGAATATATATAGTGAGGATAATTACAGGTAATGATTGATCTCAAAAGGATCACTACAACTAGCTTGAGACTTAAATTATAGAAAGAAATCACTTACAGACAATAGCAACTGACGATAGATTTGTCGAGTGCTTCCTTATTGTATAACTGAAACAGTTCTATATACTCAACGGACCCAGCTTTCTCATGGTAGTAATGGTCCTCCTTGACATTCACCATGAGGGACACTCGATCTGAAATCTTGGTAATGTTCATGTACCATTGATGCAATTCATACATTCTCGTTGGGAGGTTCTTGACCTTGTGCAGCGCGACCAAAGGTTGGCCCGGACATATTTCCGTTTACTTCATCCTCTCTAAGCAAAGGCATGGGCTCGATCTCGAGGAGTTGTCCAACAGTGATGTTGAGAACTTCAGCCTGCATTATATGCTCCTCCGTTATTACCACATTGCCCACCTCGGGAACATGCACTGTTTGCCCACAATAATATTGGGGCGCAGATCGTCACACCTATTGTTGGCACAACAAGCGAGGGATCGATTGCGCCACTGTTCTCCCAGTGGGAATGGTTTTCCGCATTTTTGGCAGCTGCTTCTTGTTTGCTCGATCCCGATGTAGGCGTGCTCGCCTCCCTATGTAGGCGTGCTCGATTTAACTTCCTGATGTGGCGCTCATAGTCTGTGTCAACAGGCTTGGAAGCTGGTGGTTGAGCCATACGAATGAAGTGGTCAATCGTTTCCTCAGGCACTTTCTCCCTTGGCGGCGGTGGCGGTTTCGGTGCAAAATGGGCTTCCACCTCGGCCTTCGATATGGCTGTGATTTCCTCCTCGGACCTGTCATAAGACCTCTGCGGAAGAGCCTTCAGGCTTGGACCATATTTATACCGCTTGCCTCCGCCTGTACTTCCTGTACTACCTCGACTCGTAGGGCTACGCACCAGAGCTGCGGGGTGTCTCTGCGATTGCTGAGGCGGCGGAGATGGCTGACGGGACTGAGTTGGACAAGGAGGAGTGGCCTGAGGTTGTGCCGGACTTGGAGGAGGAGTGGATGTCTGACGCTGTGGCGGACTTGGAGGAGGAGGATTGTCCCGACACTTTGCGGACTTGGAGGAGGAGGATTGTCGACACTTTGCGGACTTGGAGGTGGGAGTCTGCTGACTCGGTGGCGGACTTCGACGAGGACTCGGGTGACGCGGTGTCGGTGGCCTTGGAAAGATGATGCAATCCTTTTTCCATAGGATGATACAATGTTTGGCCTCTCCGAGAAAGCGCTCGCCGTCACCTCCAGCAATGTCAAGCTGTAGCCCCGAATATGGGTCCAGCACCTCAGCAACCACGACACGAGCAAAGCCCGCTGGAATCGGGTTGCAATGGAACGTTGCCTCGGGGGGATTTGTGAAAGCACAGCCGTCCGCCACCTTCATGGATATGTTCTTCATTTTGACGTGTAGCTCGCAGTTAGTGTTCTCCGTGATGTCATCCACGGGGTATCTACCCAGCATTGGGTCGTCCGGGACGGAACCCACGCTGCTTCTCGGCATGGATGGGCCGGTGCTATCCAATGCTGGATCATCCGCTATCTGCTGCAGCTGTTGAGACCCCCTTTGATGGGTAAGTGAGTCGATCTGCTCCTGCTGCCGCTGGAATTTGACTGCCAATTCCGCTTGACTTGCTTCTAGGCCTTGAAGGCATTCATAGTCCCGCTTCCTCTGCTCCTCCTCCATCTTCCTCTTCTTCTCCTCCGCAATATTCTTTCTCGCACGGATTCTGTAGTCGTTGTTCTAGTCTGAAAACCCCTCATACCACGGCAGAGCGCCCTTGCCTCGTGTTCTTCCCGGGTGTTCAGGATTTCCCAGGGCACGCGTAAGCTCGTCGTTCTCTCTGTTGGGCTGGAACACCCCCGTTCGTGCCTCTTCTATTGCAACAAGTATCGCATCGTCGGCTCCCTTCAGACTTACCCTCGTCGAAACATTGCCTGTCTCCCGGTCCAACTCCCCCCCATGCGCATAGAACCAAGTCCTGACCCTGGCGGGCCAGCTCTTAGTAGCCGGAGTGACACCTGCATCCTCCATCTCTTTCTCAGACTTATCCCACTTAGGCATTGCCACCGCATAGCCACCGCCCCACTTATGGAACTTATCCTTTTTGGCATTCTTCTTGTTTATTCTCGACCTTTCCTTAGCTAATTCGAATACTTGAATTTCACGAATCGCCCAATGATCATGTTGGTTCTCCGGTGTTCCTTGAATCTGGAGTCTTCCTTCCTCCGTTGGCGTACTTGTTCCATTCACCATTCTTGTAGTTCTGAATGCGATCGCCATCATCTTAAGAGCAACCTCTTTGACTTTTCGCACATCCGCTTCGTGAAATGATCCGGTAGGGTGAAATGTTCCATGAGAGTATCCCAAAGCAGATCTTTTTGATTCTTGTCGACATAAGTAACATCTGGACGTGGCTTTCTTTGGCGCTCTCCATTCTTGAAGTTTGATCGAGTTGGTCCTTCACAAGAACTCCGATCGACGAACGAACTTGTCCGCAATCTTCTTAGGCGCTATTGGTTTGCCAAGAGGGCGCATGCCTCGATATTGTACTTTACGCCCGGCTTCAACTTTTGTTCGGGCCTCGTTTTGATCCTTTTGTCTGAAGATTTGCTCGATCCGGATGGCTGAAAGAACAAAGATCGATTCGTTAATATATCTTCAAGTCATTTAAAACATGTGATGATCACTAGATGCCTGCTTATATAAATATATATACCTCGTCGGTGTTTGTTGTTTCAGGATCATGTTCTTCGTCATCGTCATAATCATTCATGACTTCGTCGTGATCGAATATCATATCACCCTCTCCGGTGTTGTTTAGAAATTCGGAGCCGTCATAATCTTCTTCATTTTGATTATCATCTGCCCCGCGTATCATATCGAACATGGTCTGTTCTCCCTCTCTGTCGGTATTGTCTGCCATAGCTTTTGTTTAACTAATCCAAAAGAAATATAAAACAATTTAGTATTCAAATCTCGAATAATAGATATAACCTTCTTTGCTTCGTACGTACTCTCGGGCAATTCGTTGTCCTTTGGAAGCATATCCTTTATCATTACCAGCAACTTTCCAAATCCCTTGTCAGATACACCATTCTCTGCCTTCCATTGCAGCAATTCCAGTGTGGTGCCCAACTTTTTCTTTTCACCTACGCAATTCGGGTACAACAATTTTTTGTGATCCTCTAACATGCGCTGCAACTTATTCTTCTCCAAATCACTTGCGCAGTTTCTCTTTGCATCGGCAATGGCCCGACCTAGATCATCAGCGGGCTCATCGATGCCTCTTCTTCACTTCTTCCCGCATTGCCGGCTCAGCTTCTTCCGCATTACCAGCTCAGCTTCTTCCCCATTGTTGTATCATCGTATTCAGGGAACCCATGGCGGGATAGCTGTCGTCGTCCTCTTCTTCTTCATTGTCTTCCATCATAACCCCTCTTTCTCCGTGCTTGGTCCAAACTATTATAGTGGGGCATGAAACCGGACTTAAACAGTGGGCGTGAATGGTTCTTGGCGAGAGTAATTGTGACCATTCTTACAGACACCACATGGACAAGGCATAAAACCATCCGCCCGCTTGTTTGCCTCAGCCATAGCAGAAAAGTATGCACGCCCTCAACGAACTGGGGAGAGCATCGGTCATCGTACATCCATTGCCGGCTCATCTTCATTACACAACACCGAATAGACCAAATTAATACAAGTTCATACATAAAGTTCATACAACACTTAAATGCAACAAACAAATAATTCTCTAGCTAAAGCATTTAAATGCAACAACAAATGCGATCAAGATCGCAACTAAGGTAACAATTTATCCAACAGCATAATGATACCAAGCCTCACTATCGATGGCATATTTTCTAATCTTTCTATTCTTCAAGCGCATTTTCTCCATCTTGATCTTGTGATCATCGACGACATCGGCAACATGCAACTCCAATTCCATCTTCTCCCCCTCAATTCTTTTCAATTTTTCTTTCAAGTACTCGTTTTCTCTTTCAACTAAATTTAACCTCTCGACAATAGGGTCGGTTGGAATTTCCGGTTCACATACCTCCTAGATAAAAATATCTATGTCAACTTGATGGGCATAATTTGTCATAAACACGAAATGCAACTAATAGTTTTAAAAGAGAAAATACCACATCCGAATCATAACAAGGACGAGGGCCGATGGGGACGGATATCAAAACCATGGCACTATGTATAACAAACAACGTACGGGTAAGATAATTATTACATGATTAACTATATATCCAAATCACACAAACATCAATTTTTATATAAAATTACATGAACAAGAGGCTCACCACAAGGTGGTGCCGTGACGGACAGTCTTGGCGATCGATGGTGGTTCTGACGGAGATTTAGAAGGCACTAAGTAAACCACACCCACATATGCAAACTAAGTGTTATTTTTGACCTCAAATTGCATATAAATCAAATACTAGCACATATATATATTTCCTCCCAAATTACTAAACTCACAAATTAGTAACTATATAAAGCATTGCAAGAGCTAATCTAGCAATGAGAGATGAAAGGACAAAGTTGCTAACCTTTGTGATCATTTGAATGGATGGGGCCTTCAAATCTTGACAAATTTTGGGCAAAATTTGTGGTGAGCTCGAGGGAAGAGGAAGAACAGAGAGGAGAGGAGAGGGAAAGGGGAAGAATAGAGCAAGCTGGACGAAGGGTTTATATGCAGGAGGACCTATAGTACCGGTTCGTGGCACGAACCGGTACTAAAGGTGCTGGAGGGGGCCCAGACTGACAACATCCTGCCACCACCCTCATTAGTACCGGTTCGTGGCACGAACCGGTGCTAAAGGTTAGCCACGAACCGGTACTAATGAGAGCGGCTCGGCTAGCCGTTGGAACCGGCACTAATGTATACATTAGTGCCGGCTCTAATACAAACCGGCACTAATGTGATGCACGTTTGACCCTTTTTCTACTAGTGTGTGCTTGGTCCTCTTGTGAAATCTGGATTCCTTTGCCAGGGCAATTGCAGCAGTATTATCACAGAAGATCTTCATTGGTCCCGATGCACTAGGTATGGCACCTAGATCGGAAATGAACTCCTTCATCCAGACTCCTTCATTCGCTGCTTCAGAAGCAGCTATGTACTCCGCTTCACATGTAGATCCCGCCACGACGCTTTGTTTAAAACTGCACCAACTTACAGCTCCACCGTTTAATAAAAATACGTATCCGATTTGCGATTTAGAATCGTCCGGATCAGTGTCAAAGCTTGCATCGACGTAACCATTTACGACTATCTCTTTGTCACCTCCATATACGAGAAACATATCCTTAGTCCTTTTCAGGTATTTCAGGATGTTCTTGACCGCTGTCGATGATCCACTCTGGATTACTTTGGTACCTTCCTGCCAAACTTATTGCTAAGCATACGTCAGTGCGGTACACAGCATTGCATACATGATAGAGCCTATGGCTGAAGCATAGGAACATTTTCATTTCTCTCTATCTTCTGCTGTGGTCGGGCATTGAGTTTGACTCAACTTCACACCTTGTAGCACAGGCAAGAATCCTTTCTTTGCCTGATCCATTTTGAACTTTTTCAAAATTTTGTCAAGGTACGTACTTTGTGAAAGTCCTATTAAGCGTCTTGATCTATCTCTATAGATCTTGATGCCCCATATGTAAGCAGCTTCACCGAGGTCTTTCATTGAAAAACTTTTATTCAAGTATCCCTTTATGCTATCCAGAAATTCTATATCATTTCCAATTAATAATATGTCATCAACATATAAAACAGAAATGCTACAGAGCTCCCACTCACTTTCTTGTAAATACAGGCTTCTCCAAAAGTCTGTATAAAACCATATGCTTTGATTACACTATCAAAGCATTTATTCCAACTCCGAGATGCTTGCACCAGTCCATAAATGGAATGCTGGAGCTTGCACACTTTGTCAGCACCTTTTGGATCAACAAAACCTTCTGGCTGCATCATATACAACTCTTCTTCTAGAAATCCATTCAAGAATGCAGTCTTGACATCCATTTGCCAAATTTCATAATCATGAAATGCAGCAATAGCCAACATGATTCGGACAGACTTAAGCATCACTACGGGTGAGAAAGTCTCATCGTAGTCAACCCCTTGAACTTGTCGAAAACCTTTCGCAACAAGTCAAGCTTTATAGGCAGTAACATTACCATCAGCGTCAGTCTTCTTTAAAAATCCATTTATTCTCAATGGCTTGCCGATCATCGGGCAAGTCAACCAAAGCCCATACTTTGTTTTCATACATGGATCCCATCTCAGATTTCATGGCCTCTAGCCATTTTGCGGAATCTGGGCTCATCATCGCTTCCTCATAGTTCGTAGGTTCATCATGGTCAAGTAACATGACTTCTAGAATAGGATTACCGTACCATTCTGGTGCGGATCTTACTCTGGTAGACCTACGAGGTTCAGCAGAAACTTGATCTGAAGTTTCATGATCAATATCATTAACTTCCTCACTAATTGGTGTAGTCGTCACAGGAACCGGTTCTCGTGATGAACTACCTTCCAATAAGGGAGTAGATACAGTTATCTCATCAAGTTCTACTTTCCTCCCACTCACTTCTTTCGAGAGAAACTCCTTCTCTAGAAAAGATCCATTCTTAGCAACGAATGTCTTGCCTTCGGATCTGTGATAGAAGGTGTACCCAACAGTCTCTTTTGGGTATCCCATGAAGACACATTTCTCCGATTTGGGTTCGAGCTTATCTGGTTGAAGTTTCTTCACATAAGCATCGCAGCTCCAAACTTTAAGAAACGACAACTTTGGTTTCTTGCCAAACCACAGTTCATAAGGCGTCGTCTCAACGGATTTAGATGGTGCCCTATTTAACGTGAATGCGGTCGTCTCTAAAGCATAACCCCAAAACGATAGCGGTAAATCGGTAAGAGACATCATAGATCGCACCATATCAAGTAAAGTACGATTACGACGTTCAGACACACCATTTCGTTGTGGTGTTCCGGGTGGCGTGAGTTGTGAAACTATTCCGCATTGTTTCAAATGTAAACCAAACTCGTAACTCAAATATTCTCCTCCACGATCAGATCGCAGAAACTTTATTTTCTTGTTACGATGATTCTCCACTTCATTCTGAAATTCTTTGAACTTTTCAAATGTTTCAGACTTGTGCGTCATTAAGTAGATATACCCATATCTGCTCAAATCATCTGTGAAGGTGAGAAAATAACGATATCTGCCACGAGCCTCAACATTCATCGGTCCACATACATCTGTATGTATGATTTCCAACATATAATGTTCATGCTCAACGCTGGCACCAAATAACAATTATTCAGGTCTAAAACTAATCCCGAAGGTAGATGTAGAGGTAGCGTGCGGACCGCGATCACATCGACTTTGGAACCGTTTCCCACGCGCATCATCACCTCGTCCTTGGCCAGTGCTCGCTTATTCCGTAGTCCCTGTTTCGAGTTGCAAATATTAGCAACAGAACCAGTATCAAATACCCAGGTGCTACTACGAGCTCTAGTTAGGTACACATCAATAACATGTATATCACATATACCTTTGCTCACTTTGCCATCCTTCTTATCCTCCAAATACTTGGGGCAGTTCCGCTTCCAGTGTCCAGTCTGCTTGCAGTAGAAGCACTCAGTTTCACGCTTAGGTCCATACTTGGGTTTCTTCTCTTGAGCAGCAACTTGCTTGCCGTTCTTCTTGAAGTTTCCCTTCTTCTTGCTTTTGCCCTTTTTTCTTGAAACTAGTGGTCTTGTTGATCCTCCTTCTTGATTTCTACCTCCGTGGCTTTCAGCATCGCGAAGAGCTCGGGAATAGTCTTGTTCATCCCTTGCATATTATAGTTCATCACAAAGCTCTTGTAGCTTGGTGGCAGTGATTGGAGAATTCTGTCAATGACACTATCATCAGGAAGATTAACTCCCAGTTGAATCAAGTGATTGTTATACCCAGACATTCTGAGTATGTGTTCACTGACAGAACTATTCTCCTCCATCTTGCAGCTGTAGAACTTATTGGAGACTTCATATCTCTCAATCCGGGCATTTGCTTGAAATATTAACTTCAACTCCTGGAACATCTCATATGCTCCATGACGTTCAAAACATCGTTGAAGACCCGGTTCCAAGCCGTAAAGCATGGCACACTGAACTATAGAGTAGTCATCAGCTTTGCTCTGCCAGACGTTCTTAACGTCGTCAGTTGCATCAGCAGCAGGCCTGGCACCCAGCGGTGCTTCGGGGCGTAACTCTTACGTGCAGCAATGAGGATAATCCTCGAGTTACGGACCCATCCGTGTAATTGCTACCATCATCTTTCAACTTTGCTTTCTCAAGGAACGCATTAAAATTCAACGGAACAACAGCACGAGCCATCTATCTGCAAACAAACATAGACAAGCAAGATACTATCAGGTACTAAGTTCATGATAAATTTAAGTTCAATTAATCATATTACTTAAGAACTCCCACTTAGACAGACATCTCTCTAGTCATCTAAGTGATCACGTGATCCAAATCAACTAAACCATAACCGATCATCACGTGAGATGGAGTAGTTTTCAATGGTGAACATCACTATGTTGATCATATCTACTATATGATTCATGCTCGACCTTTCGGTCTCTGTGTTCCGAGGCCATATCTGCATATGCTAGGCTCGTCAACTTTAACCTGAGTATTCTGTTTGTGCAAAACTGGCTTGCACCTGTTGTAGATGGACGTAGAGCTTATCACACCCGATCATCACGTGGTGTCTCGGCACGACGAACTTTGGCAACGGTGCATACTCAGGGAGAACACTTCTTGATAATTTTTAGTGAGAGATCATCTTAAAATGCTACCGTCAATCAAAGCAAGATAAGATGCATAAAGGATAAACATCACATGCAATCAATATAAGTGATATGATATGGCCATCATCATCTTGTGCTTGTGATCTCCATCTTCGAAGCACCGTCATGATCACCATCGTCACCGGCGCGACACCTTGATCTTCCATCATAGCATCGTTGTCGTTATGCCATCTATTGCTTCTACGACTATCGCTACCGCTTAGTGATAAAGTAAAGCAATTACAGGGGGTTTGCATTTCATACAATAAAGCGACAACCATATGGCTCCTGCCAGTTGCCGATAACTTCGGTTACAAAACATGATCATCTCATACAATAAAATATAGCATCACGTCTTGACATATCACATCACAACATGCCCTGCAAAAACAAGTTAGACGTCCTCTACTTTGTTGTTGCAAATTTTACGTGGCTGCTACGGGCTTAGCAAGAACCGTTCTTACCTACGCATCAAAACCACAACGATAGTTTGTCAAATAGACTCCGTTTTAACCTTCACAAGGACCGGGCGTAGCCACACTCGGTTCAACTAAAGTGAGAGAGACAGACACCCGCCAGCCACCTTTAAGCACAAGTGCTCGTAACGGTGAAACCAGTCTCGCGTAAGCGTACGCGTAATGTCGGTCCGGGCCGCTTCATCTCACAATACCGCTGAACCAAAGTATGACATGCTGGTAGGCAGTATGACTTATATCGTCCACAACTCACTTGTGTTCTACTCGTGCATATAACATCAACGCATAAAACCTAGGCTCGGATACCACTGTTGGGGAACGTAGTAATTTCAAAAAATTCCTACGCACACGCAAGATCATGGTGATGGCATAGCAACGAGAGGGGAGAGTGTTCGTCCACGCACTCGTGAGACCGTAAGCGGAAGCGTTATCACAACGCGGTTGATGTAGTCGTACGTCTTCACGATCGACCGATCCAAGCACCGAACGTACGGAGCCTCCGAGTTCAGCACACGTTCAGCTCGATGACGATCTCTGGCCCTCCGATCCAGCAAAGGCTCCGGAGATGAGTTCCGTCAGCACGACGGCGTGGTGACGATGATGATGTTCTACCGGCGCAGGGCTTCGCCTAAACTCCGCGACGATATGACCGAGGTGGAATATGGTGGAAGGGGGCACCGCACACGGCTAAGGAACGATCCGTAGATCAACTTGTGTCTATGGGGTGCCCCCCGCCCCCGTATATAAAGGAGCCAGGGGGAGGAGGCCGCCGCCTAAGGCGTGCGCAGGGGGAGTCCTACTCCCACCGGGAGTAGGACTCCCCTTTTCCAAGTTGGAGTAGGAGAGAGGGGGAAAGAGGAGAAGGAAAGGGGGGGCGCCGCCCCCCTTCCCTTGTCCTATTCAGACTAGGAAGGGGAGGGGCGCGCGGCTCCCTCCTTGCTCCTTCCTCTTCTCCCTCTTGGCCCATGTAGGCCCATTAACCCCCGGGGGGTTCCGGTAACATCCCGGCACTCCGGTAAAATGCCGATTTCACCTGGAACCATTCCGATGTCCAAATATAGGCTTCCAATATATCAATCTTTATGTCTCGACCATTCCGAGACTCCTTGTCATGTCCGTAATCACATCCGGGACTCCGAACAAACTTCGGTACATCAAAACTTATAAACTCATAATAAAACTGTCATCGAAACGTTAAGCGTGCGGACCCTACGGGTTCGAGAACTATGTAGACATGACCTAAAATCATTCTCGGTCAATAACAAATAGCGGGACCTGGATGTCCATATTGGTTCCTACATATTCTACGAAGATCTTTATCGGTCAAACCGCATAACAACATACTTTGTTCCCTTTGTCATCGGTATGTTACTTGCCCGAGATTTGATTGTCGGTATCCAATACCTAGTTCACTCTCGTTACCGGCAAGTCTCTTTACTCGTTCCGTAATACGTCATCTCATAACTAACTCATTAGTTATATGCTTGCAAGGCTTAGGTGATGAGTATTACCGAGAGGGCCCAGAGATACCTCTCCGACAATCGGAGTGACAAATCCTAATCTCGAATTATGCCAACCCAACATGTACCTTCGGAAACACCTGTAGAGCACCTTTATAATCACCCAGTTACGTTGTGACGTTTGGTAGCACACAAAGTGTTCTTCCGGTAAACGGGAGTTGCACAATCTCATAGTTGCAGGAACTTTGTATAAGTCATGAAGAAAGCAATAGCAGTATACTAAACGATCAAGTGCTAGGCTAACAGAATGGGTCATGTCAATCACATCATTCTCCTAATGATGTGATCCCTTTAATCAAATGACAACACATGTCTATGGTTAGGAAACATAACCATCTTTGATTAATGAGCTAGTCAAGTAGAGGCATACTAGTGACTATGTGTTTGTCAATGTATTCACACATGTATCATGTTTCCGGTTAATACAATTCTAGCATGAATAATAAACATTTATCATGATATGAGGAAATAAATAATAACTTTATTATTGCCTCTAGGGCATATTTCCTTCATATGTATTTTGTGATAAAATATGTCTCTTATGAAAGAGCGATCTTGCCTATGATTTGTAGCACCAGCCACCAGGCTTGAGCTCACGTTCAGAATTCTCCAAGATAATGGTTTCCTGTATAAACTATTTATCCATATTCCTACGATCCATCTTGGCGTACTCCCTGTCTCTGGAGAAGTGAATTGAAGGAATCCTCTCCATCTTGGCGTAGTCTCTGTCTCTGAAGATCATGCGTGAGTACTAAGTATCAGCAGATAATGTTGGTTCTCGACTGTCTGCTACAGAGGAAATGCAACTCGGCGCTTCTTTTTTATGGCGCCTTTGTCATTGTAATAGATACCACCCATCCTGAACTTCTTCATGTCCTTGTTTTTTCACACATATCATTGTTGTACCAACTAGAAGCTGAAGGATTCAAGATTACTGAGCAATAGTAGCAACAATAGGAGAGCAGCAATTCGGTGCTCGAGCGCATCTGGTCCCGAAATCGCTAGCGTTGGTTCCTGGCTTGGGATTCGCAGAATTGGGCTGACACGTCTGCGCTGAGGCAGCGGAAAAATAGTATACGGCGCGTATACGATACGAAACAGTGCGGGTCAATGGGCCCGAAACGTATGGGGGCACGGACGTCCGCGCGCAGCCCTTCCTGGTCCGTGGACCAGGACGTCAACTGTTTGGGCTGAGCCATGGAACAGGTCGTTAGCGAAATCCTAATCGATGGAATAGGTCTCATTCCTCATTGCAGATATTGCGGTCCCATCTTTTGTGCGGCGGTTGCTGCATCTTCCGGCGACGCGTCAATGGAGGAGAGCGGTGCCGAAGTTCGGCCAGGCACGGTGGCGAGGTCCGGCCTCCGGCGAAGGAAGATTGCTTCGCCGACTCAATCTGCATAGTCCACGGAGAAGGTGAATCTCCGAAGCGCCAGGTTGGACCAAGAGGTGATGTCGTCTCTTGTGATTCCGACCGGGGGCTGGAGCGACGGAGGGATGGTGGAGCGAACGGGGAATTCGGTGGGGCAACCAACCGGAAGGACGAGCGCTCCACCAAGCCGAGCCACCCTGCCTCAACGGAGCTCAGGCTGAAACCGTAGCCTTCACCATGTACTATCTCTTCCTCGCCTCAAGCCGGAGAAGAGGAAGCATCCCACTACGAGCCTCGGATTGATTCCCCTCCCATCTCTCCATTTGCATGTGCATGTGTGTGATCTCGCCCGACGATGGCCTTCTCCTCTAAGGTACTTCCTTCATACTCTTCTTTCAATCTCTATCTTGGTTAAGGCAAATAACGTGGATGCACTTTCATGTTGTCATAGTGGCTTAGCTAATCATTGTGGTTAATTTTATTTGCCAAAGATGAGTAATTTGCTAAATATGTTTTCTTCAAAGCGAAGGTATTCTGTTTATGACACTTCTGTTTTCATATCTTTCAGAAAAGTTTCCTTATGTAACTGCCTGCATGTATTGAAGATAACAGTTTAATTTGCTGGAGGACAAGCCTGTAATGGACATTGCTTTTCCAGATACAATCAAGACACCCCATTCCTGGTGTTTTGTGCATACATCTTTTTTTAGTTACCGTGTTGATATGATATACTCCCTCCGTTCCAAAATAGATGACTAGTACAAAGTTGAGTCATCTATTTTGGAACGGAGGGAGTAATACCCAATGAATTTGGATGTTGTAATGAACTAACTGAAATTTAAGGTCATTACTGCATTTTTTGTGTGAAAATTGAAGGTCATTAGTGACTGCGTTCTGCTTGCAGAACCTCGTTTGAGCTTTACTTCCGTTTGCGCGGTGACATTACAAATTAACTGCTTGCGCTGCATATCGTGTTGCTGGTGTAGTTTACATATTGTTTTCTGCACTCATTATTTTTTTCCATGTGTTATCTATACACAATTGAACATTAGACGTCTCGAGTGACATAATGGTTGTACAAATTGCTTCATTTTGTTGTACAAGTTAACTCTAACCATGATATATTTGCACCGTGTAGCTTTTTGGCTGTATACCTTTTCATCTGCCCGACACTTGTGTGGACCAAAATTCAGTAGTTCCTTGTGCAAAACTAATGTCAGCACAACCGTATCGAGGCCCTGATGATAGCTCAAGAGATGTGGACAAAAGATCTTTATTTGTTGTTATTAGAGAAGCTATTTTCCCATTTTTGTTTAATTTTTAGGTTTTTGGACTGGAAGATTATGTATGGAGTTGTACAATTGTGTTCTATATCAACATGAAGCCGAACTGGTTTTGAACGAGGATTATACAGGGATTAAAAGCTGGAACTCCAGGGGGAAAAGAGTGGCAGAAGGGGTTAACTGTAAGCCTGTAGGTAATGATTTCAATTTGGGAATCAAACCCAAGGAACGAACAGAAGGATTTGTGAAATGTGGACATTGTTTGGCAGGAGAAGCAGAAGGGGATAGCCTGGTCGTGCACCTGTTTGTCGGTGCATAATAAAAATAATAAAGTGGGATGGTTGCCCTTAGACCTTTCATACATAAGGCCGGCACAGGAATAGTACTGGGCCGTGCGAGAAAACCTGATCCGGCTAGCATGTGACAACGCCTGACCACATTAATGTGAAGCTGGCCCACTTTATTTTAATCGGTATACAATGTGAATACACCTGGGAATACAATTGAAGGCACTGATCCATATGCGTTTGTACGATGGAGATATCAGGTTCAGCTGAGACTGGGCTCAGAATCGAATATCCCCAACAATAGAAAGTATATTACTTGCAAGTGTGTATGTTGATAATCATTTACAGCATGTATAGGCAACGGCGGAGCTAGGGGGGGACCAGCAGGGGCCACGGCTCCCCCCAACATGCAGGATTTTTTTTTAATACCTATGCTTATTTATGTAGAGAACCATGTGGTCTGTTGTATGCCTCTGTCCAAAAGTGCATTTTGACAAAATAGAGTGCTAGTATTGTGCACAGAAGATCCCACTGAAAGTGCCTTGCTTTGTTGACTTTTGTTCTCACACACACGAGCCATCCCATTCTTTTCTTTCTCATTCCTGAAGCGTCTCGCTGTTTCTCCTTCTCTGTTCTTCCAAGACCAAGGCGGAAAGAGGAGGAAATTCCCCAAGAACCGCTCCTTAATTCTCTCTTTCTGCGCTTGGAGCACATCAGGAAGCACTCATCCAGGTAAAAGGTCACAGATCTGTCACTTTCTTCTTCTTATTTGTATTATCTATTTGTGGATCTGGTTTTTTATTAGAACCGTGATTAATCTCTGTAGGATACTCATGGCTAAAAATAAATTGAAGACTATGGATTCTTTCTATAAGAAGAAAATTAGACTTGATGAGACATTGGTTTCAGATGTTGCTTGTCCTGATTTGGAAGAAGCAGAGGGAGGGGGGGGGGGAGAGGAGGAGGAAGAAGAAAAAGAAGAAGATGGAGGGGAGGAGGAGCAACCTGTTGAGGAGGAGGAAGAAGAAGAGGCTCCACTTTTCAGAACAGGAAAGAAACAATTTGAGATGTGAACTACAACATTATGAGCTTGATGTACCTACAAATCCAAGGTTTCAGAATCTGTCAAGTATAGGAGATCTTTGTCAACAACTTGCAAAAACAGGAAAATCAGTGGATTATTATTTGATTGACAGGTCATACAATATTTCCGCTCTTGTATTATTTGCTTTGACCATTACATCAAGTCGAATTAACCTGCAAAGTGAGAACAAGTCGAATTAACCTGCAAATAAAATCAATTAACCTGCAAATTCTTTACGGTCACTGTCCGGCGGGCGCGACGTGTATCGACCCGAGGTCCTCACCACGCGCACATCAAATCCTCTTGACATCGAGCTTTAGCAGATCCGGCACCACACGTCGGCCAGGTACGCACAAGTGTGCGGCTTACGCGCGCGAACGAACTACGAGTGGTCGGCGACTTGAGCGCGATCGCGAGGAGCAGGCATACACGAGGCTCGGGCAGTGGAGCAGCGAACTTTGATCCGGGCGACACAAGGCATGCAACACCTGTCACGCTCCACGCACGGGACTCCAGCCCAGGAACAAGTTGGATTCATTGATCCAGCAACAAACCATGAGCTAGGCACACGAGGAGATGAGCAGAATCATTACGTTTGCATGCAGCCATGCAGGTAATTTCCATCGGTGCTAACCACTTCGTCTATCCAGAGCGCCCAGGAAGACGCGTCTCGTGATCGAATCCATGTAGGCAATATGCCTGTACCAATGATATCGTCCGGCGCGGCCTTGTCCCAGTTCAGACGCGCTGTCCACCATCGAGCGATCTGCATCTGCACCAAGCCGACAAACTCGTAGATGTGCTTGACGACGAATTTTGTTTTTCTTAGGCAGGACGTAGTCATACAACTCGGTGTTGAACGCGGGGTGGGAGTAGATTGCTCATCAACATGCCAGGCCGGTGTGGGAAGCAATGCAATTCTTCATCGACTCCTCCGGCGCGAGTTGACATCGACACTTGGTCGCCGCGAGAGACACCCTCAAATGACACATTGTCGCACTAGTAGAAAAATGACCTTACGTTCACCTCATTAGTCCCGGTTCGTTTACGGCCCGGGACTAATGTGACCATTAGTTCCGGTTCCAACGGTTAGGGGCATGGGTATCATTACTCCTTGTTTGTTTTGCACCTCTAGTCCCGGTTTGTGTGGTGGTGGTAGGCTGGTGTCAGGCTGGGGCCCACGAGCCCCTTTAGTTCCGGTCCGTGACACAAACTTTGACTAGAGGCACACCTTTAGTCCCGGTTTGTGTCATGAACTGGGCGTAAAGATCCTCCTATATAAATCCTTCTTCCAACCCGAGCCCATTTTCTCTTTTCCTCTCCTCATTGTTCTTCCCCTCTTGCTCGAGCTCATCCTACATTTTTGCCAAAATTCGTCAACATTTGAAGGCACTCCATCCATCCAAGTGTTCACAAAGGTTAGCAACTTTGTCCTTTCATCTCTCATTGCTAGATTAGCTCTTGCAATGCTCTATAAGTATAGTAATTTGTGGGTTTTAGTTTGGAAGTAATTATATGTGGGAGTTTATTTGATTTATATGCAATTTGAGCTTAAATTTACTTCTTACTTTGCATGTGTAGGTGTAGTTTACTTAGTGCCTTCCCATCCCTGTCCTAACCACCATCGATCGCCTCACTGTCCCGTCGCCGGCACTATCTTGGTGAGCCTCTTGTTCTTATCCTTCAATAAAAAAACATGCTTGTGTGATTTAGATAGTTACTTGTATAATTTTCTTACAAGCACCATGGAATCGTTCCCTAGCTTTCGTTATTAATGGAGAATCAGGTTGAGGACAGCAATACGTATGGATGACCTGCGCAAGGATTGTTAGATGATGCGCACTGCCGGTGGTTTAATAGAAATGAAGCAAGGGAAGAAGCAAGGTAAGCGACAGACGTGCGAATAGGAGGTCGAGGGAGCAATCCTTTTGGCATCTATAGCAGATTTTTTTATTGAACTTGTTAACTAAGGTGTAGATGGGATGGACTCTTGAATAGACATGCACGTGGGACAGCAGCAGAGGACTCTTTCATGTACCTGATCCAACGGTTCTAATCACCTTATGTAGAGATTGGATCGCCAATTAAGAGACCATTGAGAGAGAAAAAATACATGGGTGGATCTCTACCATAATAACTCGGTCCCACCAGATTAACGGTTCGTAAAATTTAATTGACGTGGAAATTTCTTGGAAATCTAGAATTAGTATAGGTATAGATAGATAGATCCATAATATACATAAGAAGAAACACAAACATGTAAATGTGCCCCTGCTTTGTTGTATATCCCCGTCTTTTATCATTCTATCATGTATTGTCACTTCAAATAATATAAAGAGTCAATTACACCACAGGTGCCTGAACTTGGCAAGAAAAGTCGGTTTGGTGCTAAAACTTGTGGCATACATTGAACCGGTGACAAAACTTGGTTTGGACGTGCATCTACGGTGCTAATCACGTTTTGTATACGCACAACATGTTGCCGAGGTACGCCAACATGGTGTGGGACCAAATGTCAGTGACTAGGAAGCGAGGGCGGGCGTGTGGCCTAATTTTTTGTGAAAAACACCATGGTAATTTTACGTTTTCTCACAAAAGCCCTTAAATTTTGTCACTATGACAATTACCGCTAGTCCAGACAGGCTAGCCAGCACAGCACACACCAATTGCTGTACAAGTGGGATTCCTACCCATAATGACCTATAGACTTCTATTTTTGAGTTGATCTAATGACCTACTAGATCATGGATGGCGCGCGTTGCTGCGCCCATCTCTTTTGGCAATATGATGAAAGGAGGTTTCATAACATAAAGATACTTAATAACTAAATTGGGAGGTGATGCTGGAGAACGGGATGGTAATGTTCTTCACTCTCTTTTTTGTTGCAAAAGATGAGATCTTTACTTCTTTTTCTTGTTCCTAGCTTATACTTCACATCACTTATAGTTGCATTTCTCCTCTTGCTCCGGTTATTGACATATGTTATCTGACAACTTATGAATGATACGGAAAAATGGCAGGTCAACAATAAGTGAAAAAATCATCACCTCAAATTATAATATCTCAATATAAATGACTGGATTAATATGGTTTACAAATTTGAACATTCTCAAAAGAGTCGAGGTAAAAAAAGGTAAATAGTTACACCATACAAATAAGTAGTTACAATACAGGGCACTAATAATGTCAACACATGTTTTTGCGAATAAGTCCCTGGATCAATTATAAAGGAGTCATAGGTTAAATACAACTTTAAAGACTAACATCATGAAAGAATTTTTCGCATTGTCAACTTTTGATCCTTCTGAATGGTGCATTTTGCAGAAACACATCATGAAAAAAAGCAAAGAACATCTGAAACCTTTGGTTGTCGTATAAAAATATGCAATTTCAAAAGGTATGGGAAAATGAAACTTCCACTGGGGAGAAGCAAATGAAATACTTCCATAAAAATGTTATAGAATCGAGAATGAAGTTTGAAAGCATTTTTCGCATTATCAACTTTTGATCCTTCTGAATGGTGCATTTTGCAAAAGCACGTCATAAAAAAGCAAAGAACATCTCAAACCTTTGGTTGTCGTAAAAAATGTGATTTCAAAAGGTATGGGAAAATGAAACTTCCGCTGGGGAGAAGCAAATGAAACATTTCCATAAAAAATCTTATAGAGTCGAGAATGATGTTTTCTGTCTGTACATGCCAAATCATGAATTAGTAGCTACATCAAAGGTACATAATCAAAAAGGGAGTCTGCCCTAGCAACTTGTTCTTTTAATAGATGGTTAAATATCTATCTAATTATTTTGGAAGACTACTTAAAATGAATGATGTAAGTCTTCCTTGCAATTATGAATATTGATATCTTGCGCTACGTAAGAATGGTTTGGCTGCTATGCAAGTTTTTTGGATTTTATAGAAAATCACAAAGACAACCACAATTCTAGATTAAAAAAACATTACTGCTATTCATATAGCCATAATTGGCATGTAAAGAAAAACTGCAAAATTGAAGCAAATGAAAAGGAATGAAAAAACAAGAAGATTGGCAAAGTATGAGTTGTCGGAACAAAAGTAGACCCAGATGCCAGAGGAGAAGTACTATATCGTCACTTTAGCTTACTATCTAAGCAAAAGACCATTGTCCCCAAACCTGAAAGCAAATATATAAAGAAATTCTGAGGATTATAATTTATTTATAATGCATAAACTGAATTTGTTATTTATTATATATAGAACCAGTAGAGGGAATCCATATAGAATATGACGAATAGAGTTGCCGATGTGAGCTAAGATTGGCACAATCTGGAAATGGAAATATTTGAAGTCATCAGACTGCCATTCTTCTCACATAGATTGTCATTTTTTTTGTGTGTAAATTCCATTCAAATGAAAGAATATAGAAGACTTACCTATGCTGGATGTGCACTACACAGTTTATTTTGAAAGGGAAAAAGCAATTTTGCTTGTATAGTGGATTACACAAATCAAATGATAAAGTCAATGGTGAATCTTGGCAGGAAGGACACTAATTAACCAGTCCAATAGCCATGGATGAACTTCGGGTATAGACACTGCAATAGAAGTGAATACTTGTAGAATATCTTCACTCTCAATAAAAAGGATGGTAAGTGAAATAACATTGAGATCACATCTGCCACGGTAATCTGATCCTCCATCGGTCCATCAATCAAGTCCAATGCCTTTGTATATTCCTAAACTGAATGATCCAACTATTAAGAAGTGAACAGTAAATGGTAAGCTTCACATGAAGCTCTTTCTAGTATGAAGATTGATGGCATCTGTTATAGTGAGTACATGTTGTCCTCATACACAAAAAATAAAAACCATCAAGTGCTTGACTGTTCTATGTGCTGCATCAAATACACGAAACGCACGTGGCTAAGGAAATCAAAGCCTGAATAGTGTGAAGGAAACAAGCAAAGTGCACACTTAACCAGGAAGATAGGCCGGCAATGCCCTGCTTGCCATTGGGAAAGTCCTTTTTGTCACTTGTGCTGGCTCGTCCGGCGCATGGCACACCAATGAAAGATTTCCATGTAAAGAGTTATGCGCTGAACCTTGTTCCTGCAAACCAAAATAAAATCTAATCAACAAGTTGTTCAATTGCTCAAAGAAGAACCACAAAAAAAAGGGGAGATTGAACCTCAAAAACATATCCATCAAAAATTCATGGTACATAAGCGAGTCCAGATATCCTCATGGTGGACGGACTGGAACCTCGCCTGACAAGCAGGTTTAGTTTTCCCAGCACCACGAGGAGGCACTTGCTTTCTTGCCTATCCTGGCAGGTGGCAGCGGATGACTATCATGGCATCGCCGACGCGGCGGTGAAGGTCGGCCCTCTCCAGAAGACAAAAATTATTTTTAATCCTGCCAAATGATTATTAAAATAGCATTTATACTCAATGGGATGATCATACCACCAACATTCTGCTAGGAGCTCCTTCTTTGTTCCTGCAAGAAGGAACAATTTTTGCGGCACTGTAATCAGAGTAATTAGTCTATACTGTACGCAGAGTTGCAGACCACGAGTTTAAAAAATCAAGAGTACTCCGATAAACATCCAAGACGATATTTGACTTAGCATTTCCTCTAACACACACTGATAAATCGAGATGCACTTACAATTGGATATTGGAGTGCCTGCCCTTAACGCTGAGATGCGGGACGGAACGGGCAGAAGGGGTGTGCTCATGACGCCAAAGAGCAGCCGGACTTTGTTGATGGCCGCGCTGGCGCTGGCCGTCTCGACAGCTACCGCCGAAGGCGTTCGCGTGAAATTTGGAGCGAACCCATCACCCCCATCTCTCCCTCCCTAGTCCTCACGGACTGCGTCCCTCGCCGTCGTCGGACTCCTGCCGGTTTATACTCCCTCACCACGTCACCAGGAGTGCATCGCCCAATTTACCACGGGAAGGGGGGCGGGGCACACCTCCTTGGTTTTCTGGGGATCCCCTCGCACCCAGCTTTTCCATCTCGTCGCCGTCACCGTGTGTGAGGTAGAGGAAGCGGACGGGCTGAACGATGGGACCGTGACCGAGGCCGACCCCCACATCACCGTGCACTATCCGCAGGCGGCCGGTGTCGTGGCGGCGGCTACTGAAATCGGGGCGGGGGAGGGGGAGCAGCATCTTCTTGGTCCAGAGGGAGAGAACGATAGGTCAGGGAGAGGAACAGCTTAACTCATTGCGCTTGTGCGTGTGTCTTTTTTCCATGGACGTACGCCAGACGGGCCGTCTGCTAGTCATATGGCCCAATCAACCACATTAACCCGATTTTTCCACCGGAGCAGCTACCCTCAAGGACAGTCGGCCCACTCGCATCCAACGGCAAAAAATGTGGAGCAGGCTCGATCCGATGGCCACAAGTGTTGAGTGCGTGAGAGGGCTAAAAAGGTGCTCGATTATAATGTATCTAAATAGACAAGGACACATAGGGCTTAATTGGGCTGCAGTCACCACGGGCCACTTTCACATGTTTCTTTTCATATCATTTGTAAAAATTACATAAATTAAAAAGATTATATATACAAATAAATGAACTTATTTAAAATAATGTTCTTGTAGTAATAAAAAAATATTAAAATGATTTTCATGTAATTTTCAAAATGTATTCTTATTTAACATAAAGATCATGTAATTATGAAATATATAATTATTTAAAATAATGTTCCTGTAATTGTAAAAATATTACTATATAAAATAACCTCCACGTAATTCTCAAAAATGTTCTTATGTAAAAAATGTCAATGTTATTCTATTAAATATTCAAGTATAATTTCAGAATTTTCTTATAGTTAAAATAAAATTTAAAAATTATAATAGTTTTTGTAAATTATTTAAATATTCCTTTATTATTAATGTATCCCAAAAATATTCATGTATTTTTGGGCTGTATTCATGCATTCAGATAAATATTCATGTACTCACTCTACGAGAAATATTATTATGTGAACTACTGTTCCTGTAATTCTAAAATATATTCAAGCATTATTTAAAAAACAGTTATATAATTTAAATAGTTTCATATTTGTACTGTTTCCTGATGGGTGGGCCATATGGGGTGGTTTTTGCAAGAATCCAGGTCAGACACTCATCCCTGCCTTTCCAGTTCAGTGGGCCACATTAGCGTGTCAAACGTATACAATTGTGATTAACACCGTAGATGCACGCCCAAGCCAAGTTGTATCATCGGTTCAATGTACGCTGCAAGTTGGAGCACCAAACTGATTTTTCTTGCGAAGTTCAAGCACCTGTGATGTAATTGACTCTAATATAAAAGCAATTTGAACTAGTTTGTTGATTTGTTGCAGAACATGGTTCATCTATCTATGCTTGTAGTTCCTAAGGAGAACAATAATTAGCATTGCGCTTCTTTTTACCATGCATTTTGTAGATAGTTCGATGATCTGATGCCAACATCCTAGTTGAGCTTGTTCAACCCAAATGAATATAACCAGGGGACCCTATCATCCTATATTGATACTACTGGAACAAAATTCCACTTCATAAAATTGCCAATATCAAATCAAAATGTTAATGTTCAAGATCAAGTACTTTGTAGTTTTCTTTATTGGAATTTTTTTTGAATGATCTACATTGTTGTTCTCTAATGTGTGCATTTCAACTCAACAGGAGCTAGCAATTATTTCTACTAGGCAGGAGTAGGGGATTTGTTACTTTATTAGGAGTGGATTGCTGCAAGCGTGGTAACGATGCATTTCACATGGGTATGCATTTATGCTCAGTTCTCACACATGCACGTGGTACAGCTCGGTCCCACCTTTCATCCTTAACAAATATCAATCAAACCTGCTGCATACAACGACCTATGATGTCCTCTTCTCAATTTTCCTGAAACCTCAACTTACGTTAATCAATATAAGACCATACAATCAATGTTTACACACTGTCACGTGGGACGCCACCCTACCTACAAGCCACAACGCCTACCGCCAAATCGACAAGTTAATTGCAAGGTAGTACCACATTTGGGGCTAGGTTAATGAATTAGTACCGGTTTTCGTTCTTTTTGCAGATCATTAAAGACTTTCGTTCGAGCCATAAAAAAGCGAACTAATTCGCGTTTGAACCATTTTTTTGATAGCTGGACTAACCGATGAGGTCTGCTTGCAGTGATGGTTTGGCGCGACAGGCATGCGCCCATTGCTGACTAGTTATAGCCAAATAAAGGAGGGAACACAAATGCTACATGGAATGGGAAGAAAATAACACCCAATTCACGCCAATCCTTGCCGAAGTCTTCGTTCGATGCTAGACGCCCGTCCCGTGGCTCCCTTCCCATATGTACCATTTGCTTCTGCTACCTTCTGTGTTGGGCCCCACCAGATGAGGCTGTCTAGTTTTGTCAGAGGAAGGGTCGGTGACAACCTGGCACACAATATATTTGTTTCCATCCTATTATATATGTACTCCAATCTTTACATTAGCAATAATTTAGCCTCATATGATTTATTTTGACAGCTCTCCAATACACCGCAAGAGGTGCAAGAAGAAATAGTTGCACGGTAGTAGGTTTGTTTAATTAATGGTGGATGTGGATGACAGGTGGAAGTGCACTGCATTTAGTGTAGTTGCATGTGCGGGGACTAATCATATATGCCTGCCAATGTGTACTCTTCCCATTCTTTCATCCTGTGCTAAACAACCATAACTGAAGAGTGTGAGTTGTGGGGAGTTGCTTGATTTGTTGCATATGTGATGTACCACTTAACATGGTAACCATTGTTTTTAGAGTGTCCGATGTGATCAGATAGTTTGACTGCATCTCAATATCACAACCGGTCTTCTCTCCTTGTTTCTTTGCAAGGGGTATCCATCTTGAGGTTATATGCTGGGAGCCATGGGGAAAGAAAGTCAGATATGGTTTAGGATCTTCTATGTACCGCTTAGCACATATGTTGATGTCCTGAGAACTATTTGCGGTGAACTCGGTTCAAGCAAGGAAAACGGTGGAGATTTTTTACGGCACATCGGAAAATCTCCAGAACCGAGTAGTATTGAATCATCTCAGCTGTTAATTAGCGGGGTACTTTTGACAGTTTTTTTGTTTCCTAATTTGTAAAATCGCTCGCGGTGACCATCCTCATGCAGCCTCGTAGTTGCCATCGCCGGTTATCAACAACGCATGTCCAACAATCGATCAGAGCTGGCTTCTGGGACATTCAAGTGGGAGATTGAAATATGCGATCGGGCATCGAATCAACCAGCAGGCCACCGAGCCGCCGCTACAGCATCCCGATCAGCAGCGCAATCGTTGCTGAAGCTCCCTCCGGTGCACCCACTTCTTGTGCCTGCGTCACTTGTGTGCAGCAGCCGCTGCTGCCTGCTTGATCGCCGGAAAACACTCGACTGATCACGCATGCACTAGTGCATCATGACATTATTAATCAATGTATTGTACATGGTAATTTCCTCAGCCAAAAAGACCGTCCAGCAAGGATACATTGACTATCTAGAATCATGTCTGTTGCATCTCATGTCCACCGGAAAGTATTTGGCCAAACAGGTCCCTGTAGTCTTGTCAGAGCATGAGAAGAATAGTCACGGAGTTCACAATAGGTGTAGTTTTTTGCTATATTTGGTAAGTCTTCAATTTTTACACCTGGAAAAAACTATATTGCTTATCTTTTCTGTAGTATTGGTGGATCCAGTCCATTGACTACTTCAACGTTGATGGGGAAGCAGTCGAGCTGATGCACCGTCTATTTGCACTATAGTCCACTATCCACGCATGTCTGTAGCCATCCCAATTTTTCAAGCGAAACTATACGAGGATTGGGATCTTGGATGGGTGCAGTAGGATGCCCAGGAAAGCACAGGCTGTGGGTTGTGAAGGGTACTGGTGTAATGGGTACATTGGGCTCAAGGAAGTGGGGATGCTTGTTCATTTTTAAAAATAAAAATGCATATCTCTATTGGACTTCCATTGGAAAATTTCTAATTCCAAAGTCATTTCTTGTTCCAGATATTATTTCCCTGAAACCGACTGAGATTGCCTTGTTCCTGTACAAGATATGGTTATCCGAGCAAATCATCCTTTTGAACTGGTTCTGATGTTCATTATAGTAGTCGGTTTATTAAACTAGCTAATGTGATGGTACTAAACAAGAGCTTACTGAGTTTTTGTCCTAATTATGTTAATTATATATATTTTTAAATCTATGAATTACTAACTGATGCGACGGGCGACATGAATCTAAGTGTACCACATATGTTCTGTTTTCCATCTCATAGAAAACATCATAACCATGGAGTTTATGGAACTTGTTATGATTTGCGTGCAAGCACTGAAAAGAAAAGAAGCATCAAACATCGAGTGGGTGATGCTAAAAATGTGTTGTTGCGAATTTTTGGTAGCATTGGTAGACATCACCCGACCAATATGCAACTCGCCCTGATGGTCCATGGGGCAGATTCAGTCGAGAACATGCTTTTGGAGCTTTTATTATTTTACACTAGAACATCTATTACCAAATAACGTGCATTTTTCATACATGAGATTCCTTTATTATGCCACATGCCACTGAACTGAGCACGTTTTCAGGGTTGTGCTATCAAGATAAAAAATATTAGTAGTAGTGGTAGCAGCTATCAATGAAGTGATTGAGCTTTTGTGATTCATCTAACTTAATATTTTTTTGCTACCGATAGGTTCTGCTACCGCACCCAACTTATATACTACTCCCTCCGTCCCATAATGTAAGACGTTTAGTGTAAAAAAATGTCTTACATTATGGGACCGAGAGAGTACCTTACTACTAGTACTAGTCTTGAACTGCACCTTAGACCATGTATAATTACACACCCAGGGCGGCATACATCTAGGACCCTTTCCACATTGAAACATCGAAACCCCTCACCTAGTCAATCTCTTTTCTGTGTCCAACATATCTGAATTTTCCAACTAATATCTACCACAAAAACCTTATCCCAAACTCAGTGCAGCTGTTCTCTCCGTGTTTGTCTCAAAGGGAAACCGCACGGAGCATGTAGATAGGCATGGGAGGCATGGGGAAAGAAATAGTCGGGTAGTGTATTTCGCATACGCACACTGCAATACTCGAGCATGATGCTCACTAAACATGCATGATCTGTCTTGGGTAATAAATGCCGGAATCGCTTGTGCAAGTACACTCTTCTACGTGAGATTACATGCCTGCAACCTGCTACAAATGTTGTTGCTGTCGTGGCACCACAAGGACGTTACGAGTGACACTATAGAGCACATGCATCACTTGTACAGGGCCCGAAGTACTCTGAAGTCTAAACCAAGACAAATGCATGTCTTGAACAGTCTATGCTAGTCATCTGTGTAGAGTGAACAGTAGACAAACTATGTTCTAAGAGAAATATATTTTTCCTATTAAGTTAGATTTACACACCACTAACTAAACTTAGTTTGTAATGGTGAACACAAGACTACAACGGTACTACCAAGAACATTTTTCTCCAAATGCTGCAAGTCAAAGGCAGTTAAAGAGCCGAAACACAAGACTGGAACATCGCTAGATCTGATCAAATTATTGAATATATATAAATGGTAGTCTTCCTCTCAACTCCAACCACACAAAACGGACATCTGTATCATAGACAGTAATGGTACAATATCATACATGTGAGTACCTGCTCGACGCAGGTAGCATCCTAACTCCTAATAAACTAATCCCCACCCTGAAAGTCATGACGAAGTCAATTGGAACTTAGAACTCCTATGAGCAACTAAGGAAATGTAGCCACTACTATTCTTGATGCCTCTGGTAACTGATGGTGTCTATACCATCCAAGGGCCTTCCCATATACTTGCTCTTGATATCCTTCCCATACTGATGCCCTCTGGTCACTATTGTTGTTTCAAGGAAAACAGAGAGAGGTTTCAGGACAGACATAATGAGACTAGTTACGTCTGCAGCTCAGCAACAGAAATGGTACGTAGTCTAGCTTATTTCTTGCCACATGCGGACTGTCACTTGTTAGCTTGTCTCTTAGTCATTTAAAAATAGAGAGGTCACACGACAAGAAGAAGAACTGCCATATGCCTTGATGTTGCTAGTTTTATTTTTTTTTGCATTTATTTCAACTTTTAAGCACAAACTAGTAGTACACCTTTTTTGGTCATTTTTCTAGGAAAATTTCATGCATGCCTGGAATCTGAGTCACAACTTATCTTGTGTACATTCTTGCGAGAACGGGCATGTAAGACTCGACATCCCTTGTTTTCAGCTTCAGCAACACCTCCAGTTGCATAACTGAAACAAATCCAGTATGAATCATTATATATCATGGTTCAGTTGCTGCCACTCAAAACACATAAGACACAAGAAATGGCCCTTATGGGCTCCCATCTAAGAAGGTTTACTCTACCAGCTGTCATGGAAGTGCAGCTCACTGCGGCTCGACTCATTTTTGATGGCATCCTTGCTTATCATGAAAACCATCCAACAACTCCTTAAAACATTTGGCATTTGTATTCCATGTAAAAACAAAAACAGAACAAGGACCAGTTAGAGGTACGTAGGCGCCAGAAGATAAAGAAGAATTGACAACGCACGTAGTTCTACAACGGCAGCCAAATGTAACCACGTCACTAGAAATTCATCAATATATAGTACATTCTAGAGATATGGGTCAAATGCTTTGAAATCCCAAATAGACTTATTTTTTCTTTACAACCTAGATGGAAAAATGAACATTCTTCATGGAAGGTCGAAGTCATGGAATGAATCATATTTAAAAAGCATCTCAAACTATGTTTAACCATTATTTGCCAAATTCCCCAACAATTTGAGTAACCGGGCCATTTTATTCTTTGAAAAAGATTGAATTCTCCTACACCTTTGAGTTTTTCAAAAAATAATGGCCTAAAAAGTTAATCATATAGCCACGACACACCACAGTAGTAAAAGTGTGTTCGTTGATGAACCTTTAAGGCTTTAACAAAAGTAATGGAGTGCATGTCATACAAAAGAAGGTGTTGCATGCAGCAGGATCGATTAATTTGGCCGACGATCATGTGGGACTAGGCTGGATGGAGTTGTACCATGTGCATGTGCAGAATTGACTGTGAAAATGCAGTGTTAAAGCACTTGAACCCATTGAGACCTCATCACCCGCACCTCATATATAGTACATTTCCCCCACACATTTCTAAGCTTTGGATTTACCTAGCCGTCTTCTCCATTGCCTTTTTCTTGTATTACATGATAGCTCATGTTTGACTAAAGCACCATGTTGACACCAACTAATCCTCGTAGCTGTGAGTAACGAATGGATCATGGGCCTTACGAATGACTTCTTGTTTCTGTGAAAGCAAGAACCATTATGAGCCATTAGGCATGGAAGGCATGGGAAATGGTAGAGTTAGCTTCGCCGTACAATCTTCTACACATACCCTTACCACTTCTACAGCAATTGCCGAAACATCTACTAATGTCTCAGGAGTCATTTGCTAACATTTTAGACTTCGTCCAACCATCCTTTTTCATCCTCATTGGACCGATTATCCCGCTTTGTGTGTCCTTTTGCATGCCAGAATGCCATTACTAACTTTGTGAGAGCATTGTCAGTAATTCACATTTTTTGAGCTTTAGCTGGTTTGTTCATTAGCACTTTGCTCATGACACTATCAACATCATTGGCGGTGTGGTGAGAAGGTGATCTAGCTCTGGCAGTAGCAAAGATACTTGTTGCCTTGTAGTGCAGGTGCCAAATGTCGGCTCTATGGGGAAGGTGGCAGGAGCCGAGAATAAAATGGTATTATGAGGCGGTGGAGGTCGATCAACGTTCTAGTTTTTGGTATACAACATATATCACATTGTTTAATTCTCAAATTTTCTTCCGCTTTCCATGCTAGGTTGGTGAGGCAGAGTATAGATACCATGGAATTTTTTCTTTGCAAGGAATGAAACTTTCATAATAAAACTTCTGTTACTAGTAGGAATTTCTGATGTGTTCTTTGCTTGTAGTGACGGTGATGTGACTAGCATCAATTATTCTTTTTTATTGCGGGTAGCAAGTCAAATGGCAGTATAACTTCTTCCTTGCAAAGAGTTGAGTGGAGTGTGGAGTGAAGAAACTGCAGGCACTTAATTTGGAGGTCATGTGTGCATCTCTGTTATAGATGCCCTGCTCTTTACACCTTCAGTAATCCAATGTACTCCGTACTACATAGTACATATATATTCCTCATCATTGTCTAAAACCTGCATTACTGATGTAGCAGGGAACTACACATAAAAAGACTCTGCATACCAGATGGGGATTTCAGCAAGAGAAGAAACTACTCTTTGTGCAGGTCTTCTCTGTTAGTGCATTCCTCGTCTGAAGCTTCCATTATAGCTTGCTTATAGGGGACTGACAACATATAAGTCAGATTCAGCATCAGCACCAACACCTGGGGTGACAACACAGCTTTAGAGCCAGCGATGGTGCCAGTGCAATATCGGTGCCTTGCCTACTTACATTCTGCTCAAGTAAAGCCTAGGCTAGGATTGCATCTTAATTGCAATTTTTTTTTTGTGCTTCTGCTATCAGTTTTGAAAAACAAGCTATATTTTTACTACGTCCTCACAACAGAAACATCAGGCATCAATTGATACTGGGACTATTGATCACACTTGTAGTTCCCTCAATTTAGCCTAACTAATAACAACTAGTTCATCATTCATCGTCACTTCATTATCATCCCCTTGTACCAAAAACTTCATTTCTGAACCAGCAGAAGTAGTGCACTAAGTACTGTCTACCATGTATGGTCCTCCGCATGCAGCATAGAACATGTACGCATTTTAGCTTTACAGCCGTGTTAGAGCTACATACGAATTGCTAACTAAAACCAATTTCGGAAATGGTGATTAACAAGATCAAATCACCATACTAAACAAGTAGAGCAAACACAACATTGCGCCACAAGTGAACCAAAAAATACTAATAAATATTCAAACATCATGAAAAGCAGATCTCAACTGCAAAAAATGCATGATGCATAGGATAGGGGCAATAGTCTAGTTAAATTTCATCCTAATTAATTCATAACAGTCTACAAGTTACAGTAAAGCTAATTAGAACCGCCAAGGAAATGCAGCTATCTGACCTTCCTTGTTGGGCCTTTGTCACTGACCATCCAGAAGCTCCCACATAACCTTGTTCTTCACATCACATTCCTGTTTCAAAGGAAACAAAGGAGGTTCTTCATGGAGCATCCGGTAATATTTATTAAGCTTTTTTCAAGCATTAAAAAAATCAAGTTGACTAATAAGAAAAGTGGCGATGACAATAGTTAATATAATATCTTTTCAGCCTAGAAAAGTAAACAACGAGTTTCATTCAGAAATATAGTTTCCATTTTTCTTTATAAATTGCTACAGCCGTACAGATTGCATTTGTATCCCGGACATACACTACTAGGGAAAACCTTATACACAGAACTTTAGTAGTAGCGTGGGTCAAAAAAGCACGCTGGTGCTAATTAGCAGTAGCGCACCTGAGGAAACCGCGCTGCAGATAAAGATCTAGCAGTAGCGCATCTTGCTTCAAACACGTTACTACTAAAATTCCCACGGCTTAGCCGATAGGCTACACATAGTAGTAGCGAGCTATAATGAACCGCGCTACCGCTACTTTATTTGTAGCAGCGCGTTTTAATATAAACTCGCTACTGCTAAAGGTTATAAAATTAAATGGAAAGAAAATAGAAAGGTAATTGAAAATGAAAGAAATGGAATAAGGTGAAAGGAAAAAAATAAAGTGTGAAGAAAACTAAACGAAAAAGGGGAAAAAGAGAAAGGAGTAGCAGTAGCGTGTATCACAGAATGCGCTGTAGCTAAGATAGCAGCAGCCCTTTTCCTGGAATGCGCTACTGCTACTTCTAACTTAACCACGGGGTTCGTCCTTCCCCACGCAGCCACTTCCCCCAAATCCAACTCTCTCCACTGTCGTCGCCGCGTCGCCGTCGCCGCCGCCGCCGCCCGCCTGCCTGTCCGTCAGGCTCTCCGCACCTCTCGCCGCCACGACCCCAGATTCAACGCCGCCGCCCCGACCTCAACGCCGCCGGACGCCGCCCGACCCGACCTCGACGCCGGCCGCCATCCGCGCACCGAGCCCCGACCCGACCTCGACGCCGCCTGCCCCTCCTCGTCAGCAGCACCCGAGGTGAGCACGCCGCTCCTCCTCTCCCTACCTCTGCATAGGGTTTCTTTATATTTTAGTTGCATCAAATTAGTTAGGGTTCATGTAAGAGTGGAAACAAATCGGATGCGGCTCAAATGAGTTAGGGTTCATGTAATTAAGGGTGAAAACGAATCAAATTTCTAAGATGAATCATAAAACGAGTAAAATTTGACCACTTATTTCACTTTATAGTTGGATAATTGAAATATCCGCTACCACTTTCCACCCCTATAGGTTCATCAAGTTAGATGGTAATTAGGGCAGTAGTTCCTAGGTACTAATTAGTTAGTAAGAACTAGGTACTAATTAGGTACTAGAATATTTTTATTTATAGTAAGTTTAGTTTTAGTAAGAACTAGTTTCTATTTCTTAGTTAAAGCAATTTTCCCGCCTCGACGTGGACGATGCCTATCCCGCATCCTCGTCGTCGAGGCGGAGAAGGACGACACCTGCTTGACCAGATCGGCCATGTCCGGGACTGGGCTCCGCCGGGGTGGTACTGGAGGCGCTACTCACCGGGGGCGAGGTTGGTGAGGAGCCACTGTCGTTGACCGAACCTTCTTTGGTGGCGGTCGCGTGGGCGATGGCGATCCGAGGCTCAAGGACTCCGTGGAGGTGGTGCGTCACCGTGTCATGAGGAGGACGCGCACGTCTGTCGCTACTTGTTTGCGTTGGAGCACAGGCCGTTCTCCAATACCGGCAGGTTCTCCGGGATCTCACCGAGCTATGATCCCGTGATGGTTCCTTCTCTGTGGGTGTCTACCGCCCGCGCCGATACCCGTCGTGTGCTAGGGTTTTAGTTGTATTAGTGATGTTATATGTATGACACTATTTGTGATGTATTAGTGATAATATTCGACGATATACGGAAGCATGAGATGATTTACTTTTGCTTATAGAATGCATGCTCATTTGAGTCCTATAAGATATTTTGAAATGTATATCTTGTGTTGCTCAATATCCAAGTGGCCGGTCATGTTTGCAGGTTACACCTCCGAGTTGCCTATGTTTTGCCGGAGTGTTGATTCATTTCCGTTCCGGCAAATTTCAGGCGCTCGATATGTCCTATTTTAGCAAAGGTCATGCCGGATTTTTCCGTGAATTTTGGCACGACTTGTGCCAGAATATGTAGGAAATATCGAGTGCCCTGGATTTGTGTGTTGAGTATCTTGATAGTTGTCTTCGATCGATTTTCAGTTAATGTTTTAACTATGAACATAGGAAATCTCTGACGACGAAAAGGATTTCGGTATTTGCAAATACTGCGAAGATGAGCACGGCCTGTGCGACAGAATCTTCCTTGATGATGATAGGCGCTTCAGCATCAAGCTGGACGAGAACTTCGAAGTGGATACAGTAAGTCACAACGACAAGTCTTTTTTCGTAATTAAGCATGACATCTGCTTCATTTGCTTCAACTTATATTTTTTTTACTATTCTAATAGTGTATCCCCTGCCATGCAAGAGTTTTTGTATTGGGTAAGATAGGTTTCAGTCATAGTACGGAGGAAAAGAAAGTTTACTTGAAGACCGAGCATGTTTATATTTTCCATGCAAAATTATACAATTCAGACGACTACACCTATTTTGGATGCAAAACATGGCGAGCACTATGCAAGACTTATACATTTGAGCCGGATATGGTTATCACCTTTGATATTCGTCCGGAAGATGATATTGAAGGTATCTCGACATCCGGTCGATGTGCAAACGCCTCCAGTTATACCATTATGTAAGTTTCTCAACCATATTTATGTCTTTGATATTGTTTATTCAAAAATAGTTGACAACTAATTTGTATTGTCTGTTGGAAATATGCCCTAGAGGCAATAATAAAAGTATTATTATATTTCAATGTTCATGATAATTGTCTTTTGTTCATGCTATAACTGTGTTATCCGGAAATCATAATACACGTGTGAACACTTAGACCCCAATATGTCCCTAGTGAGCCTCTAGTTGACTAGCCCGTTGTGATCAATAGATGGTCATGGTTTCGACTATGGACATTGGATGTCGTTGATAACGGATCACATCATTAGGAGAATGATGTGATGGACAAGACCCAATCATAAGCATAGCATAAAAGATCGATAGTTCGTTTGCTAGAAGCTTTGCCAATGTCAAGTATCTATTCCTTCGACCATGAGATCGTGCAACTCCCGGTTACCGTAGGAGTGCCTTGGGTGTATCAAACGTCACAACGAATCGGGTGACTATAAAGGTGCATTACGGTATCTCCGAAAGTATCATTGGGTTGACATGGATCGAGATGGGATTTGTCACTCCGTATGACGGAGAGGTATCTCTGGGCCCACTCGGTAATGCATCATCATAATGAGCTCAATGTGACCAAGGTGTTGGTCACGGATCATGCATTACGGCACGAGTAAAGTGACTTGTCGGTAACGAGACTGAACGAGGTATTGGGATACCGACGATCGAAGTCTCGGGCAAGTAACGCATCGATTGACAAAGGAATTGCATACAGGGTTTGATAGAATCCTCGACATCGTGGTTCAACCGATGAAATCATCGAGGAGCATGTGGGAGCCAACATGGGTATCCAGATCCCGCTGTTGGTTATTGCCCGAGAGTCGTCTCGGTCATGTCTGCGTGTCTCCGAACCCGTAGGGTCTACACACTTAAGGTTCGGTGACGCTAGGGTTAGTAGGAAGACTAGTATGTGAATACCGAATGTTGTTCGGAGTCCCGGATGAGATCCCGGACGTCACGAGGAGTTCCGGAAGGGTCCGGAGGTAAAGAATAATATATAGGAAGTGGTGTTTCGCCATCGGAAAGTTTGGGGTTACTGGCAAAAGCACGGGACCACCGGAAGGGTCCCGGGGGTCCACCGGGTGGGGCCACCCATCCCGGAGGGCCCCATGGGCCATAGGGGGAAGGGAACCAGCCCACAGGGGGCTGGTGCGCCCCCCTAGGCCCACCCCCTGCGCCTAGGGTTGAAACCCTAGGGGTGGGGGGGCGCCCCACCTGGCTTGGGGGGCACTCCACCCCCTTGGCCGCCGCCCCCCCTTGTAGATTGGATCTACAAGGGGCCGGCCACCCCCTGGGGGCCTATATAAAGGGGGGGGGGGGCTGCTGTACACATCTCCCAAGGCGCAGCCCCTCCCCTCCCCAACACATCTCCTCCTCCGTAGAGCTCGGCGAAGCCCTGTCGGAGTACTGCATCACCACCATCACCACGCCGTCGTGCTGCCGGTGGTGCCGTCTTCCTCAACCTCTCCTTCCCCCTTGCTGGATCAAGAAGGAGGAGACGCCGTCGTCCGTGACGTGTGTTGAACGCGGAGGTGCTGTCCGCTCAAGACTTGGCATCGGTGATCTGAATCACGCTCGAGTACGACTCCATCATCACCAAGCAAGCTTCGCACGCGATCTACAAGTGGTATGTAGATGCAAACTCTCTCCGTTACTCGCTGCTTAGATGAACTCATAGATAGATCTTGGTGAAACCGTAGGAAAAATTTTAATTTTTCGCAACGCTCCCCAACAAGGGTATCGAGCCAGGTTTATGCGTAGTTCTCTAATGCACGAGTAGAACACAAATTTGTTGTGGGCGTTGATCTTGTCATCTTACTTGCCCCTACTAGTCTTTTCTTGCTCAACGGTATTGTGGGATGAAGCGCCCGACCAACCTTACACGACGCTTACGTGAGACCGGTTCCACCGATCGACATGCACTAGTTGCATAAGGTGGTGGCGGGTGTCTGTCTCTCCCACTTTAGTTGCAGCGGATTCGATGAACAGGGCCCTTATGAAGGGTAAATAGAAGTTGACAAAATCACGTTGTGGTGATTCGTAGGTAAGAAAACGTTTTGCTAGAACCCAATCGCAGCCACGTAAAAGATGCAACAACAACTAGAGGACGTCTAACTTGTTTTTGCAGCGATTGATCATGTGATGTGATATGGCCAGAAGTTGTGATGAATGTTGAATTGTGATGTATGAGATCATGTTCTTGTAATAGGATTCACGACTTGCATGTCGATGAGTATGACAACCGGCAGGAGCCATAGGAGTTGTCTTTATTTTTTGTATGACCTGCGTGTCATTGAAGAACGCCATGTAAACTACTTTACTTCATTACTAAACGCGTTAGTCATAGAAGTAGAAGTAGTCGTTGGCGCCGACAACTTCATGAAGACACGATGATGGAGATCATGATGATGGAGATCATGGTGTCAAGCCGGTGACAAGGTGATCATGGAGCCCCGAAGATGGAGATCAATGGAGCTTGATGATATTGGCCATATCATGTCACAACTATATATAATTGCATGTGATGTTTATTATGTTTTTACATCTTGTTTACTTAGGACGACGGTAGTAAATAAGATGATCCCTTATAAAATTTCAAGAAGTGTTCTCCCTAACGTGCACCGTTGCTACAGTTCGTCGTTTCTAAGCACCACGTGATGATCGGTGTGATGGATCCTTACGCTCACATACAACGGTGTAAGACAGATTTACACAGCGAAAACACTTAGGGTTAACTTGACGAGCCTAGCATGTGCGACATGGCCTCGAACACGGAGACCGAAAGGTCGAACACGAGTCGTATGGAAGATACGATCAACATGAAGATGTTCACCGATGATGACTAGTCCGTCTCACGTGATGATCGGACACGGGCTAGTCGACTCGGATCGTGTAACACTTAGATGACTAGAGGATGTCTAATCTAAGTGGGAGTTCGTAATTTTGATTAAGAACTTTATTATCATGAACTTAGTCTAAAACCTTTGCAAATATGTCTTGTAGATCAATGGCCAACGCTAATGTCAACATGAACTTCAACGCGTTCCTAGAGAAAACCGAGCTGAAAGATGATGGCAGCAACTATACGGATCGGGTCCGAACCCGAGGATCATCCTCATAGCTGCCAAGAAACAAGATGTCCTAGAAGCACCGTTAGGTGATCCACTGTTCTCCGGCGCTGCAAGACGATTTGAACGTCTGGCGACTCGCTCGATGATTACTCCCTCGTTCAGGCGGCATGCTCTACAGCTTAGAACCGGGCTCCAAAAGCGTTTTGAGCATCACGGAGCATATGAGATGTTCAAGAGCTGAAACTAGTTTTCCAAGCTCATGCCCGGTCGAGAGATATGATGTCTCGACAAGTTCTACAGCTTGTAAGATGGAGGAAAACAGTTCACAAGTGAGCACATCCTCAAGATGTCCGGGTTGCACGCCAGATGACCCAGCTTGAACATTAACCTCCCAGATGAGGCGGTCATTGACAGAATCCTCCGATCGCTCCCACCAAGCTTCAAGAGCTTTGTGATGAACTACAACATGCAGGGGATGGTAAAGACCATTCTGAAGTGTTCTCAATGCTAAAGTCAGCAGAGGCTGAAATCGAAAGGAACATCAAGTGTTGATGGTCAATAAGACCACTAAGTTCAAGAAGGGCAAGGGTAAGAAGAACTTCAAGAAGGACGGCAAGGATGTTGCCGCGCCCGTAAGTCTGTTGCGGGAAGAAGTCAAAGAATGGACCCAAGCACGAGACCGAGTGCTTTTATTGCAAGGGAAGGGTCACCGAAGCGGAACTGCCCCAAATACTTAGCGGATAAGAAGGCCGGCAACACCAAAGGTATATTTGATATACATGTAATTGATGTGTACCTTACCAAGACTCGTAGTAACTCCCGGTATTTGATACCGTGCCGTTGCTCATATTTGTAACTCACAGCAGGAGCTGCGGAATAAACGGAGACTGGCGAAGGACGAGGTGACGCGCGCGTCGGGAATGGTTCCGAGTCGATGTGATCGCCGTCGCACGCTGCCTCTACATTTACCTACGGGATTAGTTTTGAACCTTAATAATTGTTATTTAGTGCCAAGTTTGAGCATGAACATTGTATCCGGATCTCGTTTGATACGAGATGGCTACTCATTTAAGTCTGAGAATAATGGTTGTTCGATTTATATGAGAGATATGTTTTATGGTCATGCTCCGATGGTCAATGGTTTATTCTTAATGAATCTCGAGCGTAATATTACACATGTTCATAGTGTGGATGCGAAAAGATGTAAAGTTGATAACGATAGTCCCACATACTTGTGGCATCGCCGCCTTGGTCACATTGGTGTCAAGCGCATGAAGAAGCTCCATGCTGATGGACTTTAGAGTCTCTTGATTATGAATCGCTTGACACATGCGAACCATGCCTCTTAGGCAAAATGACCAAGACTCCGTTCTCCGAACAATGGAGCGAGCAACCAACTTGTTGGAAATCATACATACCGATGTGTGCGGTCCAATGAGCGTTGAGGCTCATGGAGGATATCGTTATGTTCTCACTCACCGATGACTTGAGTAGATATGGGTATGTCTACTTAATGAAACACAAGTCCGAGACCTTTGAAAAGTTCAAGGAATTTCAGAATGAGGTGGAGAATCAACGTGACCGAAAGATAAAGTTCCTACGATCGATCGTGGAGGAGAATACTTAAGTCACGAATTTGGCACACACTTAAAGAAATGTGGAATCGTTTCACAACTCACGCCTACCGAACACCTCAAATAAACGGTGTGTCCGAACGTCGAATCGCACTCTATTGGATATGGTGCGGTCTATGATGTCTCTTACCGATTTACCGCTATCATTTTGGGGATACGCCTAGAGACAGCTACATTCACTTTAAATAGGGCACCGTCTAAATCCGCTGAGACGACACCGTATGAATTATGGTTTGGGAAGAAACCTAAGCTGTCGTTTCGAAAGTTTGGGGATGCGATGCTTATGTCAAGAAACTTCAACCTGAAAAGCTCGAACCCAAGTCGGAAAAATGCGATTCATAGGATACCCTAAGGAAACTGTCGGGTATACCTTCTACTTAAGGTCCGAAGGCAAAGTATTTGTTGCTAAGAACGGATGCTTTCTAGAGAAAGAGTTTCTCTCGAAAGAAGTAAGTGGGAGGAAAGTAGAACTCGATGAAGTACTACCTCTCGAACGGGAAAGTGGTGCCGCGCAGAAACCATTCTGTAATGCCCACACCCATCAAGAGGAAATCATTGATGATGATCAAGATACTTCGGATCAAGTTACTCATGAACTCGAAGGTCCACAAGGACACGTTCCGCACTGCAGTGGTACGGCAACCTGTCATGGAAATCATGTTGCTAGACAACAATGAACCTTCGAACTATGAAGAAGCAATGGCGGGCCGGATTCCAACAAATGGCTTGAGGCCATGAAACCGAGATAGAATCCATGTATGAAAACAAAGTATGGACTTTGACAGACTTGCCCGATGATCGGCGAGCGATAGAAAATAAATGGATTTTTAAGAAGAAGACGGACGCGGATGGTAATGTTACCATCTATAAAGCTCGACTTGTCGCTAAGGGTTATCGACAAGTTCAAGGGATTGACTACGACGAGACATTCTCTCCCGTAGCGAAGCTTAAGTCCGTCCGAATCATGTTAGCAATTGCCCGATACTATGATTATGAGATATGGCGATGGACGCCAAAACGGCATTCCTTAATGGACATCTTAAGGAAGAGCTGTATATGATGCAGCCGGAAGGTTTTGTCGATCCTCAGAATGCTAGCAAAGTATGCAAGCTCCAGCGATCCATTTATGGGCTGGTGCAAGCATCTCGGAGTTGGAACATTCGCTTTGATGAGATGATCAAAGCGTTTGGGTTTACGCAGACTTATGGAGAAGCCTGTGTTTACAAGAAAGTGAGTGGGAGCTCTGTAGCATTTCTCCTATTATATGTAGATGACATACTCTTGATGGGAAATGATACAAAACTACTGGACAGCATTAAGGCCTACTTGAACAAGTGTTTTTCAATGAAGGACCTTGGAGAAGCTGCTTATATATTAGGCATCAAGATCTATAGGGATAGATCGAGACGCCTCATAGGTCTTTCACAAAGCACATACCTTGATAAGATTTTGAAGAGGTTCAAAATGGATCAGTCCAAGAAGGGGTTCTTGCCTATGTTACAGGGTGTGAAACTGAGCTCAGCTCACCACCACCACGGCAAAAGATAAAGAAGAGATGAATGTCATCCCTATGCTTCAGCCATAGGATCTATTATGTATGCCATGCTGTGTACTGACCGATGTAAACCTGGCCGTAAGTTTGGTTGCAAGATACCAAAGTAATCCCGCAAGGAACACCGGACAGCGGTCAAGAATATCCTGAAGTACCGAAAAGGACAAAGGAAATGTTTCGTTTATGGAGGAGACGAAGAGCTCGTCAGAAGGGTTACGCCGACGCTTAGCTTCGACTCAGATCCGATGACTCTAAGTCACAAACCGGATACGTGTATATGTTGAATGGTGGAGCAAGAGGTGGTGCAGCTGCAAGCGAGAGCGTCGTGGCGGGATCTACGTGTGAAGCGGAGTACATGGCAGCCTCGGAGGCAGCGCATGAAGCAATATGGGTGAAGGAGTTCATCACCGACCTAGGAGTCATACCCAATGCGTCGGGGCCGATCAAACTCTTTCGTGACAACACTGGAGCTATTGCCCTTGCAAAGGAGCCAGGTTTCACAAGAAGACCAGCACATCAAGCGCCGCTTCAACTCCATCCGTGAAAATGTTCAAGATGGAGACATAGAGATTTGCAAAGTGCACACGGATCTGAATGTCGCAGATCCATTGACTAAACCTCTCGCGTGCAAAACATGATCAACACCGTAACTCTATGGGTGTTCGATTCATCACAATGTAACTAGATTAGTGACTCTAGTGCAAGTGGGAGACTGTTGGAAATATGCCCTAGAGGCAATAATAAAAGTATTATTATATTTCAATGTTCATGATAATTGTCTTTTGTTCATGCTATAACCGTGTTATCCGGAAATCATAATACACGTGTGAACACTTAGACCCCAATATGTCCCTAGTGAGCCTCTAGTTGACTAGCCCGTTGTGATCAATAGATGGTCATGGTTTCGACTATGGACATTGGATGTCGTTGATAACGGGATCACATCATTAGGAGAATGATGTGATGGACAAGACCCAATCATAAGCATAGCATAAAAGATCGTATAGTTCGTTTGCTAGAAGCTTTGCCAATGTCAAGTATCTATTCCTTCGACCATGAGATCGCAACTCCGGTTACCGTAGGAGTGCCTTGGGTGTATCAAACGTCACAACGAATCGGGTGACTATAAAGGTGCATTACAGGTATCTCCGAAAGTATCTGGGTTGACATGGATCGAGATCGTGATTTGTCACTCCGTATGACGGAGAGGTATCTCTGGGCCCACTCGGTAATGCATCATCATAATGAGCTCAATGTGACCAAGGTGTTGGTCACGGGATCATGCATTACGGCACGAGTAAAGTGACTTGTCGATAACGAGACTGAACGAGGTATTGGGATACCGACGATCGAGTCTCGGGCAAGTAACGCATCGATTGACAAAGGGAATTGCATATGTGGTTTGATAGAATCCTCGACATCGTGGTTCAACCGATGAAATCATCGAGGAGCATGTGGGAGCCAACATGGGTATCCAGATCCGCTGTTGGTTATTGCCCGAGAGTCGTCTCGGTCATGTCTGCGTGTCTCCGAACCCGTAGGGTCTACACACTTAAGGTTCGGTGACGCTAGGGTTAGTAGGAAGACTAGTATGTGAATACCGAATGTTGTTTGAGTCCCGGATGAGATCCCGGACGTCACGAGGAGTTCGGAAGGGTCCGGAGGTAAAGAATAATATATAGGAAGTGGTGTTTCGCCATCGGAAAGTTTCGGGTTACTGGCAAAGCACGGGACCACCGGAAGGGTCCCGGGTCCACCGGTGGGGCCACCCATCCCGGAGGGCCCCATGGGCCATAGGGGAAGGAACCAGCCCACAGGGGCTGGTGCGCCCCCAGGCCCACCCCGCGCCTAGGGTTGAAACCCTAGGGGGGGCGCCCACCGGCTTGGGGGCACTCCACCCCTTGTCGCCGCCCCTTGTAGATTGGATCTACAAGGCCGCCACCCCTTGGGGGCCTATATAAAGGGGGGAGGGGGCTGCTGTACACATCTCCCAAGGCGCAGCCCTCCCTCCCAACACATCTCCTCCTCCGTAGAGCTCGGCGAAGCCTCGCCGAGTATCTTGCATCACCACCATCACCACGCCGTCGTGCTGCCGGTGGTGCCGTCTTCCTCAACCTCTCCTTCCCCTTGCTGGATCAAGAAGGAGGAGACGCGCTCGTCCGCACGCGTGTGTTGAACGCGGAGGTGCTGTCCGCTCAGCACTTGGCATCGGTGATCTGAATCACGCTCGAGTACGACTCCATCATCACCAAGCAAGCTTCGCACGCGATCTACAAGTGGTATGTAGATGCAAACTCTCTCCCGTTACTCGTTGCTTAGATGAACTCATAGATAGATCTTGGTGAAACCGTAGGAAAAATTTTAATTTTCTGCAACGTTCCCCAACATTGTCAGCTTATTTCGGTGCAAGTAAACATGTCCAGTAGCTTGGTAGACAGGACCAGATATCGTCACCGGGCTGAACTCAATCGCGAGGAGCTCAGTCATTATGTTTCATGGCTTGAGGATCTTGATACTGTCAAGACAAATTTTCTTCCTGCATTTAGAAATGTTAGTACTCAAAATGTGCGACCAATAGTGTTCGTAATGAACTCGGTCACATCTATTTAGGAAGGATGGTAAGATTCTTACTATTTATCCTCAGTGCATCTTTTTCATACATTATTTTTGAAGCTAAACTTCATTGCTAAGTATGTTACCATACGATGTTCTTCTACAGGGACTCCTGATGAATGTTGTGCCTTATGGGATCGAGACTAACGGTACCATGAGTATTATCAGCTTACGGCCAAGATATCCTACAGATTACTTGAGTGCATTCAAAATTAGCGACGGATGCTTAATAGTGCAAGACTGGACCAAATATGTGATGGGGGAGCGCAGAGAAGTACTAGGGGGCAGCAAACAGATGCGCTACCCACGATTATGAGACAGGTTCATCTGCATGCTCCAACTTGATCAAGGAGGAGAGCTATACATGTTTTATGTTATTTTACCTAAGAGAGAGCAGCAGGAGTGATTAGCTAGCTAGAAATGAGTTTGAGGATGATGATGTGCTACACTATTACTATGATGATAAAATAGCTAGTGTTGGTGGTAATGACTACGATGATTATTATTAGCTAGTGTTAGTGGTGATTAAATAAATATTGTTGGTTGTAATGACTATGATGATGATTAAATAACTTGTGCTGACGGAATAGATTCAAGTGGAGGCAACATGTGGTGCACATCGAAAGTACTACTAGTCGAAACTAGATCAAATTTGGATTAGTAGTATACTTTTGACATGCACCACATATTGCCTCCACTGGAACCTAATCCACCTTCATTTGACACACTGTTATGGACATAAAGATGTAAACCTCATAACTGGTATTGTACCAATATTTGTACGATGGTGCATAAATATACTAAAAATAAAAAAATTAAAAATAAATACCAGTAGCGATGGACGGAAAACACGCTGCCAGTAGTTACATTAGCAGTAGCGTGGGCTTGAACAAACGCTGCAGCTATTTGTCCTAGCAGTAGCGCGTGTGGGCCCGCGCTACTGCTAAGCAATAGTTGTAGCGCCATATTAGTAGTGTGCCTGTCCGCGCTACTGATACACCTAAAACCCGCGCTGCTGCTAGCCTTTTCCCTAGTAGTGATATGTAGTTCCATTTTATAGTTTTATTCATGTAAAAGAAACTCTGATCATAGAAGGAGAAATGCCACACAATCAAGCATACCCGTGTATAATCTATATTCAACTTGTGTCACAGAAAGAACTATATGACCCACTAATAAACATTCAGGAAAAAAACAAGTATGATTGGTATCATACATAGCTGTAAGTACAAAGTTCAAAGTTTGGCAGCAGAATATGACCCCATGATTATATTCAAGAAATAGTTAGTCAAAAATACTTGTTGGGTTTTGACAATATATCAAGAAATGAAAATAGAGTCAGCAATACGTTAACAAGACTAAGCATCTTCCAGCTCTAATATAATGGGCAACATGATAACAAGACTAGGAGTACTTCTAGACCCAATTTGCAGTTCGGCTTGACATTTTAGAAAACATCAATCCAATAGAACAAAGGTCCAAGCTATTAACACTGTCACAAAAATCAACTTGGTCCAGCAACATATGCTCTTCTTATCGAAAGCTACAAGAAGTATAGCTTAAATGCCCTCATATTGCAAACCGACATGTTTCCATTTCATAGTTTGTACTTCAGTAAAAAGAACTGATCATACAAGAAGTTCCTCACAAACAGACGGTCCACTGATAGCTTGGACTAGCCAGTTGTTGTTTAAAAGGAATATGTTCACAATTGGTTTGTCTTAATCACAAATCATGCATAATATCAAGCCTGCATGGCCGTGTAAAGTGCACAACCCACTGGTGTAAAAATACAACAATGTAGTATCGCTAAGCATCATTTTGGGGAAAACGAGTATTGACAATCTCATGGGTAAGTTCAGAGAGAAAAAGATCCCATGCACAAGTTTCCAAAAAAACAACTTCATACATATGTTGAGAAAAACAATCTCCTTCATATATTGAGGCCGGGAGTTCAAATGTATGTAGTAGAAAATTACACCATGATTTAAGAAATAGTGACCCAAAATTACAAGCTTGATCAGGTTATGATGATGTTTAGGACAAGATAGTGCAGTGGTCAACATGAAAGTGGCTAGGAACTTTCGGCACTTATACCTATTTTATACTTGTACTATTACCGCAGCATACAAGTGATATCACAGAAGAAAAAAAATCCTAAGCCAAGCATTAGGCAATGTGGCTTGAGAACTGTTAACATGGCCTAAGGAATCTATAAATTATGTAAAACTGTTCTACAGCTACCAAACACAATGAATGCTGCATATTGTAAAACTATCTAACCTCGACAAGAGCAATATACAGATGATCTAATATTCAGAAAGCAAACCTTGCATGATCATGCTTGAGCACAGGAAAATGAGGAAATATGGGCGGACAAATAACCATAAAAGGGCTGACAACAGTGAAACCTAGATCCTTTTCTGCTGTCTCATGCAACTTTACGCAGTTTCTTGCTCTTGACGTCCAGATAGAGTGTGCGTCCACTCATTCTCAAGAATACAAATTCAACATTGTCTCCTACCTGGTCTATCAGCATAGCGACATAATGATTGTCCTCAAGCGTGTGATCCAACATCTTCAAACAAATGGAATGGACCGGGCACCAGTTATCCCCCTTGTAGAGCCAAATGCGAAGTTGAAACTTTTTGACATGGATGAGATATACACCGAAAGCATCGTTGGCCAGTGACAACATGGTCTTGAAATATTTACATGTCACACCTTGTGGAAGCTGAATTGTGGACAAACTTAAGGTTGTCAAATCCAAGACAATAATGTAGCCAATGTAGGTGGCCAACTTATAGATTTTGTTGTCGACAAGCACAACTTATGTCTCCAAATTCATACGATGGGGCCAAACTATGGCCAAGGTAAGATGCATATACCAGACACCATCTTGCAACATGTATACACGCACCATGAACATCTCCAACTCCTTCGTACCCAACACATACAAGTAGGACAAGCCACCGTCACCGCATTCTTTGGACATCATTGCGCTGAACAACTGGCGATTGCCGTCCTGGACGCACGGGAATGGCAGGAAGATGGGCATGTCTCTCTTAGGGCACAGCGGTCGGTGCACTCCAAGAGTCAATTTTGTTCCTCTTTTGTAGCACACAATGAAGATGGTGCCGTTCTTGCAATGCATGATCTCTAGACTGCCGTCATCGGCACCAAACCTGTAGTCAGCAAGGTGATGGATGACGGGGGCAATCTTTGGGGCCTTAGGTGGCATCATGACAAAGTGTGGAGCACCTAGCTTCTTCAAGGAGATCGGACACTCGGATATGTAGTAGCCAAGGAGGCGGGGTGGGTGGAGCTTGCGGAAACAGCTAAGGAAGCCTGGGTCGGAGGCATGCCCCAGCTAGCGCCTGGAGACGAGGGCTGCATAGAAAAGGGTGGTGGGGAAGCCGACACAGACGATAATCTCCCTTAGGAGGTTGTCGTCACCGAGGACCTTGGATACGACATCCGTCGGCTGCTCTAACTCCCCATCAACACGTGGTTTGACCCTGCAAAATCGGTGGCGGCGACAAACAAAAGGCCGATGGGCATCAGTAGAATGGACTAGTTTTTCAACCAATAAAAATGATATTGCAAAAAAAAATTGCATATGGACACACGGCAACAGTTGCCCATCCATTATTAAATTAAGTAGAACGGATACACACAGGTTGCACGAGATGCGACAAAGATGGAGTGATTAGAGAGGTTACCTATGCTGGGGAATCTCCTCAGCAATATCCATCCACTACTAGGGAAAACCCTAGTAGTAGCTCATGTTTTGAGGCTATCAGCAGCGCGGGTAGCCGCGCTACTAATAAGGCGCTACAGCTAACTGTTAGTAGTAGCGCGATCTGTACCCGCGCTACTACTATTGACTATATCAGCAACACTTTTCCAGAACACGCTACTATTAGTTAGCCGTAGCGCTTTCCTAGCCCCGCGCTACTGCTATGTGTTTCATCATCCCCCCAACTTCCTACCCAGTTTCATTTTCAATAAACTGCAATTTCCAGATACTAGGTACTACTAGATATCAATTTCATAAAGCATTATAGGTATTAGGTAGTACTACCTCCGTTCCAAATTACTCGTCGTGGTTTTAGTTCAAATTACTCGTCGTGGCTTGATCGTCGTCGATACTACATACTTGTCAGGCGGGTCACGAATGGCACCCGGACAAAGTCATCACGTGGCGGAATTATGTCCCATAGGTTGCACACCTCCTCCTCGCTTAGCCTCATTCTTTGAGCTACGATGGCTTCATGAAGTGGGTTCTCATCATCTTCATCGAGTGGGTCCTCATTATCTTCATCAACTTCGTCATCTTCATCATCTTCGTCATCTTCATCATCTTCCACCAGGTTGATATAAATGATAGCCAACTTGGATCTTTCTGCTCTAAAGGAGAAGCTGATCAACTCACCACCAGTAAGACGCATGCGGGCGAGGAAACGGGCCCATCCATCTCCTCCAATCTGCGATATATTGCATCCTTTCTCGACCTCCATAGTGTACGGGCCCCCAGGAGCCTCAAATCTCATAGTATCTCCTGTCAGCTTGTTGAATTTCAACCTCACATTGCATGGGACAATCTGTGTAAAAAAAGCAAAATGACACAATGCAGTAATGCCAAAACTAAAAATAAAATAGTTGTTACATTTCATCTAATTTCTTACCGGCGCTTGACGAAATCTCGGCTGGAAGTAGATGCCGAACAGCTTGCCAGTTGCAAGGCTGCTGGCGCACCTTGACTTGCACAGTCGACATGGTGGTGGTGGTGGTGGCGCCATTTTCCTAAAGCAATATGAGCAAAGGATTAACGATCCACTTCACAGGAAAGAAAAACAGTAGCATGTGATATTTTTGGTTCTTCTTCAGTTATATTTTCATAGTGGAACCCAATCCCAAAAAGTAAACACTATGTTCTCAATTTGATGAAGAGATTCGTTCGCGAGAAGCAATTTGATGGACAATTATAATCCTAAGATCTAGTAACATACAAGATGACAAGGTATCACCTACGAAAGCATTTCAGCGGCACCTATTGCCGAAAAACTATTTGGCCCCTACCAAAGGTATAATCCTAAGATCTGTAATAAGTTATCTACCAAATGAAGGTACCACCTACCAAGACACATTTCATCTAATTTAGCCCCTATTGCCTAAGATAACTTATTAAAAAACAAGTGGCAAATTTAATTGGGATTAACTTAGCACTTGCAAACTAAATACTTGTATCAAAACCAATATCTAGCAGATCACGGTACCACCTACCAAAGCATTTCAACTAAATTGGCACCTACATTTTGTAAAAAAAAACCTTATTACAGAAAAACAAAAGCATCTAGTTATACATATGAAATTCGTAAGCCCTCGCTGCATCTAGGTAGGGCAGCCCTCGAAGGGTTCTATCGAGTAGGGGGGATGGCATGGTGACCTCAGTCGGGGGTGCTGACGAGGGGAAGGTCGGTGACTTTCCTACGAGAGGGGGCGACGACAGCGGACGGCGTGGGGATCGAGGGCGGTCGGCCAAAGGCGCCCGGCTAGAGCTCCCGGCCAGCGACAGAGTGGGCGGCGAGAGGGTGGAGGAGTAGCGGAGGGGCGGCGAGAGGGGGGAGGAGCATTACCTGCGGCGGAGGTGGCGGAGGAGAAACCCTAACTGCAGCTGCCGGCGTCGGGCGGAGGGGGACGATTGAGAGATGAGCGAGTGGGGGGCAGGCCGAGCCGCGTGTTTTGTTTTGCTTTAGCAATAGCGCGGGTGCAGGGAGCGCGCTACTGCTAAGCGCAATATCAGTAGCGCTTTGTCTTAAAAAACCGCTACTGCTAAGTCTAAGCATGTAAAAACATCAAAAATATACATTCGTCATCATTGATCTTTTTGTGTAGAATCTAAATAGTCAACATGAATCCTCACCGTACCTGTATAGGTAGAGGCGAGGATTCATATTGCAGCCACAAATCCTACATATATGGTTCAATGAAGACGAAGTGCTCGAGATAGTTTGAGAAGTAACATATTTAAGGTGGTAAACACCTTGTTCGCTTAGCAGTATGGGACTAAACTTAATTAGTTGCAAGGGGGTGATACTTAGCAGCAACCAATTTTGAAGAAAAACGCTGCTACTAAGTACTTTAGCAGTAGCGCGTCCAGAGTAAGGGCGCTACTACTATATCTAGCCTAAGGCAACGCCTTGGTAATTATAGTAGTAGCGCTTGTTTCACCTAGAGCGCTACTGCTACTGGCCTATTAGTAGTGCGGTTTCCTGAAGCTCGCTACTGATAATTAGCAGTAGCGTCTGTTTTTAAACAACGCTGCTGCTAAGATTCGGTGTATAAGGTTTTCCCTAGTAGTGATCACTTATCTCCCTCCCTCCTCAGCTGAAGACCGATGCCTTCATATCCAGATTAGTTTAATTAGGGAGAAAAAAATCTAGATAGCTAGGGTTTGATTCCTTCCCTCCCACGAGAGGAGAGATGAGAGAAGAAGAATTTTGGGGAAACAGAAAGGCCAACCTCGGATCTGGAGAGGCAGCCGCTGTGGACGAGCTCAGAGTCAGGTCGCCGGCAAAATCTCGTCGGCCGTCGCTTGCTCCGGTCTGTGTGTTACAGCCTGGTTGGAGCAAATGGAGTAAATTGGATGGGAGTACATTGTATGACGAAGTTACAAATGTGATCTTCTTATCTCTGGTTTCTCATGACTTCATGCTGCAACTTGAGTCGATGCAGTTCAAATATATTGGCAGAAGAGAATACCTGAGTTGGAGATTCTATTATCCCTATACAAGTTTCTATACTGCAGGTAACATCTTGTCTCTTGCATGGCATACATAACAAATAAAATTACTTATACTGAGATTCACTCCAATTACCTATTTTACATGTTTACTATAATACCGTCGGTGTGCTAAAGAGTTGATTAGATATTTAAGTATACATTAAGTTCTTTGTTTCTTTATCAGGATGGTGAAGCTACCCCAGCTTAGTTTTGCTACTTACTGGATTTCTTATAGTATAAGAAAAATAGAAATATGGCAATTGCTGCCTAGTTGTCACTATGTGCGTAAAATCCTCTATCAGTATGTGCTTGATCTAATATGTGAAATAGTAGTTTGGTTGCCACTTCCGGTCAACATTTTTTGCTTGGTGGTAGGCTGGTAGCCTTCCATTGATTTATTGTACTTGTTTTGCTTCTAGGCAGGGGCATTGCTGGTGGAGACGGTGGGGCTGAAAATGTCCATGTATGAGATCTGATAATATGCTATGTTGGCTGAACAGGTGTTGTAAATTATCTTCTTGCTCGATTATTTAATCAATAAATGATGCATGATCTGTTATTTATGTTCTTTTGGTATGAGTTTCGTCGACTTCAACCGGCTAGTTCTTGAATTTCAGATAAGCATGCCTATGAGTTAGATACCAGAATTTTCTTCTTTCTTACACGTGCCTTTAATGTCCACATGATACGGGAAAAATCTTGAATGATCTGATAATCTAGGAAGTTCAATGTCTCTATATGACGGAGGCACCGAGTCAATGATATTTTAGTCTCTACTACCGTCATATGTATGTGACTACTTGTGCAGCAGCAAAGCTTGAGAAATTGCAAACAATAGAGGTTCAGTGTGTGGAGTACAAAGTACAAATTAACTGTTTTTCTACTCTTGGGTGATGTTTGTTTTTTCTAGATGATTCATGTTTGGATATTGTTTCATGGTTTCGAGTGTTGGAAACAGCCTCTTGCAGAAATGCAAGGAAAGGCTGCGTATGTAAGATCCAGAGTGGTGGGACCCTTTCCCGGAGCCTACACAAGCAGGAGCTACATGCACCGGGCTACCCATTTATATTCATGTTTGGATATTGTTGTATGTTCTCCTGAAAAATGAGTTGATGTGTGCTACGTCTTGAGCTAGCGTTGATTTTCCCCTAAGAGGAGAGGGTGATGCAGCAAGTGTAGCGTAAGTATTTCCCTCAGTTTTGAGAACCAAGGTATCAATCCAGTAGGAGGCTCCTCAAAAGTCCCACGCACCTACACAAACAAACTGAGAACTCGCAACCAACGCAATAAAGGGCTTGTCAATCCTTCACGGCCATTTACGGAAGTGAGATCTGATAGAGAGATAAAAATATATTTTTGGTATTTTGTAATATAAATGCAAAAAGTAAAGATGCAAATAAAGATAGATTGAAAGCAAATATGATAAGAGATAGACCCGGGGGACATAGGTTTCACTAGAGGCTTCTCTCGAGATAGCATAAGTATTACGGTGGGTGAACAAATTAATGTCGAGCAATTGATAGAAAAGCGCATAGTTATGAGATTATCTAGGCATGATCATGTATATAGGCATCACGTCCATAACAAGTAGACCGATTCCTGCCTGCATCTACTACTATTACTCCACACATGGACCGACTCCTGCCTGCATCTAGATTATTCAGTTCGTAAGAACAGAGTAACGCTTTAAGAAAGATGACATGATGTAGAGGGATAAACACATGCAATATGATATAAACCCCATCTTGTTATCCTCGATGACAACAATACAATACGTGTCTTGCAACCCTTTCTGTCACTGGGTAAGAACACCGCAAGATTCAACCCAAAGCTAAGCACTTCTCCCATGGCAAGAAAGATCAATCTAGTAGGCCAAACCAAACTGATAATTCAAAGAGACTTGCAAAGATAACTCAATCATACATAAAAGAATTCAAAAAAGATTCAAATATTATTCATAGATAAACTTGATCATAAACCCACAATTCATCGGATCTCGACAAAACACCGCAAAAAGAGATTACATCGAATAGATCTCCATAAGAGAGGGGGAGAACATTGTATTGAGATCCAAAAAGAGAGAAGAAGTCATCTAGCTAATAACTATGGACCCGTAGGTTTGTGGTGAACTACTCACAACTCATCGGAGGGGCAAGGATGTTGATGTAGAAGCCCTCCATGGTTGATTCCCCCTCCGGCAGAGTGTTGGCGAAGGCTCCAAGATGGGATCTCGCGGATACATAAGGTTACGGCAGTGAAAATTGTGTTTCGTGGTGCTCCTGGATGTTTTCGGGCTCCGTAGGTATATATAGAAGGAAGAAGTACGTCGGTGGACGCCCGAGGGGACCACGAGACAGGGGGGCGCGCCCTACAGGAGGGGGGGGGCTATCTGTGGGGCCCTCGGGATCTTCTTGACTTGCACTCCAAGCTCTCCGGATCAGATTTGTTCCAAAAATCACGCTCCCGAAGGTTTCATTCCGTTTGGACTTCGTTTGATATTCCTTTTCTTCGGAATACTGAAATAGGCAAAAAAAGCAGCAATATGGGCTGGGCCTCCGGTTAGTAGGTTAGTCTCAAAAATGATATAAATATGTAAAATAAAGCCCATAAACATCCAAAAGGGGTAATATAATAGCATGGAACAATAAAAAATTATAGATACGTTGGAGACGTATCAATGTGTACTGTCACAACGATGCAAAATGTTGAGATATTACTTGATTGCTTTTCAGTAAGTGAAGAGTATAATTTTGTTTGAGATGATTACATTCGTTGTTTTGCATGTATCTGGAGTTCTCTTTGGTTTGCTGACGTGCAGAAATGCCCTACTGTGGCCGCTGTTGTGGTCGACGCTGAAATTGATCCTCTATTCTTCCACTTTCTACGTGTGTCCTGTCAAATTGACTTGTAGGGTTTAAATTGTGTAGTTTCCTGACTTAATTGTAGTACCACTATCTAATATTTATAGATGCTATTACTCCAGTTGCATGCCTATATATTGCTACCTGAGAGTTCCTTCTGTTAATGCTTTAAATGTCAATGTATTTGCACCACGCGGTTCATTTTGCTTTATATCTCAGTAACATGGTGCTTCATGACATGGTGCTCGCATTTTTTTTTTCGTGCGTCTTTTCAGCTTTGGATCTCTGCTATGGATACCCTGGTGTTGAATTGGGACCAGGTTCTGAAACGTGAATGTTGGCGCTGCTGCAAAACTACCCTTCATGTAGAAATTACATTGCTAGGAGTTTACATATGCAGTAGTCTACGAATGAAATTGGATAAGACCGATGTATGTGCTAGAAATAGTTGTGGCGCCCATCTCTTGTCAGCAACACTAACAATATATAAGTTTTTCCTATCTTTAAACTGTGAACCTCAAGCAATGTATGAGGTTTTTCTCAACTAATGTATGCGACTGTTTTTTTTTTCTAAAACATACACACGAAATTGTTGATACTTACTTGTTTTTCATGTATCTTTTTTCTCTTGAACATAAGTGGATTACAGATTAAGCAGGGCTTATACATGATATGTCATTCGGACATTCCATATTTAATATTTTCCTTATCTATGACAAGTGGCTAGCACAAGCTAAAAATAGGTGATTTGTGCTTCTATGTCGTGCATTTTTTTTTGTATCATCAGATTTTATACCGCTGATACCAACTCACGTATGATCTCAGATTGATAGGGTTTGTTTAGTTCAGTTCTTTGGAGAGTACACAAAGGTGGTACCATTATCTAGTGGACTAAGAGCATGCGGTCAAGCCCAGTACTACTACAATTCATACGAGGTGACGCTCCTTGTGAAACAGCACAACTGACCTAAGACAGCACCCCCTTTGAATATAGGGCTTAACGAAGAACAAGGATTTGCATAGAGATAAATGGGGCTCGATCCCCAAGAACCCTGGCAAAAGGCAATAAACCCAACCACTTGAAGGTTCAAGTGGTGGAGCACCAATTTATAGTACAGGCACTGTCCATGGAAGAAAGGATGAACCGAAAAAGGGAACCCCCCCTCAAAGAAGGAGCCGAATACTACCACCTCCTCCCCCGAAGGCTCTTTGGTAGTCGCCTCCCTGGGGCATCTCCATTGGAGAAAGGACGGAAAGTCGCCGGACTCTTGCCACCTCTAAATCTCAACGTGTAAGAAACACGAGCATCTCCAGACGATGGGTTCCATGACCCCCCCTCATTGCCTGAAGCAATCCTAGGCACCCCTACCGTTTTGGAGGATTCCTCCTCTTCCTTGACGTCCTCCTCCACCACCTCATTCTTCCTCACCCTTGGTGGCGGTGGTGTCGTCCTTGGACATCAGCCTGAACATCATGTCCGCCACTGACTAACGGAGCTAAATCTGGCAGATCTCAGGGTAGGGGATCCTAAGCTAGATATCTTGGAACAAAGGTAACAAGGACACAGGGATTTACACAGGTTTGGCTCCCTGAGGAGATAAAACCCTACATCCGGCTTGTGTTGGAGTGAGTACAGAGTATATGCAATCTACCACACGAGATTGTAATCAGTTTTCCACGAGCCCGGCCCCTCTATTTATAGGTACTGGGGGGGTCCTAGGGTTACTAGATCCTAGTCGGCTACTTATGGGGAGGCAAAGTCCTCCATATTGTTCTAGCGTCTTATAGTATACGCCAGGTCTTCGATATCTTCCTAGTAATCGTCATGCGCTACCTGAAGGGGCCCAAGACAACACCAACATGGGGTCCTCGACCCGGCCCATCAGGCCAGGAATCGACACGATGAGAGGGCCCCTAGCCGGGTCTCCGTGTAGCCCCTGAACTGCTCTACAACTTTTAAACACTTCTTTTTACACAAAAACTCTTCTACCATATCTTCATTTCCTGAAGTATAATCACAAACCCATCGATCTTGAATTTAGGCTTGCTATTACGTAAAATGACAAGAAGAAACATCGGCCATGTCTGAATCACAAGACATCCATAAATTTGATATATCGTAGCATGCACATATATGGTAGTTTCAACTACTTGTTATTTCATTGTTACAAAAACCTACTTGTTATTTTAGATAACAAATTTTTTTGCTCTATTTAGATAACAACATTTTGTTAAAAATCAAGATGGGAGTACTTACTATCAAGACAATCTTGATCGGTGCATTTGCATACCAGGCTATAAAACAAAGACATCGCCAGCAATGTATCATATCCGACCATGGCCGCCTATGTGAGGTAGGTAGAAATTTTCCTTTAAATTTACTGTTGCATGACAGCTACACACAATGGACTAAAACTGAATTAGCAATTATGAACAAGAGACATCTGAAAATGCCATAACAAGCCTGCAGCACGAGCAGATTAGACAACTACTCAACATTAGTGAGACATCTTCCCAATCAAGAAACAAAGATCTTGGCTTCAAAATTAGTGATTAATTCATATTACATCATATCCTAGTCGAAACTACCAGCAAAATAACTGGCTTGCGATCCACTGGACACTCACATTAAAATAATAAAATATTGTCAGTCCTGGGCTCTAGACAAAGACTAGTAGGTGCACACAAAAGTTATAGTAGTGTGTTTGTTCCAGCAATACAACTTACGATTTCAAAGATGGTATTCGCCTTGGATGCTATCAGTCGGCACCTCGAGGGTAAGGGGGTGTTGTCGAAGGCTCGTATTCTTTTGCACCTTCTGTAAATACCAGACTGCTAAGGCCACCGGAAAGTTGATGCCCATGCTCTTACTATTCTCCAGCATTTAGAGAGGAATTGACCACCAATCCGTGAAGGCTGAGTTGATCTGCCATCATATCAAAGGAAACTTTTCAATATCATACATAAGCTCTAACGCAATTACGTAAAATCAAGGATCCAGCACACAAAAAATGTACCAGGCAACATTGGAAAAAAATATTAACAATCTCATACATAGTTTGAGGTTTACAATTCAAATGTAGGCAATAAAAAAATTAAACAATGAGTATATTCAAAAAGTAGGAAGCTAAATTTCCCGGCCTGATGGGTTTGTGGCAATAATTCAGGGAAAGAAAATACAGCGGGAAGAATGATAAAATGATACTCATCTTTCAGCGATTTAACTAATACACGATGTTTTATATTTTTGTAGGTCCATTTGTAGTTTTCTACTGATGGTTTGGAAAAGAGTGATACAACAGAATGAGAGATCCATACCAAAAACAAAGTAATTTTTCAGCACCACCACAACTCCACAAGTTGCTCTTATATACTCCCTCCGTTCCTAAATATTTGTCTTTTTAGAGATTTCAACAAGTGATTACATACGGAGCAAAATGAGTGAGTCTACACTTTAAAATATGTCTATATACATCCGTATGTGGTAGTCCATTTGAAATCTCTAAAAAGATAAATATTTAGGAACGGAGGGAGTAGTTGAAAGACAGGTTTTAGGAAGCATGCAGTCTGGTGCTTGCCAACACAAGCTTTAACCAAACTCGGGAATAATTATCTAGTGTTGCCTAAACTGTAATTATAAAAGAGACTAGAGAATCACTACAGAAATAGTCTCAAACCATATAAGGCAAGCATTCTCTAATGTCAGTTAGCGAGTATTTTAATAAGGCCTAATGAATTCTATACAAATCTCACCAAGTGTGATGGAAATTGTAGATAGGAAAATTTTATAGCCTCAACTAGTACACTACACGGATCATCTAGAGGCGAAAAGGCATACCTTGCATGATCATCCATGACCATAGGGAATGTGGGAGGCCATATCATCATAAGTGGTTTGATATGACAAATAGATCCATCATAATTTTTCATCACATACACTAGACGCATTGTCCTGCACTTGATATCTAGATAGAATACGTGTTGACGCATCTGCAAGAACACAAACTCGGCCTTGTCCCCCACCTGGCTCAGCTGAACAGTAGAGGCGCAATCTGACATACTCAAACTAGCAAGCATGCCATGCAAACAGATGGTATCCACCAGAAACCATGTGTCTCCATTATGGAGCCATATGCCAAGTTGGAGCTCCTTGACATGGATGAGATAAATCTTGGAAACATCATCAGCCCTTGAGAACATGATGTCAGAGGAACCATACTCCAATCCTTGTGGGAGCTGAATCACCGATAAACTTGAAGTTGTCATATCTAGGACAATAATGCCTCTCATCGCAGCGGCCATATAGATTTTACTGCCAACAAGCACGGGTTCTATGTCCAATCGCAGAGGAGCGAGATGTGCACTGGTTGAACAAAGCACGGACCAAACACCATCTCTCAACATATATACTTGCACCTTGGTCATCATCGGGTTCATTCCATCCCAATCAGGCTCCACATACACCATAAAGTAGGCTAAGCCGTTGATTCCTTCTTTGGAGAGGATTTCACTGAAACTACCACGCGATGGTTCGGAGATTATGAATGGTTGGACAGTTTCCATGGCTCTCTCAGGGCACAACGGGGTGTGCACCTGATATGCGAATCCACTTCCATCTCTATTGAGACGCAAGGTTAGGACTTTGCCGTTTCGGCAGTCCATGACATGTGTCCGCACACTATCGCTCGGGCAGGTCTCCAAGCTAAACCTTGAGCGATGGATGATGTCGGCAAGTTCTTGAGGCTGAGGTGGCGGCATCGGGACAAAGCGTGGACCGGTGGGCACCAACCCTTTATCATAAAGGTAGAAGCCAAGGAGAAAGGCTGGATGGAGCTCGCGAAAATGGCGCAGAAACTCGCTGTCGGATACAAGGCCAAGCCAGCGCCGGCACACGACGGCTGCACGGACGAGGGTGGTGGGGAAGTTGACACGAAGCAGGATGTCGGTGAGGAGGTCGTTGTTTTCTAGAACCCTGAACACGGCATCAGGTGTCACAGTTGATGACGTCGCCCCCTGCATTTTCATTTCTTCGTTGGCGGGCAGGCAGAAAGGAGACCGTGTTGGCCCCGTCGTGAATATCCGTACAAACTACTACTAGTAGCACTTAAGCACGCTGGGGCTTGTAGTATTGCTTTGATCTGCACGATCTGATTACAAAGGGGTTGTTACATGGTTATATATAGGTGCAAATCTAGTACTCTTACTAGTAACTAGAAGACCTACTCGGTCAAGGTTTCAAGACCTACTCGAATTGCACATCAGGATTATAATTATTCTTGTAATCATAACAAACACCCCTAAGCGTGATGGACATGGGTGCCCGGCGGCTGCCGTGTACGGCTCGCATACGGGGCCATCACCGAATGGTTTCCGGAACAGTAAAGGGCCAACGTGCAGCACGGCTCAGCGCGCTGCTTTGTTCCCAACACGTCCGGTACGGTTGTCATGGCCGCATGCTGATGGCAGTGGGAAGAGCATCTACAGCTCGGCAAATCCGGCCCATCAAACGACCGAGGACGTGCACCAACATGCCTCAAATCGCATTGTCCATATCCGTGTATCTCATATCGGAACCCATATATCCATATTAAATCATGCAACATCGATCAAACTGCGTAGATCAACTGACCAGACATAGAATCACAGATAGGACAGCACAATAGTTCACCAAAAGATCACCAAAGTTCAGATAAATGATGGACAACTTTATACTATGTCTAAAACTTGAAATGAAATTAACCTCACCACTTCTGGGACGGCCCTTTCCCCTTCTGGTCGCCGGCATAGCTGTAGCCGTCAGCGGCTGGTGGAGGATCATCCGATTCGTCGGACGAGGAGGAGGAGATGATAACAAGGCCGTTGAGGCGCTGGACGGCCGGGTCCTGCTGGCGCCCGAGCTTGGCTAGCCGAGCTGCCTCCGCCACCTTCTCCTTCGCCTCCCGCTTGGACTGCTCGATGGCAAGCCGGAGGGCCTTCCCGTTCTTCTGGTGGAGCCGCCGAGCGTCCGTCTATGCCATCTATGCGACCGACGGTAGACCCATGTGAGGAGCCGCTCGTCCTCGTCGGGCTCAGCCGGTATCGTAAGCGACCGACAGCAGCGGCGGACAGAGCTCTCTGCAGCCTCCCTCTCCCTTGCCCGCTGCCTCTCAAGGCGGGCGGCGTGCACCTCCAACTCAAGCGTGCGCGTCCGGGTTGGTGGGCCGGGCACAAGCACTCACCGCTACCCACGAGAGGGAGCTGCAGCCGGGGTGCCGTGGGCGGCATAGGGGAGGAATGGATTGCGCAGGCCGCCTGTCGGAGCTGCCCCTGGGCCGGGAGGCGCCAGCGCCGTCATTCGAGCTGCGTCAACGGGGAAACTGCGGCTGCGGCGAGGCTCCAGATCAGGAGCTGCCCCGGTCTCCACCTTGGACCGCTCCAAGGCGATGTGGAGGGCTAGCTCATACTCTGGATCCAGCTCGTCATCGGGGTGGCTGCCGGAGCTCGACATTGCGCCGGATTCGATCAGAATCGAGAGAGAGAGAGAGAGAGAGAGAGAGAGAGAGAGAGAGAGAGAGAGAGAGAGAGTGGCAATGAGTTCGGTGATGTCTGATGGGCTGTTGTGTGGTACACGCTAAAATGATAGAACATTATTTTGTTTAGCGTCGAGATAGCGCGCTATAGCACGAATAGCACAATATCGAGCAAATTAGCTAGAACATAACATAGAAATAGCGTGCTATTTTTTTTGTTGATACAAGTGCATGATATTTTTTTTTGTTGATACAAGGTGGTACTAGGAGGAATTGCTTTGCCTTGTCCTGAAACTGGATGGCTTGAGTTACAACCAGGGAAGTACCAGTCCATATATAGGACACTGAACCGACTATCCTACGGATAGGCTGACGTCAAATCATCTTGCTACATCAGTGATCACGTCATGCACTAGCTAGTAGAAAAACGAAAAACGACTTGCTGACCTACACAGCTGCTCGCTGTTTCACTTCATAGATAAGTTAGTACTCCCTTCGTTCCTTTTTAGTGTGCGCCCGGATACCAAGAAGAGACTCTGTTCAAACATTTTTGACTAATTTGCCCCTGTGGTTGCATGCACCATACGGGGAAAGATGGATTGCTATAACTGCGCGCATGCGATTGATTACAACGCCCTGGAATGCGCAGCGTCAGTTTTTTTTTTTTTTTTTTGGAAGGTATCAAACTTTATTCCTGATATGATTGCCATATAATTTACAAGTTGTGGAAGAATATCTGCTACTAAATTAACTTCCCTGCAGCAATGATCAAAAGAAACACTGGAAAAGTCCTACGCCAGGAGGGAGGCTTCCGTGATCACCGAAACATCTGGACCCATATAAGTTTCCGGGTTTGAGATTGCCTCTAATGCGAGCTTCCTATCAGATTCTATAACCACATGACAGCATCCAATATTTGCTGCTAAGATCATTCCATTGCGGATAGCCTTTATTTCCGCTGATTCCGCAGTAGATACGTGAGGTAACATCCAGGTTGCTGCTGCAATAAAGATTCTGTGTTCATCGCGTGCCACAGCACCGCAGGCACCTGACAAGTTTTCAGCATGAAATGATGCATCGACATTGATTTTCACCACCCCACTGCTCGGTTTCTTCCAGACATGATTGATCTTCCGTGTAGGCTGGTTCGGCGTACAACTGCGGATAAAATTAGTAGCAAGAACAAGGATAGACATTGATGTACGTTCCGGGGACTGGATAGTTTCTCTTTTCACGCCTTGTCGTCTCTGCCACCAAATATACCACATGGCCACCATAATCAACTCGGCTGCTGGTAGCTCACTGACCACGGAGCGATCTTGGAGAAGAAACGCTGGATTTATTGAGCCCGACTGGTCCTGAGCCACAGCAAACTTGATGGTTTCCGCCAGTTTTAATTCAGTCCAAACATCAGCTGCACGTGAGCATGTAAATAGACAGTGATGTATGTCCTCCAGTCCAACCTTACACTGCGGGCACTGAGGCACTAGTGGAATGTGTCTGCCTGCTAGGACTTCTAGGCATGGTAGGACGCCCTTGAGCACCTTCCATCCAAAGTGCTTAATCTTTCCAGGAATGCGCAGCGTTAGTTGATTTGTCCTTCCTTCCTTTTCCTCGTTCCCTCCACCACATGAGTATATCGGCTCATCTCTGCATGCAAGGCATGGGCACGTGGGACAAGGTGAGTAGTTACTGCTGGTTGCATGCAAAGCAGTAAATCGGGGGTAGGATGGAAAAGAATAGCTCAGAAAGTGCATCGCCCAGACCATTTGGGAGAAAAAGGAAAAAAGTTATACGCACACTAAAGAGGATCCGAGGGAGTACTGCCGACATGCAGCCTTAGTAGACAAGTTTGACTCAACATTCTCCCCCTCAACCTTGTTCAAGGAGCTTGATGTTGATGATGCCAATCTTGCAGCGCAATTTTTGGAACCGGACACAACCAAGTGACTTGGTCACGATGTCCGCCTTCTGCTCGCCAGACCCGATGAACTATACGATCACTGTGTCTTTCTCGACGCAGTCACGTATGAAGTGATAGCGGAGATCGATGTGTTTGCTACGGTCATGAACCAATGGATTCTTGAAGAGGGAAGTCGCCGACTTGTTGTCGACGAAGATGACCGCAGGGGCAGTGTCCTGATTCAGCATCTCACCGAGAAGGCGAGCAAGCTAAATGCCTTGACATGTCGTTGTAGCTGCCGCGATGTATTCCACCTCACACGAGTATGCATGACAACCTTCTGGCTCACCGATTGCCAGCTGATGGGACTACTCCCGAGGAAGAACATTATGCCAGAGGTGCTCTTTCTGGAGTCCACGTCATCAGCATGGTCGGAGTCGCTATAGCCGACCAAGCTCTTGTCGTCGCCATGGTGATACACACATCCATGCATGGGCTTACCCGCGATGTACCGAAGTAGGTGCTTAACGGCAGCGAGGTGATCTCTCGCCGGGGCTTCCATGAACCTACTTAGGTACCCAACAACGGACGAGATGTCTGGCCGTGTGTGCACGAGGTACCTAAGACTCCTTTTGATGCTACGGAGAGTGTAGCATCTACCGCCTTCTCGGGGCTCTCCTTGCTGAGCTTCAGCCATGCCTCCAATGGAGCATACATGGCATGGAGTCCTTCATGCCCGCTCGCTCAAGCATCTGGGAGGTGTACGCCATATCCGTGATCATGATGTGACCACCCTCCTGGTTGACCTCCAACCCGAGGTAGTATCGGAGTAGCCCGAGGTCGCTCATGCTGAAGAGGCGATGCATCCCAACTTTTGTCGGTGTCAAAACCGGCAAATCTCGGGTAGGGAGGCCCGAGCTGCTAGATTGGATCGCTGGATAACAAGAGAAGAACACACACGAAGCGTACCCAGGTTCAGGTCCTCTCTATGAAGGTAAAACCCTATGTCCTCTCCTGCTTATATTTTGAAGGTATCGAAGTAAAGAGTTGATCTACCTTGAGGTTGTGAGTTGTGGTCAAAACCCTAGGGCTTATTGACTAGTCTAGCCTCGGCTTATATAATTTACCGGAGGCCTAGGACAACAAGAGTCCTAGTCGGATACGCCGGTGGAGAGGAGTCCTTGTCTTGACCATCAAGTCCTACGGAATCTTCCTCGTAGATGTCATGGTCTGCCCGAAGTGTCTCATAAGTGAACTGCCATGGGAATTACGAGGAAATGTTGTTTTCACTTGGTTGAATTTAGTTAGATCACAATATAATCTTGCATCTATGTTTTCTCATGCTACATTATGATCTTTTAAGTGTACGTGAACCGTCATCACTTCTATATGAGATTTTTTTGCGTGACACTTCTGTATGAGATTACTAAGATTATTTTGCTAGCTGTGCGGGCTATTTTCTGTTCTGTTTAGATCTTTGTTTCAAATTTGAGAAAAACGTGAATGTATGTGTTACCCAGTGCTTCTGTTTGTCCGTGTTTTTAGAGGGCCATAGTCATGACTCACAAGCGCGAATATTATCTGAAATGTGAAACCGGTTTTACAAACCATTTACCAGAATTATTATTCTGCTGTTTATATTTTCTGAAAAAAAGGAGCTCTTAAATTACAGGTTATCACTTTTTTATCCTTTTAAGAAGTTTGCACGTAGTACTATCTGTCAACAACATGTGGCAGTAAATAAACCTTGTGCATCACGAATTTATAGTTTGCATGGTGCCAATTCTCCCTCATAACCTTGTGCTAGAGAAGATGGATGAGTAAAAATGACGTATTCTATCATTGTTGAATCTCCTCCTCTCACTTGCGACACTTCCGTATCTCGTACATGCAGTAGATACCTTAAAGACACCTGCAGGAAATAAGATGTGACAAGTGACACTTCCTTTCCCAGAGCCTCACATGCCCAACGCTTCGTGGCCAACTCCCACTCCCAGTAACCTCACCTCCCTGAGCCTTTTATTTGCTTTCTCCCCTCCCAGTCATATCAAATGTATGCAATGCTACCATATGAAGGCAAGGTGGAAAACAAAGCATATGAAGGATATATATAGGGGCCCGCACATGGGGAAGTGCATGGAAGAACCCGGGTACATATGAACCCACTTTAAAAAAACATATTCCTAAAGGCTAAAACAATCTGAAAAAGGTTGCACGGGTATATCTCCTTGTTCTATGTGCGTGCATAAAGCTTTATGGAAAAATAACTTTTTTTGTGGCATATGCAAAAAAGACAAAAAAATTGTGCCGTGAAACGCTATTTAGAAGTACTGAAAGTTGTCTTTTTTGCGGAGGCAAACCAGAAAGACATTTTTTTCACAAAACATTGTGCCGCGCACACACATTTACGAACATGTATGCTTGCAGTTTTATTTTATATTTTTTGACATTTTAAAACATGCTTAAAATGCATTGTTTTAGAGCGGGTGCGGATGCCCCTGCGTTCAGGACGTGCCCACTACTCGCACGTGCGACTGATCCATCTAGCTCGGTCCCACTAATCATACTCAAACAACATCAATCAAATGAGTTGCATTCAAGGTAAACAATTTTAATCCAGCCACGGGATTTTTGGAAAGAATCAGCCGCTCCCGTCGAGCACCCTGTGGAGTGGGCCTGCATGTCCCTCTCCCCTCCTCTACCTTATCCCCACCCTTCTCCACCCATCTCCTTCCTTAATTTCTTGTCCCACGAGCGATGCCTTGCTTGCTTGCTACCGCATTGACCTCCATTGGTCGCATAAACAAAAGCGGAGGAACCAGAGCTTTCTCACGAACCTCCCATGCATTTAAATAAGGCGACATCACCATGAATTCACAGTCCATGGCCATCGCCCATAATAATTTTGTATGCATATGATATAAGAGATAGCTTCCATGAAATGGGATCTCACCTTTACATAGTTAATACGGAAAATGACCTGTGTTAAAATCAAAAGCCTCTGGATTAAACAAAAAACTAGAACATACAAATAATGCAATGTAATAGTTCACCCTTCAGCATGAAAGAAATGATGTTCTTGATAAAAGTGAGCACGCTACATGGATTATATCTATGTATTCGTGATAAGTGCGATTGTCGAGCGTAAGCCTAGAGGTGGTGGACAGTAAGAGCATCATTGGTGGTGATAATTTGTGTCGAGATTGGTCATTCATATTTCATCTATGATCGTAATCAACAAAGAAGTTCAAGTTCAAATTGAGAAAGACAATAGCATGGGTCTTGAATGGCAAGATGGGCTTTGTTTCAACACTATATTGCATCTCACCAGTGGTACTGCTTTCCTTTTATTGTAAACAGCCTAATACCCAAAGAAGAAAAACCTTTGCCATCTTTCCGGCAACAGAGTCATAATGAAAATTTCAGAGAAGCCATGCTACAAGATTCCAACGCAAAAAACCTACACAAAGATCAAAGAGAATCAGTTGAAAATAATCATTATAGAATTATAAAATCAAGAGAACTAGATACAAGTATGTATGCTTCTTCGGTTATATATGATTACTTGTGAAGCTTCATTGGGGCAAGGGGGCCAATGCCCCCCCCCCCACACACACACACCGACACGCACACACACACACATTTTGCAATGGTATAAGATTAGTTATTGCACTTAGAGTAGTTGAATTAGTTATTATTTAAAATAATATATGTGCTTATTTTAATGTTGGCCACCTTGGTCCCCATGGTTCTGGCACATCGTGGGACGGCTACGCGAGTTTGGGAAGATTGAACAGTGATGCACCAGCGGGGTCACCACCAACACAGATGCAAACCTAGGCGGAGGGAGGGGAAGAAGATGGCTAATAGTGTTTTTTGCCGCAGGCACAACCTGAGCTTGTAATCCATGGTGGCTCGCATCACTATGATGACATGGCGGTGATGTTCACTATGAGCTAGTACAGGCATGGCCCTTGAGATCGGTGGTTTAGGACCATGTCAGTTGCAAAATCAATCGTTGCTCGCTCGGCCAATGATGTCTAGTAGCTCAACAAGTATGACCAATAGCTAGGCAATGGGTAGGGAAACCATATTATACGGGACAATGAATATGGAATAGCCTCACGGAACTAGATGAATTTGCCTGGCGCAACCAATGGTCAGAGTTGAAGGAGAGGAAAAAAATCTATGAGTTTGATCGTTCGCTGGAGGTATTTACTGCCGGAAAAACTTATCCTTTTTCCCGAATACACACAGCATGCGTATGATATATTATAGGAGAAAGGGGTTAGAAGAAACCCTCCACTCGGAGTGTGACAAGATGTTACACTCACGCACCGCTAATCATTACATTGGCACACTACTCACCCACTGCAAACCTATGCAATTCCGCAAAGAAATCATTCAAATTCCCCTTCAGAATGACGGCCCTCCTCCATGAGCGTCCCTCATTCTCTATTCGGTCCATTACCTGCCTCGAGGATGGTGCAACAAATCTGTCAAGACCACTACGTTCTGATGCGTCACAGTTCCCAACACCATAAGATTAGGATGGCCTGAATGCTTTTCGTAGGCTGCCCTTCCACGTCTTTGTCCAAAACCCACACCTGTAGCTCATCCGTCGGTGAAGGAATCCACTCCGGCTCCCCAATGTAGTGTTGGGGAATGTAGTAATTTTAAAAAAATTCCTACGCACACGCAAGATCATGGTGATGGCATAGCAACGAGAGGGGAGAGTGCTGTCTACGTATTCTCGTAGACCGTTAAGCGGAAGCGTTATAACAACGCGGTTGATGTAGTCGTACGTTTTCACGAATCGACCGATCCAAGCACCGAACGTACGGCACCTCCGTGTTCAGCACACGTTCAGCTCGATGACGTCCCTCGGGCTCCAATCCAGCGAAGCGTCGGGGATGAGTTCCGTCAGCACGACGGCGTGGTGACGATGATGATTCGCCTAAACTCCGTGACGATATGACCGAGGTGGAATATGATGGAGGGAGGCACCGCACATGGCTAAGGAACGATCCGTAGATCAACTTGTCTGTCTTTGGGGTGCCCCCCCGCCCCCGTATATAAAGGAGCAAGGGGAGGCGGCCGCCCTTGGGCGCGCCAAGGAGGGGGGGAGTCCTCCTCCTAGTGGGAGTAGGACTTCCCTTTCCTAGTCCAACTAGGAAGGAGGAAGGGGAAGGAAAGAGGGGAGAGGAGAGGGAAGAGGGTCGCGCCCTCCCTAGTCCAGTCGGACTCCCCTTGGGAGGGGGCGCGCCACCTCCTGGGCTGCTGCCCTCTCTCTCCCCTCAGGCCCACTAAGGCCCAATCCTTCCCGGGGCGTTCCGGTAACCCCTCCGGCACTCCGGTTTTCTCCGAAATCACCCGGAACACTTCCGGTGTCCGAATATAGTCGTCTAATATATCAATCTTTATGTCTCGACCATTTCGAGACTCCTCGTCATGTTCGTGATCACATCCGGGACTCCGAACAAACTTCGGTACATCAAAACTTGTAAACTCATATTAAAACTGTCATCGTAACATTAAGCGTGCGGACCCTACGGGTTCGAGAACTATGTAGACATGACCTAGAACTATTCTCGATCAATAACCAAAAGCGGAACCTGGATGTTCATATTGGTTCCCACATATTCTACGAAGATCTTTATCGGTCAAACCGCATAACAACATACGTTGTTCCCTTTGTCACCGGTATGTTACTTGCCCGAGATTCGATCGTCGATATCCAATACCTAGTTCAATCTCGTTACCGGCAAGTCCCTTTACTCGTTCCGTAATACATCATCTCATAACTAACTCATTAGTTACAATGATTGCAAGGCTTAGGTGATGAGTATTACCGAGAGGGCCCAGAGATACCTCTCCGACAATCAGAGTGACAAAACCTAATCTCAAATTATGCCAACTCAACATGTACCTTTGGAGACACCTGTAGAGCACCTTTATAATCACCCAGTTACGTTGTGACGTTTGGTAGCACACAAAGTGTTCCTCCGGTAAACGGGAGTTACACAATCTCATAGTTGTATGAACTTTGTATAAGTCATGAAGAAAGCAACAACAGCATACTAAACGATCAAGTGCTAAGCTAACGGAATTGGTCAAGTCAATCTCATCATTCTCCTAGTGATGTGATCTCGTTAATCAAATGACAACTCATGTCTATGGTTGGGAAAGTTAACCATCTTTGATTAACGAGCTAGTCAAGTAGAGGCATACTAGTGACACTATGTTTGTCTATGTATTCACACATGTATCATGTTTCCGGTTAATACAATTCTAGCATGAATAAACATTTATCACGAGATGAGGAAATAAATAATAACTTTATTATTGCCTATAGGGCATATTTCCTTCATGTAGTGCAAACACCTAGCCATATTAATCTGGCAAACACACATCCCAGCATGATATGGTTTATTGTTTTCTCCTCCTAGTGGGCACTGGTCTTGATGTGGGAGTCCCCTTCTTTCCAATCTATCATAAGTCGAACAATGATTTCATGTGGCGAGCCAAAAGAAGAAACCGCATTGCAACGTTGCATGCGATTTCCGTGCGAACTCGGCGGTGAGTGTTACTTTGTGTCCGGAAAACTTGACCACGCACAAAGAGCTTACAGAGAAGGTGTCTTCCGTCCTCTCGACCAGGTGCACTCCTTGCAGCCGCTGCTACAATGTCACGTATTCGAGGAGCGTATCCATATCAAGGTCTAGATCAATGTATATTGACGTTATTAATTCGAACTCCGTTCCAACTTCCAAGTATGTTTGGGCTGTCAAAGTTCCTTTAAAAATTAAAGTGTTTATGTGGTTTGTCCATAAACAAGTTATTTTGACAAAGGACAACTTGATAAAGCGTAATTGGGAAGGACCTACTAGATGTAGTTTCTGTGATCGGGATGAGACGATTAAGCATCTATTCTTTGATTGCCCATTGGCCAAAGTACTTTGGCGGACAGTCCATATTGCTTTTAATATTACTCCACCGACTTCTGTCAACGCATTATTTGGGACATGGCTTAATGGGGTTGAGCCTGACTTAGCAAGACATATTCGGGTTGGAGTTTGCGCTCTGTTGTGGACTATCTGGAATTGCAGAAATGATTTGGTTTTTAACAGAACATCATGGATTCATTTTTTGCAAGTTATTTTCTGAGCTACTGCAGTGATCCGTTCGTGGTCGGTACTCACTCCGATGGAGGCCAGGGAGCATTTGATTACTGGATCTATCCATTGGGAGATGGTAGCTCGGGATATCTTCAACCGTTTTGGATGGCGGTCATGTAATAGGATAGGCAATTAGTTTACCTATCTATTTTTTAGCCTGCCGGTTGTGGCATCTTTTTCTGGCTAGTTTGTGTATCTAGCCTTTTAGGCTCTGTGTGAGCTGCCTTTTTCTTTTTTTTACAGCTGGAGACTTTGGAACCTTGTTGGCACTTTTTGGTATTTGATTAATAAGATGGATGTATGCATCATTCTGATGCAGAGGCCGGGGAGCCCCCCTTTTTGAAAAAAAAAACTCGTTTCCGAACCCGAGCATATACACGTGGCACTATTTCCTCTATTCTGAAGCCATCCACCCAACAGATCTCCCAAATAGACAAATGTATTCACTTTGTTGCGGTATTGATTGTGAGTTGTTGTATCCGATGCAGCTTTCCAGGCTTTTTCTCTGCGTGGTTTGCTTGCCATGTTTCCATTTGTTGTAGCAGATTTCCTTGGTTTCCTCTAGTTTTCTTCTACTTTTTCTTTTTCTTTTTTATTTTTCTACGGATTTATTAATTTTCCTTGCCTTTTATCGGTTTTCACCGGTTTCCTTCAATGTTCATCCTTTATTATTCTTATTTTTTATTTTTCCAACACATTTATACATTTTTCATACACATTGTACACTTTTTGTATGCATCGAAACATTTTTATACACATTTAGTATTTTTAAAATACATGGTTAACAAATATTAAAATGTACCATACATTTTCTTGAAAGGTAATAAACATTTCATTTGAAATATACTAACATTTTTTACAGTGTATAACATTTTTAAAAAAATTCTACGTATACATTTTAGAAATATGTGAACATGTTTTAAATGTCACGGCCATTTTTTAAATGCAATCAATATTTTTATGTAATTACAGTATCCAAAAAATTTCACTTTGTTAACATTTACCAAATTAGCAGTGAACATTTTTGAAAATTGTAAGCATTTTTTGGGGAATATATGTACTGAATATTAGAAAAAAGATAATGATGAAAAAACTAACTATATGAACTACTGTATATAAATGACCAAATTTAAGTAAAATCAGAGCTATGTTACCAGGTACTTTGAGAAGACGCCTTTTTCTGTCTCGCTAGAGGCGAGAGATAGACTAACCCTTGTGAGGGTCCAACAGGATCGGTCAAGATATAGCATTGGTACCAATTTGTACCTAGTGCTCTTTGCCATGTGTGTGAAAGAGTGACATCGTTACTCCAGTTCAATTACAGCTTATTTATCAAAGTCTTGAGACTACTTTTTCTAGCAGAGATTGATATCAGGGAGAAGGTGTTTGGATTATATCTCAGTGTAATTCACAGTCATATGAGTTACTTTGTATTTACTTGAATTCTAGATCCAAATACGTGTGCCTGTAATTGTTGTAAGTACGAATAAATTTATAGGTGTTTCTCAGGAAAAAGAAACTTCACCCTGCAGTAAGGACCCACCGCGCGAAAGAAAGGAGCAGCGCCGGCGACCTCAAGCGCCCGTCCCCGTCGCTGACTGCCTATGCTTCCTCGTCTCCATCTCGTGGGCACATATATTGAAAAATGTTCAACATCCATTTGAAAAAAAATATCAAATACATATTTAAAAATGCTCAACATGTATTTAAATAAAGTCAACATGTAATTAAAAATAAAAACAAAATTACATAAATAACAAAATGAATAGAATAAACCCAAAAGAAAACGGATGGACATCAAATTACATGAAAGGTTCTAAATCAGTATTATGTAGAACCTTGCAAAACTAGTTCTATTGGGCCGCTCTTCTCATACAAGGGCCGAGCCCAGTACATGCGAGAGGGTGCTACATTTCAGGTTAAGCGAGATATGGTGGTACTGACGGTCAATGTGTACGTTATTTTAGGGGTGGTGAATGTGTACGTGTTGTCATCTGCCACATGTGCTGGGCTTTGTAGGCTGGAATGTGATAGGCTTTGCTTGTCCGGCGGCTCATTGTTACACCAGTAAGATAAGACCATCCCATTCCATCTCGTCCTGCTACAGCTACAGGGGAATGCGATGTACTGATGCTCTGAACCCTCTGTCTGTTGCCTGGTTTGGTAAACCTGTAAATTGATTCCTTGGGCGATTTCAATAATAATGGATGTATGGAATAGGAATATGAACAAATTTTAACCTCTAGTGCTGTAGCTTAATTTCCTGTGAGGTTCTAGCTATTTGGACCAAAAGAAAACATTTTGCCTGACCAAATTCAGCATTTTTGCACCAGTTACTTGCCGTGTTTGTCCATTTGATACTCATGCACACTCAATTCAGATGGACACGCTTGTAGATTTACAATAACAAGCACAAAACAGAGTACGCTACAGCCCAGGCTTTGTTTTGCTCGTTGTCATCTCAATGCTTGTGCGAACAAGTACCTTCGTCGTGCTGCCTATTCTGCTCTGGCACCAGCCTCTGCCTGTAGGTGTTGGTGCTGAGGCTGAATGAAAACGAGGGGTTCGGAGTCCCGGGCGCTCTCGTTTGCTGCGAGCAAGGTAAGTGGATCGAAGATTCAGCACATGAATGGAAGCTTCAGATAAGGAATGGACAAAGGGCGTCAGTAACAGAAACGACCTGCACACGGAAGTGTCTTCTTTGGAAATGCCTTGGGAGATCACTTGGCCAGCATTGCCAAACAACAACATGGACTTCTGTTATTTCCACTGCTAGCTGCTGCAAATAGTCTCATCACCGCCGACTGCAGAAATCAACAGATCAGAAGTCTCTTTTAGCAAACAAAACATCCATATATGGATAAATACTTGTGGCCAGCTAAAGCTGTACACTTCACATGGACCGACAACGTAAATTAAGTACAAGCATGCACCACAATGGCTAATCAGGCGAAAATGCTCAGAAATCGATGACGACACAAGACAACTCGGCATTTGGGCTTCAGACCATGGACCATACTATGAAGGGATATGAAGTTTGCGCCGTCGGGTACACGAGGACATCTATTTATTGGAATTCATGAAGGGATATGAACTTATCTAAGCTGTATATCTGTGGCAGATGTGTTGCTTTATCTTTTGATTGCAGGGAATGTTCACTCAGTCTCTCTTCAGAGGCGCGGACTAACCTGCATTTTATAGCCAGTTTTGAGCAGACAGAAGCTAGTTATACTCTCTGTACATCAATGGCTGTGTGCATCATGATGATGCCAAGGCCGGGGTCATTCCCCTTTTCGAAAAAAACTCTCTGTACATCAATGAGTCATTATTGTTTCCGACCTGTATATGCTGGGATGAAGAACTATATATGTTGAGTAATCTGCTTCTGCTGCAGGATTGTGGTTCCACTTGTTCTGCAGATAGATGCTTCTTATGGCATTTGCAGAAGCCACTCTGTAAAATTACAAAGACACTTCTGAAAAAGGTAAGCTTGGTTTGTTGCTGATGTCAATATAGTGGTCAGACAAATGAAAGCTAAGGATGCAGAGTGCAGTTAGGTCAGGTGTCGTTGAATGCGTGCACAAGGCAAAGCTGGCATTTGGGTTCTGGACAGGAATGCATGCTTCAGACAAATGACAAAAGATGTGTATGAATTAGTTGAAAGAGCAGGGTATCAGTAACAGAGAAGCGTGACTTCTAAATTCAGTACCTGCAGTTTTTTTTACTTCTTCACACGCAACTACTGCAGTAGCCAGAGTATTTCACCGGTCTAGCTTGTGGATGCCATTGTTCTGTGCATTGCTGTTCATCAGTTTGCAACATCTGGCTAGCTAGCAATGTGGCATCGTCTGAAACTAGATAGCAATGCGCACGTTTGAAAACTACAAAATACGTTGGAGCATAAAAACTTGCTAAACAGGTCCACGGTATTCTCGATACTCCAAGATACTCTGTTATGTCAAAACCACAATATTTTCTACCAACAGGCTAAATTATTATAGTTTTACGGTACATTAGTTTTAGAAAGAGAAACATTCTTAGTAGCAAACAGAAAATTCCATGTGTAGTACTCCTTGTGCCCCAGAGTAGTATATATTATACACTTATTCAACAACCCAGCTTGAAAAGTTGAGGAATATTGCAGCATTAACAATTTTTGAACTTAGAATTTATTACCATAGAAAGAAATAAAAACCTAATCCTTTGGTCCTTCAAATATCCACTATCCTTCGCGTATTCTATACGCTTCGAATCCTTGTGTACCAGAAGCTAGAAAAGTAGACTGTATGAATCAATGCTGTAACTGATTATCAGCAGATATACAAGCAAGTCACATCTTGAACAAAAGATGTGTAACGGAGATGTGTAACAGAGATGTGTACCTGAAGTTCCTTTAATTCTTCGCACTCAACTACTGCAGTAACCAGAGTATTTCACCGATCTAGCTTGTGCATGCCTGTGTTCTGTGCATGCTTGTTCATCAGCTTTTAATATCTTGCTAGCTAGCAATGTGGCACGTCTGAAAGTAGATAGCAATGTGCACGTTTGAAAACTACTTCTAATGGCTAGCTAGCTATTTATATGTTGGTGCATAAGAACTTGCCAAACAGGTCCACTCTATTCTCGATACTCCAAAATACTCTTTATGTTCAAACCACAGTATTTTGTACCTACGGGCTAAATTATTGTAGTTTTATACTTTGGTTTTATAAAAAGCTTTGCTAAAAACAATCTTAGAATAGTATATATTATACTCTATCTGAACAACCAAGCTTGAAAAGTTGTGTAATATTGGATCATTAACAATTTTTGAACTTAGAATTTATTACCATAGAAAAAAAAACTAATCCTTTGGTATCCTTTAAATCATCGATATCCTTCGCGTCATCGATACGCTTCAAATCCTTATGTACCAGACGCTAGAAAAGTACAGTGTATCAGCAGATACACAAGCAAGTCAAAACTGACACAATAAGACATCGTATAACACAAGCAACCGGCACGAAAGCAAGTAAACAATTTCTGCAAAGAGAAGATGTACTGCTTCATAGAAAGGTCCAAAATAGAGCTTCATAGAAAAGATTGAAAAACAAAGAATACATATGTTTTTGAGAAACCAATGAATAAATAGCTTCGATATGACCGGAATAATAGAAATATAATGAGTTAGTGTCGTTACTCACAGTGATTGAGCGCCTCAATGGAGATTCCTTGGCTTGAACATGTAGACCTTTGATACAACAAATATTTTTTTCATTATCTAAAAGAAAAAGAAGGCAGCTCTTTCTTCTGAAACTAACGGAATAATATTTCTCCTAAATACTTCTTGCATTTCAACCATGATCGCTAAGTCAACAGAACATGGGTGGTCTCTCCTCCTTTCTCCGGGCTTGAGACCGGCTATGTGATTATAAGTGCCAGCTTACAATGGCATAGGCGGAGTTCCCCACCCACCCTCCCAAAAAAGAAAAGAAAAAGAAAAAAAGCACACATAAAAAATAATGAAGACATTTTTTTGGTTTTTGTATTTATCAAATAAGTGCGAGACGTAAGCTACAAACATAATAAGACATTTTTTCATTTATTTTTTCTTTGTACACACATAAATTTGTCAAAAAAAATCCCTCCCCCCTCCCCCCCAAAAAAAGAAACGCACTCTATCTTTAAATAAAACAAACATTTTTTTGATTTTCATGTTTTTGTTTTTTTTTTGTTTTTACTTTTACTACCCAATCTAATAATAAAGGAGAAACCTATTTCTTTTGTGATTTTCTTCGCACTCATGGACGAACTAAGCTGACATTTTCCAAGTGGCGACAGTAAGTCCATAGAAGCCTTCGAGATGGCCACCATCCTGTAAGCAGAAAGTTTATGGGTGGATTCCTAATTAAAAAGGTGAAACTGTACAGATGGCTTGCTATGTATTTATTAATCTGCTAATTTAGAATCTCCAAAAAAATTTGCTTACAAACATAAAAATTACATTGGGGAGTTGCTTAGAAAAATTACTGGTATTAATTTGGTACGAAATGAGAAGAAATGGCATCCGCCTGATGCCAATACCAATAATGGGCACATGTGGATACAAGTGGGAGAAAAAGAGAGACAGAGGCTGCCCGTTTATTACCAGCTTGAGATACATGGCATGGCCCAAGGAAGAGATTCAAGGTTGGCTGCCCCCCTCCTCCTCCTGCTGATCCCCACTGCAAGTGGCTTCACCATCGTCCGCCTGGAGATTAATTACATGGAAACCAGCCATTAGTAACATGATATGTGGATTTCTATATAGCGTCTGAATCAATATGATGGAGTAGTGTGTACGCACGTACCTCTGCTTGGTCGGTACCGTCGTCGTCGTCCTCCTGCTGATCCCCACTGCAAGTGGCCTTACTATCCTCTGCCTGGAGATTAATTACACATAAACGAGCCGGCCAATCAGTCATTAGTAACATGCTATGTGAATCAACATGATGTACTAGTGTGTACGCACATACCTCTGCTTGGTGGGTAGCATCATCCTCATCGTAATAATAATCGTCATCGTCACCGTCCTCACTATCTGTGGCATCACTCTTGCCCGCCTGGAGATTAATTATACAAAAACCGGCCATCAGCGACATGATATACACACGTACACATGTATAAATAAAGCGATCAATCGATGGATACGATAGACATGTACGTACCTCATCTTGGTCGGTGCCTGCATGATCACGTAGCCAACTCTTGAATTTGGTAACAAGGCCTCGTATCTCTTGTTGGCCGTACCTCCCCACCCGAGGCTCCGAGGCATCACGCAACCTTCTCTCGAGTGATCTAATCATGCGACGTATCCTTTCTTCCTGGTATGCAGCAGGACGGCCCACATCCTCGGGTCTGTCCAAACCACGTAGGATCCACTCGAGATTATCAATGAATTTACCTGCCTCCTTATCATAGTTATCTTTCTCTATGTCGAGATCGAGATACACAGCATTGGGACGGATGCCGGAAGCCTGCCTCAGCGCTTGCTTCGCTTCCTTCACTTCCCTGTAGCTGCTGTTAGTGCAGTCAAGGTAACAGTTGACGTACTTCAGCAAAGGGCAGCTATTTCTCGTCCACGGCACCAAGCTGGCAGCGTCCTTTCTTTCAGCGCTTGCACTGTATCCCAGCCATTCAAGCATCGGCAATGCCCCTTCTCCAACAGCGATCTCTATCTTCTTCGTGAACAAGACTCTCAGCTTGTGAAACTCATTGCTGCCAAAAGTATATGATATGTTCTTTTCATCCTTACTCCAGAGACCAAGCTCGAGGAGCGACGGCAACCTGCCGATGGTTTGAATATCCCGAACTTCTACCACACCCACATGCAGATATAGACAAGAAAGGAGTGGAACAGTTAATTGATTGATCCATGATGGCACCCTTCGTATAACTATGATAGGCAGAATTAACTCGTACAGCTTTGTACAGGGTGTCAAGTCTTCCAAGCTATGATTGAGGACAACCGAATACTTAGCCTCACGACCATCATCCACCACTGCCAGAGTATGGATCTTGTGCAGGTTGCACAGAGATTCCATCAGAGCCTTGCATGCGGAATCTTCTATTTGAGCGAAACAGATCTTGACTACCCTTAAGTTTGTCAGCTTCCCCACCTCCGTGAAGAAGTTTGGGCACTTCTCCACTGAATATAGCTGCAGCTCTTCAAGGCATGTCAGTTTCCCTATCTCACCCTTCATCACTGTACCTTTATCAGCCCACAAGCACCTCAAATGCATTAGCTCTCCAACAGATGGCGGCAGCTTTCTTATCAAACCTCCCCTTACATCCAGTATCTCAAGAAACTTCAGATCATGTCCTATTCCTTCCGGGATCTTGACCGCTGTCTTCACTAGCCCCAGATACCTCAGCTGCAACAACTTACCGAGATGCTCAAGACTACTACCTTCCGAGAAAACACAGTCCTCAATAACTAGCACACGCAGTACTTTAAAGCTCAAAAGCAGGGGCATCCTATTGGCACTGCACTTGACAACATTAAATGACCTTACGTGCTCCATTGCAATTCCAGAGTTGTGTTCCCCACTTTTTCCATGAACTGCTAATCTGTGAACCTTGTTGGTTGACTTTCCTCCTGGACATGTGTCATGATGCTCCATATCATGTACTGTGACAAAGTTTACCTCATTTGATATGGTGCGGATGAGATCCAGCACCATGTCATGGACACGACAACCACCTCGGCCATCATTATCTTCAGGATCTATCAACCGTATCATGCTCTTGTTTACAAGCTTGTTGAAATAGATCTCTCCAAGTTCAAATGATCCCATCCCTTCTCTGTATGGTACAAATCCTTCGGCAACCCACCTCCATATCAGTGATATTTTATCAATTAAATAATCTTCAGGAAACACACTAAGATACAATAAACATGTCTTAAGATTGGGAGATAGATCATAATAGCTAAATGATAATATCTGTCTTGTGTTATGAACATCGTCATTCTCTTCATTCCCAAAACCAATGGCATCATATACCTTAGACCAGTCCTCACTGTGTTTACCAACAAGCAAGCTAGCTATTGTAGTGATAGCTAATGGCACACCACCACATTTCTTTAAAATTTTGGTAGTCACTTCAGCAGGTCCTTCACTACCAGATGTTCTTGTATAGAATAATATTTTGGAGTAATCATCAGAAAGTGGTTGCATGTGGTAGATACCACCAGCTTTGGTGGCAACATCAACAATACGGGTAGTTATGATTAATCTACTTTCCGGATGACTATCCATGAAAGCACACTTAATCGTTTCCCATGTTTGTGTATCCCATATGTCATCAATAACAATAAAGTACCTATTTACATGAGAAGGAAAATTGTTTAATTAGCAAACTATCTAATATATACTACCCACCAGAACAAGAAGCACAACAATGCACCGGAACCAAAGAAAGGCGCTAACCGTAAATAAAAAGATAAAATACATCTCAACTTTAGAAGTGTTCCTGTGATGTACGAGTCTTGATGGGTAAATAGTATAAAACTATCACAATTAGGGGTAGGCTTTCAAAAAACTATCACTTTTAAAAAAAAATGGAAAAACCTACCACAAGATGGTTTGCTATTTCAAAAAACACTAGTTGTTCACTGGGTTACAATTAAGCACGATTATGACATATTGGACTCAGTCATCAAGGCCACATGGCAACTTAATTCAACATGTTAAGTTGTACTAGCGCCCCGTCGCATCCCCGTCTCCTCTACCCCATCTTCGCCCACACCAGCTCCTCCCGGAAACAAAGAGCCACCACCTCGGCAGCTTCCGACGCGGTGCTCCGACGAGCTGGTGCTCCAGCGCGAGCGAGCTCCTTGCTAGTGTTGGTGCTCCGATGAGGACCAGCTAGTGCTCCGACATGGATGAGACCCTCGCTAGTGCCCTCGCCATGGACCAAGCTACGAAGGCAGGGCGTTGTTAGTGTCGACATCGTCCGAGTCGCACCGAGCTGTGTTGTGTTCCTGCCGAGCGCACCTCTCCTGCCACCACCTCGGGCAGCTGCTGGAGACTCCAGGCAACCCAGGCCGTGGAGGGAAAAACCTTCGTACACTGTACCTACAGTCACACATTGTAGATACAGTACACATTGTAGCAACGAGGATGGCCCAGGGAGTACAAATATTCTGGCTACAACACTGGCTGGAGCCGAGCAGTAAGGCATGGCATGTGCGCAGCCGGGAAAGTATCAGGTGCTACTAGGCATTAGGTGCTACCGTGATACGGGCTCCTGGGCCGTTGGATCTCAGATCCGATGGTCCCTGTGAGCTCTTGAACATTTTACAAAAATATCATCCTAGAGTCTGAAAATTACGCGCAGATACAATAGCTTCTTAGATACCGTTGGATCTGAGATCCAACGGCTCTCAAATGCCCGTATCATGGTAGCACCGAAGAGCCGGTAGCACCTGATATTTTCCCGTGGGCAGCCAGTAGATAGCTAGTGCTCCGGTGCTATTTGTTGGACCACGAGCTGCTCGGCGGTGCCCTCTAAGCCGCCCGTGCTCCCTTCCAGCTCAAGCTCGTGCTCAGCCGAGGCGGGGAGGAGCTTGCCTGCAGGGGCTGAACAGGGCCGACGGCACGGGGGCGGGGATGACGCCCAAAGGTACCCTTCGTCGGTTTCGGCGGCAAGCTCATCGGCGGCAGGCCAAGTGTTACCAGGCTCCACGACCGTAGGATTTGCCTGACCTGATTACTTTAAAAAAATTTATCGGGACCTGATTGCTTTAAAATAATATTTGGGCCCTACCAGTCATAAGCTGTCAACGGTCAGCATAATGGTCAAAGCTAAGGGTGTTGACTTTATGCCACGCTAAAACCCGAGTTGTCATAATCAGGCTTAAAGCTAACCAACATAGTTATCAGTGCAACATGATATAGTCTTTTGAAACAACCAACCAACTTTGGGATAGGTTTTTGGAAATTTTTAAAAAATGTTGATTTTTTGAAACATTAGATCGAATTATGGTAGTTTTATGATATTTAATTGAATCTTCATCTACCATTTTTCACATGGTTAAATTCTGGAATTGAATGGGTATTCATTTGTAGCTAAACTAGAGATAGTTGAACACCTAAGTAATCCATATAACCAATCACTTAATGCGACTGTTGGTATTAATATCTAACCTAGCCATATAAAAGATGTGCCACATGTTCTAATGGCTACATTAATTTCTTTTTCTAGAGGAGTGTATTGATAGCTTGGCATACGAGGAAGAAAATTATCGACTTTAGAGCAACTCCAACGCGGCGACCCATTTCGTCTGCTACCATCCAAATGGGTCGCCACGGACAAAAGTGATGGCCCAACGTGGCGACTCATTCCCAAAACGCGTCTGCTTCACGTCCGCGCGGACCCATTTCCGCTTCACATCCGCATCGCGCGTTCTCTTGGTGTTCGCCGTGACCCCACATGTCGGCTGGCCAACCAGCGCTCACAGTCATAAAAGTCAACACACTTCAGGCCCGGCTAGCAGTGGGTGGAAGAGCAGCGTGCCCATCCTTTTTAATGCAACTGTTCGGCGGGGCCAGCCTCATCCACTTCCACCGCCCGTCCCCATCTGGCCACGCCGGCTCCTTCGCCGGCAACCCGGAACCCTAGCCAGCCAGCCATAAGCCATCCATGGGGATCTTCAGCGGGAATGGGGGAGGGCAAGTGCACTTCCAGCACTAGCTCTTCCGGCACGCCTCCTCCACTACCGCCGCCGGCTCGTCTTGGCTCGCCACCGCGGGAGCGGGAGCGGCTGTACATACCAGTCCACCAAGCGCGGTGGCACTGGCAGTATGGCCGCCCTCCGCAGTACCCAGATGTCAGCTTGTCGCACGGTTGGCATCTGGACCTGCTCAGGATCCCCATTCCGGCGGTGCCACACTTGGCCAGAGCGCACGCCGAGGAGGTTCGCCGGCGACGCAAGCTCCTTACGCCGGACCATTTGAAAACCTATGCGCCAGACTCCCCCAACTGGGAGCGTTGGTTTGCGCTGGAGCACGAGGAGGACCACCGCCACGGTATCAACGTCGACCATGCCGTGCCCCCGCCGCAACTAAACATCCTGCCAAAGGAGGAGGAAGAGGAGGCGGCCTACCAGGCCGCGCTGGAGGCCGCCATGCAGCGCGCCCTGGAGGAGAGCCAGCGCGAGGTGCTGGGTCGGCATGGAGGAGGCCTTCGCGCTGTCAGCCGCTGGGGACTGCGTCATCTCCCCTCCGGCGGCACCGCCAGCATTCCTCCCCGAGCTGCAGCCCAACGGAGCACCAGCCGAAGGTCTACTAGTGGACCGGCATGCTCCGCGGATGGGTTAGCGCGCCACCCATCTGGTTCGGCGCGACGCCGGAGCAGGAAGTCGCCTACCTCCAACAATGGAGGACGCGTTAGCTGGCGGAAGAGCGCGCTAACGGCGAGCGACAGATGGAGCTAGAGAGCCGGCTAGCACGGGAGGCGGATGAGGAGCGCGCCCTTGCAGTGGCAGTGTAGCCGCCGCCACCACCAGGACAGCCAGCGCCACACGGGATAGACGGTGGAGGAGGCAGCTCGTGCGGTGTGGGAGACCGCCTTCCCCTGGGCTGGGCCGGAGCCGGCGTTCATCGACCTCACCGGCCCCGGGGAGGATGATGACGACGCCGCCGCCTAGGGCAGCACGCTGACGACGCGAACTTTCTTTTAGTTTTATTAATGTTTAAGTGGCCTTTGGCCGGTAGGTTGACCGGTCTTTATGTTTAATTATGCATATTTTTCACTCAGTGTGTACGTTTTCTTTTTTGGTATGCCCGGTCGTAGATTTGGGTCTGCCACCCGTTGGGTGCGCCTGCCGACCCAAATGAAAATGCGGACACAAACGTCCGCTTGGCCGACACATACGGACAAAAAGCAAACAAAGCACGCGTCCATTTGGGTGGCCGCGTTGGAGTTGCTCTTATAGACACGATTAACTGAGAGGCGACATGTGCACGAGTTGGGGACCAATGATAAATCACGTGTGTGCTCTAGGTGTATTCCTTTTGTTTTGGCTCTGTGTTTGATTCAGTGTGCTTGCCAAATGTAAATCAGAAATTGTTGTGTCAAAACGAAAAGAAAACTAAAGGTAAGTTGTTTATTGATTTGGACTAGATAAATCAAAAGCAAAGATAAAACATATACTGTCTTCCTTAGTGTAGCTGGGCATAGGTGACAGAAAGATGTTATTGACTAGCATACAGGGAGGTTAATGCGTACCTCTTGCCTGCAAGGAACTTCTGCAACTCGTTGATCAGCTGCCTTTCATCCATTGTTGTTGCAGCTTTGTACAACTCCTTGTCAAGTTCACAGACTATGTCCAGAAGAACTTTCTTTGCCTTTGGATTCTGACCCACTGGAACAAAACCATGACACTGGCATGTTTTGCTAAGCTTGTCATACAATGCTTTTGCGAGGGTTGTCTTGCCCAATCCACCAAATCCAACAATAGAGACTATCTTTGGATTTTTATCAGACATGGGAACCCCCTCGGACAGGATCTTTATCAGCTCATTAATTGGCTTATCAATACCCACCAGGTCAGACAACTTTTTGTATAGAGCTGGGAGACGAGGGTCAACTGTAGTTGCTGCAGGATTTGCATCAACATCGTCTATCTTGTAACTGTCGCGCCGTTCCTTGATCTTTCTAACTTGGCTCTGAATGTCTTTGATGTCATTGGCTATTTCATGGCGTGCCTTGAACTTGCTGAACTCATTGCGGGCCTTCTTCAGCAAGTGCTTGATTTTGGGCTTGGTTGGCTCATTACCCTCGACGCGGGTCACGAAGGAGTCGAGGCTGTCCTCGATGGCGTAGGATAACTCCCTGACCTCATTGGCCCAAATCTTGACCTGCGGGTCGAGTTGATCCAGCGGCACGCTGGACACCTTGATGAGGGCCGCTTGCATGCTCTCGAGCTCGGCCTTGAGTTCTTCAATCCCCTTCTTCACACTCTTCTTCAGCTTGTACTCCTCTACGAGCAGCTCTCCCAGCTTGGGGAGGAGAGAGCTCATCGCCCCTGTGGCGAACTGCATGATGACTCTCACCCTATCACTCTCTCACTTTTGCTAGCCTGCTGGCTCCTCTCCTCTCTTTTCCTCTCCTTTCAGAAGCTCATGCTTGATGGCTGTGCCTAGGTTGCTGCCGCTTGTATGAATATAGGGACTACTACCTAGCTAGTTTGATTGGATCTGAAGCTTCTTTGCGACTGGAGTGATAAGGACGCGGTTACAACACTTGTTTGATTGGTTCACCTAATTAATTCTTGCGTGCAACTGGCGTTTGAAAAGAGGTGCTTTTCCAAGGAGGACGTGATGGGTAATGGCTAGCACGTGCCAAGCATCTCTAGATCTGCGCATGGTTTGTTGGTTAGTGGCTTAATTAGTGCGCACTTTCAGGCCTAGCCGGGCATTTGTTTTTGAATGCCAACGACTCGCTCAATCTGCTGTCCGCTTTAGCTTCAAAGAGATATACCCACCCAGGTTAATCAAAACCAGCTTCGGTTTGTAACGGTTCAAAACTGAAGTGTATATCCATAGAGCGGCAATTTGGATTTCTTTCCATGATTGAACTCATCGGAGCACTAGGGAGTGGGACAGTGTTGTTACTTGCTACCAGGCTAGGTACAAAGTTGTACAAGCCAGATTATTAGCGGTAAACTATTATCAATAAAACAGTCTCTAGATTCGTGCAAAACTACAATATCAAAGTTTTCTCGGTGGGGCTGTCAGAGAAGAGTTGCTACCGAGGCTGTGCTTTCAATATTAGCTACCAGACACAAAATTTCTCTAGATCCGTGAAAAATTGTATGTTTGCTGCAGACCGAGGGAATCTAGTAACAGAGACGGTGTATTAAAAAAATATTTTTTTGTATGTCCTCCATTGGTTGAACCCAACAATGGCTACAAGTAATGATTCTCTTAAAGGTGTTGTCTTCGAGCATTGCGTTCTCTACTATTCTGTGTGCTCATGCCATGGCGCCACTGACTATTGGACCCTCTATGGTAGATAATGAAAAGAAGATTTTCACATGGGAAAATATTTGATAATGGAGAAACCACACAACCAGTCAGTATAATTATTTGATGCATTTTACAAGATATGTTATATATCTGCAAAAGAGTGTCCATTTCTCTGTAAAAGAAGATGCATTCATTCTTTTTTGCTTTTTTTTTTGCGAATAGAAGATGCATTTTGAATACAGTTTCGTAGAGTATCATCTAAGGCATCAAGAATATACAATACAAGTAGTGAATCATGGATTAAATGGGCTTGCACAGGTCGAATTAGCACTTCCGACTGATGGTTCGCAACTGAGAGAGCTCAGATAAGACATAAATATTGATACCGTCAATCACACATACAAGCGGTAAAGTCTTGATTTCTTTTTCCTTTGCATATATAAGTCTAGCTAGATATAAGTATTGTTATAGCGTCAGTGCAGAACTGCATTATGTTTCGAGGCTAATTGACATGGTTAGTCTGAGATAAAAATTGTTCGTGTCAGTGTCATGCACAATACTCTATAACGACTGCATTAGGACCAATCTTTGTTGTTAGTCCAGACAAAAATTATGAAGTGTCAGTGTCCCTGGCACATACAAAATCATATCGTATGAAACCTTTGGGGAAAATGTATAATACATGTTCACAGAACAAAGACGACTAGGGTTGGTCAGGTCTGGATCCACGGTATGCGCCATGCATTGCGCGCATGCTGTCTATAGATAAAGTCTGGGAAAGTTGTGCTGACATAAAGATATAATATGATACTTTATTCACCAGCAAAAAAAAAGATACTTTGTCGTGTTCAATAAACTAGCCAATATGTGGAGCTTTCCCTGCCATACACAACATGCAGGTTGGTATATCGAGGATTCAGAAAAAATGCCGTTAAGTGCCTATGGGCATATCACACAAATGGATCACACATCTAACAGCCTAGGATACCTTTTGGACATATACGGTTATCCAGCCATCTGTGATGCTCATTGCAGCAAGCAGCAGTATATAGACGGCAATGAAAACTGTTTCAGCTAGGGTTTGGGGCCAAGTGTGAACATGTGTTTCAATCGTGAGGGATAGTACCTACATTATGGTACCATTACAGTTTTGTTCGTGATTGAGATATGAGTTTCCTGCCTTGAATATTTATTTTCTCCTTCTCTCATCTACTTGCACCAAAGTTTTCTGGAGTCACTGATTGCATGACTGTTAATTACTTTCTGGACTTCGGAGAAACATGTTCTTTTTCACCATTGCAAAATAGGTACTCCATCCGTCCGAAATAGTTTGTCCCAACCTTGTTTCTCAAATGGATGTATCTAGCACTAACTTGATGCTCGATACATCCATTTGAGGAACAAGCTTTTTCGGACGGATGGGGTATTTGTTAGCCATGTCTGACTCTACATTTCGAGCGTAACTAGTCATTCAACCAGAGTAGCCCCTCCTTCCCTACTAATTTGTTCCCTTTCAAGTCATGGCCACTCTTAAATTGTGCTCAAGCTCCGCCACTGCCCCCACATGAACCATTTCAAAAGAAATGAAACATTAAGTGTAGAAATGCATGGAAAAATCAATGACATTGTCCAACGAAATAAAGGAAAACTGAAGAGATTGTTGCGTCCACAAGGTTTGATACTGATTGAACGACAAGTGGGACAATACTAAATGGAGTTGTACTCCACGGGTGTTACAATAATATATGTACCCCTGTGTACATGACTATCACTTCACGATCCCCTCCTACTTCCTAATAGATTTCCATTTTCGCTCAAACCTTCCTAGCCTCTACCTTTTAGCTAGCTTTAGTTTTCATTTGTTCTCCTTCCATCCCATGCAAGTTCAAGGCGAAGCAAAACATGCACATGAGTAAAGTGAACTTCTAATTGAGTTATAACTCTGCTCCTTCGCCACCTAATCACTCCCCGCTCACCTTCATAAGAGTCGGAATTAGGGAGCAGAGGACATTTGTAATGAGCTCTTACTTCTCTATGAGGGACGGAAGCCACATTTCAATATAGACATGGGAGACATATAGGGAAATGAAGGGTCAGTTGTGACGTCGAATATTTTATAAATGGACTTACATAATCTACAGCTTCTTAAGCAGGGTCTCTTCGTGGTTATTTCATTTCATGCACAAATTCCTCAGCGAAAACCAGCTTAGCCGTGGTTGTTGGGCACAGCCCTAGGTTAGCTATAAATCAGTCTTTGGTTGCCTCCATGGAGTCTTTTTCGCATCCCAGATGTAGTAGCACACTATTTGGTCGCCTGCAGCAAGCAATCTGCAACGAGTATTTAGCAAGCAGTCAGCAGCAAGCAGTCTCTGGTTGCCACCACGTCTCAACCAACCCTCACTAGAAACTACACTCTACAAAAAATGAGTAAAAAGCTCTATTTTATCTTATTTGTGGCAAAAAAAACTACCAGGTGAGAAAAGTGGGTGATTTCGCCCATTAAACTCCATTATGAAAGGGTTGGCCCACATGTAAGCGTTGAAGTTGCACAATAGTCAACTACGCTAGGTTGACCATTATGATTGACTGTTATGATAGATGAGACCCACGTGTAAGCATCAATCCTCTTCTTCCTTCAAAGATTTTCACTATGCGTGGTTGTGTTACAATCGGAAAATACTAATAGTACTTAGGCTAATCTAATCATGCGGGCCAGTGGTCAGTGGTCCATTCTAATCCTATAAAACCATTAACCCATCCCCTAACCTACCCACTAACCCTTCCTAACCTGTCGGGGATATACCCCGCGGTGTAAACCGGCCGGAAGTTAACCCGGCTGGACTTGGCGGTTCACGAGGATACCCGCCCGGTCTTGGCGTTCATTCGTAACCCTGCGGGCGGGTCAGATGGATGACGAGGCCCATGGCCCAGAAGGCCGGTTCACGTTTAATGGTGGGCCGGTTTATGAGGAAAGCATAAGGACTATTCTCCTACAAAGGAAGCAAGACTAGGATTCCACTTGTAATAAAGTAATCCTAATCCAATTAGGACTAGTCATGTAAACCGCCCCTTCAACATATATAAGAAGGGACAGGGCTCCCCAAAGAGATCTTCCTCAGGGATCAAGAAGCTCGCGACTGACCGGTTGAAGAAGAACCGGCACAAAAATATTTATATCAACTTCAAGTTCCTCGGTCCAAATCGGAAAAAGTTTCAATGACAGCGTATACGGCAAACAAGGGTTGATCTATGCTCCGCTATGGCCGCTACTTGGATCCGTCTGCGCAAGGTGACAAGCAATCGGAAAAGCAGATACGAGATTGAGTTCAAGAGAAATCTAGGGTTCTGTTTTTTGTGGCCGCGGCAAGCATCGTGGTGTGTCGACGAGTCCGTGATGGTGGCGGTTTCGGCGATCTTGTCAATCACATGTTGCACCGAGACGGACAGGAAATCTACGTTACACTCGTGGTGTCCAATCCATCAAGTTGCGTTCGCTGCTCCACGCCTCCACACATAATCTGCTGATGTATCAAGTCGTGAGGCAAGCAGTGTACTTGTACAAGTTAAAAAAAAAAATCAAGAAAAGAAGAAGAGGATTGCGGAGCACCCGAGGACTGTGCGTGCGCGTGGGCTGAAGGAGTACTACAACAAGTTTATCATCACATCAAGAGAAAAGGAAGGAGTGCCTCGCGTTCGGATCAGCTACCATATCCGAATTCTACTCAATGTTGGTACAAGTCCAAAAAGACAAAAACAAGTTGGATAGCTGCCTAATTATGTGATGGTGCATGCTGCCAAAGCAACCCCGTATATTGAAGGAACATGTACCTCTAGCAATAGTACTTACATGGTTTCCAAAGCACAACGGGAGACCAAAAGTACTGCTTGGCTAAAAAGTGAATCAAAGAAACAGTGGATTGACATGAGTACCAATTGATGTTTTTCAGGACGGCTTGCCCTCGCCGTATTCTGAGCCGCCGCTCGCCCTTCGCGCCGGCTTACCTCGCAGGCCCACCTCTGCTGCGGCCGTGACTTTGCACGACCGGTGCCCATCGCCGGCCGCGCTTACTAAGCCGCCGTGATCCGTTTTGAGCGGGTTCACCTCTGAGCACTGCGGTCTACCTGTCTCAAGACGCCGATGGCTCGCCGCGTCTGTTGGGGTCTGCTGATGCGTCTGCCAGGCTGGCTCTGCTTCACCACTACGCTGAGCTATTGCCGGTTTCACTCCGTCACAAGTCGCCAGGGTGACCTCATCTCCGACTCACTTCGCTGCCGCCGGCGGTTCACCGTCCTCTGTGCTAAAACGCTATGCGCCTACGGTTCAGTACTCCCGAGACCTCGTTCAGACCAAATTCAAACTCACCTCATGAGGAGCAAAGGAAAAAGTTGTGGCCCAAGCATAGTGCGCCACTATGAAGACGGATCAGTAATATCAATCCACTACTAGATAATTCAGCCATGGAGCACTAGCGCTTTCTGCCATTACTCCACGTAAAGCATCAGTCAAATGGAAGATGGTGCATATACGCATAATTTCTGGATGGTATTAGACTCGCCAGCGCGCCAAGTCGCCGACTGCCTCGGCCACAGAACGCCACTGTTTGCCTGCTTCCAACCGCTAGCCGCTTCTGCCGCTGAGGCCGCGGCCTCACCTTGTGCCTTGGTTGAGTCGCCAAGTATGGCTTCGAGCCGTCGCCGAGGCATCCCTTGCAGGCCGTTCCCTCGCCGCCATGCTAAGTCACCTCCGCAGACCGCCTCAAACCGCCCCCGCGGTACACATCTTTGCCATCGCGCCGGTGCGGTCACCGCCGGTGTGGTCAACAGCCGCGCCCTGTACCGACCGACCTTGAGCCGCTATTGCAAGCCGCCGCGGCCGTAACAATCAGGTGCTATTTTTCTAAAACTCTTTTTTGGTATAATTAAACGGATTTGCTAAAACTCATTCGAATGTTTTTTTCTTTGGTCTCATTCACTTTTGTGGTCGTCGGATCAAAACGCTCCGCGATTCGTTTTTCTTAGTGACGCGAGCGTGCGCTGCTAGTCCCGTACGAGGAGCTGCTCATGTGCGTTTGCTTAACCCAGGCTTTTTGCTTGCTTATTTGTCCGAGCTGGGCTATATGGGCTCTTTGTTTTCCCTTTTCTCCGACCAAAAAAGAAAATTGTGGATTGAAGGATGTAAACGCTGCGTAGCTTTTTGCATGTTTTGTCATTTGTTTACTTTCAGGGGCTTGTAAGGACGTTTTTAACTTTTTTTTCTCATGATTAATTGTTGTTTCAGTTTTTTGTTTTCTGTTTTTTTTTCTTTTTTCACTATATTTAATAGAATTTTCTTATACTCTTTTCTTATTTTATTATATTCATTTTATTTTAAGTATAATATCCATTTGTTAGCCAAGATTGCAAGTTGATTGTTTAGGTTTTATTTTTATAAAATTTTCCTATTATTATTATTATTATTATGATTATTATTATTATTATTATTTAAGAATCACCGTGCCACCACATTAATGAAGTTTAGATTGAAAAATAGGATGTCGGTGGGCCAGGGGCCAGTTGCATGTCCGTATTAGACATGCAACTACAAGCGGTGTAACCCGATTGCAATTGCACCGGCACAAAGCAATTGCAACTGGGGTTGGGAGGGGAAGTTGTCGGGGCCAGTTGCATGTCCGTATTAGAAATGCAACTGCAAGTGTTGTAATCCGACTGCAACTGCACCGGGCACAAAGCGACTGCACTGGGGTCCGGAGAGGAGTTGTCGGGATAGTTGCATGTTCATCATTAGACATGCAATCGCAAGTGTTGTAACCCGATTGCATCTTCAGACGTTGTTACCCGATCGCAATCGCAGGGGGGCAAAAACACACTGCAATCGGGCCGGAAAGAAGTTGTCGAGGCCGGTTGCATGTCCACCACTAGACATGCAATCGCAAGTGTTGTAACCCGACTGCAATCGCACGGGCACAAAGCGATCGCAACTTGGGCTAGGAGAAGTGTTGTCGAGGCCAGTTGCATGTACATCACTAGACATGCAATTACAAGTGTTGTAACCCGACTGCAACTGCATGAGCACAAAGTGACTGCAACTGGATCAAGCGGGAGTTATTGGGATCAATTGCATGTGCACCATTAAACATGCAATTTGCAAGCATTTCCCTGTTCTTAAATATTTTAGTACTAAAAAAAGAAGGTGCAATATACGTATACATGGCGTGTTTTATGTATGTACATGCGTGCCCGTTTGAAAGCATGTACATGCAGCCGGCCGGGACACGAAAAGAGTCCCGCAAAAAAAAAGGACACGAAAAGAGGAAAAATACAAACGCGGAGAAGATGAATGAAGACACACGCACGCAACAAAACTCACTCCACTCAACGTCACGCCACACCCAGCTCACATGTACGAGCCATACATGCAGCCGAGGGACGTACGTCCGTGGAACAAACAACAACAGCGTGGCAAATATGATCGAGTCCGAAATGTTTTCTCTTATTTTCCTCTTCGCTTTCTATACAAGCCCAAATAATTTTTGATGAAAGCCCGCTGATAGAAGGGAGAACAACAATCAAAAAGAAGTCCAGAAACCCATATAGGATGAATGAGATCAAATGATTCTTGAAAAAAAAGTGAATGAGACCAAATTATATCTCAGCTAGATGAGTTCTAGCCAATCCCATAATTAAATATCGTCAAAAGATTTTTTCGAGGTATGTTATTGTATACACAGGTCAATTACCTCGTGATTAAAGTATGATCCGGTCCCGGCGCGCTGTCATTGGAGGTCGCGTTTATATCCGCACTATATCAAATGGCTTAACAGATGTGCGCAAATCGCCGCCTCAGTGGTCCGGTCTACATCAACTCACCGGGACCGCGCCTGTAGCCGGTTCATTCGACCATACCCGCGCCGGCTCAACCGTCCGCGCCCACGGCCGACCCGTCTGTCCGCGCGGATTACAATGCCGCGGCCAACTCACGCGTCGTTCCGTCACATCGCCTCCAGCGCCTGCTGCCTCCACGGCTGAAACAAGCAAACCGCACTACCAACTCGCCTCTGTGTCATGACCCGCTACTGCTGCCTTCGTCAGTGTGTCCCCCGGAGGACGTACCCACAAGTCATCTTTTGTCCAAGAAAAGCAGGACAATGGCTCACGGTTTATGTAGACAAACGAGATCATCTCTCGTTCAAACATCAGGTGATATTCGTCCAGTCTGTTTTAACAACACATAATAATTTGGGAGAACAATTACACTGGTCTATGATATTTTTTCGCAGGACCATTATTTATTACAAAGGTGTCATAAAAGAGCGTGCGCCAATATTATTTTTGCGCTAGCATGTTCGTGCCGTGTTCTGGACGGATGTGTGAGCAAGTCGCCGCCCTTGCTACATCAACACGCAACGGACTCGTCGTCCGCGCCCGCGGCCGACTCGCCCGCGTCCTTGCCGTTTCCAACGCTGCGGCCGACTCTTTCGTCCACGCCGGCTTACAACGCCGGTGCCGACCTTCCCCGGACGCACCAGCTTATAAAAACTGCGGCCGACTCACCCGTGAGTGATTTCAATTTAACCTAGTGATCATCAACTTCATGGCGGATTATTTCTGGCCTGACACATCAGGTGATATCTATTTTAAATATATTTCATGGGCACATATTATTTTTGTCAAAGAGCAGTTTATCTTTGCCTTGGTCTACAATATTGTTGATGCAGGACAATTGTTCACTACATCAAAACGACGTGGTTAACTCGCCTGCGCCGGCTTACAGCACCGCGATTGACTCTTCCGTCCGCACCGGCTTACAATGCCGCACCCGACTTATTTACTGTCCGGACGAGTCAGGTGTTGACTCGCCTGCGCCGGTTTACAACACCGCGGCCGGTTCATCTGTTTGAGCCACCTATGATGCTGAGGTCATCTTTTCCGTCCACTTCTCACGGCCTGGTCTACATCAACATACCGGGCCGCACCTATCTGCATGGGCTGTTTATTGAGGTATGAGCAAGTCACAACTTGGGTAGCCCGGCTTTCTTTCAAATTGGAGGAAAATTATTATGAACCGCCGTTTACACTGGATGGTTCAATAGGCAGGCGCACAAGTCGCCGCCACTACAATTTGGTTAATTTCAAATCGCCAGTTGGAAGGAACCATTGGCCGAGTTGCTGACACGGCTCATACGGGATCATTTATAACCCGCCGCAGTCACCTCAACCTTCTGTGGATTCACATCGTGCTATCAACACCAATGATATACAAGTTATGCCGGTTTATATCACGGTCAAATATGGAGAGTTTCAAGCCAACTCTTCGAGTCACCTTGAGACTCGGGGGCTACGATGATATGACGCAACAAGTCTGCCAGTTTCAGCAAATTTAAAAACCCCCAGGACAATGGAGGGAAAGATAACCCGGTCCCGGAGGCTACTGTTATTTGAAGGCCGTCAGAAAATTTCCGGCTTAGAAAGTGTATGACAATTACAAAATCCCGTCTCAATGAAGAAGTTCCGGGTCATCAGAAAAATTTCCGGTTTAAAATCCGGCTCAAGGGAAGCCAGTCTCACTGAAGCTCTCCATATCCGGTTCAAGATCCCAGTTCAAGAAGAATTTATCTCTTGCAAAAAGGTTAAAAATTACCGAAGAGACCTGCTGCCATGATGCGCGGTTCAAACATGGGTATCCTGCCTTTATTGGCCTAACATATTGATCACATGGGGGCTTCTGCTTCATAAAGCGGGGTCTCTATTCTTTTTTACATCAGGCGTGGTTACACGGGGTGCTTCTGTTTTAAAGCGGCCTCCGGTTTACCCCTTGACATTTGTTTTTATCACTTGGGGGCTTGGTCGTGTCCGAACCAATGCAACACCTCTTGATAGGCGAAAGCCACCAGATCATTTGGGGACACGGTCACGTCTGAACCGGTCACGCCTCTTGGTCGGCCAATAGGGCCGAGTCATTTGGGGCTTGGTCGAACCCGAACCAATGTCATGCCACTTGGCGGCCTACTCGCCAAGAGTCTTTTGGGGACTGGCCGACTTGCACCATCGCCACGCCTTCGGGGCTTGGTTGCGTCTGACCATGGTAATGCCATCTGACCAGCTCAGTAAAGCTTTTCTTTTGCAAAGAGTTATTGCCTTTGTTGCCATATTTTTTCATAATTGGTATTAGATTTTTTGTTGCGTTTTTTAAACCGACAACGTTTTAATCCGGTTTGACTGTCAATTGACGGAACACGGTCAATCCTTAATCCGGAGACTATCTGCCCGGTTTGATTTTCTGTTACCATCCTATTACGGAGTAAACCGGTGGTTATCAACCCGGCTCAGTTTTCAACTACAAGTTGTCAGTACACAATCAAGTTATAATCCGGAGACTAACAGCCCGGTCTGGTTTGACTACGAGTCGCCAGTATTATATATGGTTAAACCGGTGTTTATCACAACCCGGTACGGTTTATCATTGACCGGCACAGTATGAAAGGAGTTATCATTACTCAAGATTGGGGTTATCACTCTTATTACAAAAAGTTGGTAAAACCAGCAATGTGATTCAATATCGCAGGTATGATATATTTCATATTTGATTATTCTTAAGTGCAACCTTGGTTATAAACCCAGGTTATATGTTGGGCACTATGACCCGTCCGGCGGTAAACCGCCAGGACACTTTAAACTTGTTGTATGCAGAAACAGGTTGAATAAAGCATGATTATAAATCACTGACGTTTATTAAACACTACAAGAAACCTGCTAATGCATGACGGATTTCCCCTGACAGTTTTGAAAACCGTCATGAACAGCCTCGTACAGCCCCGCAGGCCCGTCAAAAGCCCGCCTAAAGCCCTAAACTTTTACCCATATAAAACTTAACCCTAACACACTTCCCCGTCCCCAATCTCTTCCCCATCCGCCGCCGCCACACCTGGCCTCTCCTCGTTCCCGTCCTCCACCGCCACACCTTGCCTCTCTTTGTCCCCGTCCTCCGCCGCCACGCCTCTGCTTGTCCCGTCCTCCTCCCCACCTCACTCCCTCCAACCGATGACGGGCCCAAGATCCATGGAGACGGCGGTTGCAGCGGCCCCATCAAGCAGCGGCCAACCCTAGCCGATGTGGTGCGCCGCCATGGATCGACTAGGGCCTCCTCCTCTGTCTCCCAGCCGCTCAGCTGCCTCTCCATCCGGAGGTTCGACCATCAAGCGCCGGACGAGGAGAGGACGACGGCCATGACTTGCGGGAGGCCGAGCTTGACCACGCCCGGCGACGACGAGGCCCCGCACAAGGTCCGTCCCTAATTCCCCTCGTCTCCTCTCCTTCATTCCTTACTTCTTTCTCCCATCCCCAATCAATTATTTTTGATTTGATTCAGATCAACAGAGCTCTCTGCCTCTCTAGTTCCTTGACGGACCACAGGGACCCCACGCTCGAGCCCGATGAGCTGGACGAGTTTGACAATGAGGTCGCCCCGCCCGCCCACCATGATTCCCCACAAAACAAGGTCGACCCTCTCTCTCTTTTTCTTTTCTTTCCAAGTGATTGCTCTCAAATTTTCTTGGACTGAACTCGATGCGTAAAACGTGGCCACTTCCTTTCCTCATACTGCATGTTACAGCCAAGGACGAGTAGCATAGCTGGCTATTTCCATCTTCTTTTCTCAGCGCATGCGAGCACTAGCAGTGTAGAAATCGTGAGATCTGCTAGTTATTTAAGCAACTACTAGTTTATTTTAGCAAGTAAACGCCCATGAGATGCTCGTGTTGGTTCCTTGCTACTCGTGCATGCAGCAAGGATGTAATTGCCGGTAGGCAGGTGATGATGTTATCGCCTTTTCACGATGAGAAGAGTACTATCATATCTTATCCTTCCACTTGAACATTGAACATTCAAATCTCACGACTCTTGATTTATCTCTATGGGATCTACTTAGTGACCATTTTGTCCAAGTTACATTTGTGGCAAATAGTGGGGTGTGATGTTCCAACATGTATTGCATACTTTAGTAGACAAGACTGTAATTTATTTTAGCGTCAAGGATGATGCAGTTCGTACTTGTTTTGTTTAGACTTTCCGGATTCCATAGTTCTATATCTTTCTTGCTTCATGAAAGTAGCCATCATATGTTTTGTTGTGATATTGGTTGGTCAATGCCTGAATACTGAGTTGTATTTATCGATATACCAGATTTGCAATTCGAGGATAAATCGCGATACATAAAACATATTTGTTACTTTACTAGAATTTTGAACTTAGAATGGACACTTGCCAATGGCAATAGTATTTTGATGCCCAACGTCCTTGCAGCCATTCATATATCAAAAGCTCAACATGCACGTTCCTTACATTAAGATTAATTAAATATTTACAATAAAACATGTCTTGCTGTTTATTGTCAAGGGCTAATGTTGTTGTCGGGAAGCAACTCCAGAACCAGCTTGAATAGCTCTTGTATTCATCTCGAATTTGATATTTCAGGCATGTGTCTTGTGTAAGTTTCTTGATATTTATTACAGATCCAAAATATGTAAAGTTTCTCTATTGCTTGTCCATGTGGTTCCACTTCAGACTATTCGAAGCATCTTGTGAGCCAAGTGCTATTAGTGTTTAGTTTTGAAACTTCAATTGTTAAATTTATTTTTCTTGATGTATTTTTGATCTTTTATTGCCAACTTAAATAAAAGAAAGTGTAGCAATTTATGCTTGTAATTCTTTTGCCGAAGTTATACTAGATCTAATATCCCAATAATTTTTGTTTCTGAATCTACACTAAAGGCCTACATCTAAACACGTTGTAAAAAGAAAACTTTTTCCGTGACTGCACTCTGTTTTACTTATTAGAAACTGGTGTAGGGTTAGATATCTGTATTGCTGAAGCTTAGTCATCTTAAAATAGTTCAGCCATAGTTTGTATCTACACTTGTACCTAGCTGATAATTCTTTTCACTTATCCAGATTTGTCCACATGTTGGTTAACTGGTTTTTATGCCTTTGTTTAGTGCAGGTTCTAAGAAATCAGAGGCTCCTTTTTCAAATCGGATACACATAGAAATAATAGAGAAATCAGGGGCTCCTTTTTCAGATTGGTTCCAAGAAAATGCAGAGTTATGTAGTAATTTTGTTTAGAGGCTCCTTTTTCAGATCTGTTCCAAGAAAATGCAAAGTGATGTAGTAATAATGTTTGTAAATACTTGATGAGTTATCTATGTAAATATGTATTTTGGTATCTGAACATTGCCATGATTGTAATAAGTTTGGGCTGTTATGTGAAAATTAAATTTTATTTATGGCTTTGTTTGAATATTAGGCATGAAATTTATGGATAACAAATATATCTAACTGTTATCTCCACCTGATGTGGGTTAAGAAGGAAAACGCAAAAACAATTGTCCAGCAGCGTCCACGTAGGATGCCACGTCATTCCAATTGGCCAATGCCACGTCATTCCAATTGGTCCAAAAAATCCAACATGGCGTATGTCCATGACGGCTTGTTCCGTCACAGAAGATTGGGCTTGGGCGGGCCTGGCATAGATCCATGACGGCCAAGAACTGTCATGGAAGCTACCATGTCAAATTATGACGCGATATACATGACGGATTCCAAATCCGTCATGGAAGGCCACCCATGACAGTTTTTCATTGATCAGTGACGGACTAGATCTGTCATGTATTAACAGAATTCTTGTAGTGAAACCGGCCTGGCTTGGGATTATAAGTCGCCAGTATATATTTGGATTGCGCCATTGTAATCTTGCGCTTATAAATGATTGGGTTATATTATTCAAATAGCCAAACTTGGTTGAGTTTTCATTATGATATTGGATGAATTTTTCATACCGGATTATATTATCTTGAATAGCCAACATGGCTGGATTTTTATTATGGTTATTAATATTATGATTGAGGTTTTCAAAGTCGCTTTAGCGCAATGGATATTATTTTATCGATGGATATGATTTATTCTGCAATGGAAGGAATAGTCCCGAGTTGCTGCAGGCTTACAACCCGGCACTTGGGGGCTACATTATTGAAGTTGAGATTACATCAAATATGCAAGTCTCATGTCGCTGCAAGCATGCACCATGACACTTGGGGGCTAATGCAAAGTCATTCTTTGTTCATCTTATTGAAGACCCGACTCATCACATTATAATGAGCCGGCCCTTGGGGGCTACCAATTGCTCCTGTTAAACAATTGAAGGTACAAAGATTTTTATTCATTATATTGAAGGGTCCACTGCTCAGTTGGTAAAGCACAAGGCTCTTAACCTTGTGGACGTGGATTCAAGCCCCATGATGGGGGTTACATCATATGGTGTTATTTTCATTGAAGTATATATCAAGTCCCAGCTCAATATTATCTTACTGAACCGGCCCTTGGGGGCTACTTGGTTGAAGTTTTATGAGCATCAGAAATTACAAGTCCTGTGTTGTTGCAAGCATATCAACCCGCACTTGGGGGCTACATAATATGGAGTATTCAGTTTTACTAAGTGACTGGGATGAACAACATGGATTTCTTCTTAAGTGGCAGTATTTATATTGAAGCAAGTCATAAGCCATCACTTTGTTCTGCTCAAGGCTTGGGGGCTACAGGTATTATATTATTATCGAAGAAATATTTTCAAATTCTCTGATTGAGCAAACTAGTTTGACTCGGCGTCACCAATCATTATGACCCTGTGGCTGCAACTCGGCGTCATTAATAATCATGAACCGGCGTTGGCAACAATCATGAACCGGTGTCTGCAACAATCATGACCGGGAATTATCAGTTTTTATAACACGACAGTTTTTGGCAATGATAAACCGGCAAGTTCTGCATCTTCAAACCGGTTGAATATCAGATGAGTATTTCAAGACCAATATTTCTTAAACCGACGCTTTGGAAGCCGATTCAAGTGGATTATTCTTCACAATATTTTTTTCCATAAGAAGCCAACATCAGCAATTTGAGTATGAAGCTGGTTATTGACCCGGATTTTCTAGAAGGAGGAAATGACAAGGACTTAAGGACGATCAGGTGCCGGTCTACAAGCATTCTTAACCCGAAGCGCAACCTGTCCAATTTGTTCTTGTGTTGGTTTTGCAGCATAAGTTTACCATGGATGAATCCAAGCTAAACTTGGGGGCTAATGTCGGGGATATACCCCGCGGTGTAAACCGGCCGGAAGTTAACCCGGCTGGACTTGGCGGTTCACGAGGATACCCGCCCAGTCTTGGCGGTTCATTCGTAACCCTGCGGGCGGGTCAGATGGATGACGAGGCCCATGGCCCAGAAGGCCGGTTCACGTTTAATGGTGGGCCGGTTTATGAGGAAAGCATAAGGACTATTCTCCTACAAAGGAAGCAAGACTAGGACTCCACTTGTAATAGAGTAATCCTAATCCAACTAGGACTAGTCATGTAAACCGCCCCTTCAACATATATAAGGAGGGGCAGGGCTCCCCAAAGAGGGACGAGTTAGAAGCAATAATCTCTAGGGCTAGACACAAAGAGGAGAGCCGGTTTACGGCGACTCCCTCATGATGATAATGAGACCTAGCCTCAAACAGCATGTAGGGTTTTTACCAGATGATATTTCCCGGGGCCCGAAGCTGTCTAAATCCCTGTCTTGTGTTGCGTCTCTCGATTCCGCTCAACCCCTCTCAAGCTACCACATAGATGCGTTGGCCTCGCGACTAAGTCCTGACACTAAGGACATCTGACGTGACAATCCACGACATAACCTAACCATAAAAAAATCATGCTACTCATCACCCCTTTCCTCCTTGCGCCGCACAGCTGGAGTACTGCCGGCCTTGTAAACCGGATACCTAAAGAGTACAGTAGGCCTTATTGGGCTGCGCCATATACCCATGTTCTCATGCTCCGCCCCTCCGCCTGTTTGTATGCGCTGCTTATCAATGATCCATGTTTTCTCCTACCCTCTCGGCAAAAGAAGTATTCATCTCTTCGATGATCTCAAGCAAGCAATTGTTTCCGTTAGTGGCAGAATTCCACCTCTAGTTTGAGATGTTTTCATAAGTCCACGAGGAGTCTATCTTTTGATTGTTGATTTTTGAACAACTCCGTTCAACCCTTTTCCGTAACAATGTTCCTTCAAGTTCAATTGTGAGAGTTGTTTTTCCCTTCTCCGTTCTTTTCATTCCATCCTTTCTTTTATTCCAGAGGCATTGTGTTGTTGCTCTTGTCAAGGATCATCTCATTGCCAAGCTCGTGTTCTTTTCCTTGCTTGTCTTTCCAACCAGAGTTCTGCCCAAATTCTTTATATTCGTGGTGTTCATTTTTTCTTTTTCTACCAGAAGTGTTTTCTACTTCGTTCATCTCATTTATCTTTTTTCTTCCAAGTTGTTCAACCTCCAAGGTTCTTTGGCTTCACTTGTTTGTCAATGAAGCAACTTAGTATTACCTCTATTTACTATGTCATTCCTAGATCTTGCGGCGAGATCTCTTGTAAGTTGGGGAGAGTTCTAACAGCCTGAGGCGGACGCTGTAGACAACTTCCATGTTTTGCGCGTCAGCTGTGTTAATATTTGTTTGTTGCATTCATCATGTCATCATTTTCATTGCATCGATAGTCTGATGTCGTCATTTCAATAAAATCGAAGCCAATCGTAGTTGCTTCTTCTCCCCTTGTCTCTGTGGCATGTTGTCAGACCGCTTGTCTCCGTTGACCATTCTCAGTCCAACCACACAATTGACCGCGGCCGCCTAACGTGCAAAGACCCCCCTCACGTGCGCATCTAAAACTGTCCCGAACCCGAACCAGGCGGTCGTGACCGATGGATCCGAATCAACCCCGGACACCCCCAAATATCTTCGCTTTCACATTTAGACTCCCTAGCCTAATTATCTCGACCGTCTGATTAAAATAGGATGATCTGAACTCTCCTCCTCTTCCTATATGTAGACCACACTATACCAAATCAGTCCAAAACGTACCCTAACCCTAGCCTACCTAGTCCCATCCGCACCACCACCCTCCATGGGATCGTTCCGGATTCCACCGCATCCAACCACCTTGCTTCCTCGTTTTCAGATCCACCCAGCCATCGATCCATCCGTCTGTGCCCGCTGGATGGAGATCCGATGGTCACCAAAGCTCCTGAGCCTCCCGCAGTGCTCGATCTAGATCGGATCGTGGCCTCCACCAGCACAACCCTGAGTTACTCCCGTGCCCGATGGACTCTGCCCGCCGCCGGAGCTTGCCACCGCTGACTGATGTCTACTACGCAACCTTCTTCTTGTAGACTTGTGTTGGGCCTCCTAACGCAGAGTTTTGTAGGACAGCAGCAAATTTCCCTCAAGTGGACGACCTAAGGTTTATCAATCCGTGAGAGGCATAGGATGAAGATAGTATCTCTCAAACAACCCTGCAACCAAATAACAAAGTCTCTTGTGTCCCCAACACACCCAATACAATGATAAATTGTATAGGTGTACTAGTTCGACACTAGTAGAAAAACACCTATTAGTCCCGGTTCGTAAGGGCCTTTAGTCCCGGTTCATGAACCGGGACTAATGGTTCGTTACTAATACCTCCCTGTAGGGTAACGCAGCAGAAAGCCAAAATTTTCTGACCTACGCACCAGCCCAGGACCACTATGGAGACTGCATACATGGTTTGATCTTTTTCGTTACCGACTCGTAGCGCAGCGGGAAGTAGAGTCGATGACAATCGGCGGTGCAGATCCCCGCAGCTAGGATGTACAACCTCCCAACCGCGAGGATGTGTACCCTCATCTGCTCCTCAGACAGCCCTCCGGGAGGCGGTCGAACAGCCCCCGGACGGTGACACGGACAGCCCTTCGGGAGGACCTTCGAAACTCGAACGGTCACTCGGACAGCCCTTCGGGAGGACCTTCAAAACTTGGATGGTCACACGGACAGCCCTTCGGGAGGCACTCACGAACTAAGACCGAAACTACGATCTCTCTACAGAGTTGCACACATACGGTGTCAGCTATGCAGCAGGGCTTCGCCGTCCAGAACTAGTTCCTGCCGGAACCCAGACAGCCTTACGGCTCTACGAAACTCTTTTCGTGGGAGGGAGAGAAGAAGCCAGATCATTGCATGGCACTTGTATGTGAGAAGCGATGAGTGTGGAGAGCTCCTCTCCTCCTCCTTTTATAGGAAACCCAAGGGGTAGGGTGGTTTCACAAGAAAACCCAAAGTGCACATGAAGGAAGTCCTTCCACAAGGACCCAAGTGTGAAACCAAGGGACAAGAGGGGGCTCCAAGGAGGAGTCCCCATGTGGCTGTCCACACCTAGGAGGGCCCCCCCAAAGGGAGCCGCATCCGTCCATGTCACCCCCAAAAATATCTTGGGACAAAGCCCAAAATAATGGCTTTCCAAAAAGTAACCCAAAAAGCACTTTCACTATTCATGACGACATTTTTCAGCGTCCGTTGGAACTGAAAATATTTATGTGGGCTTAGAACATTTCCAGTACCCCACCATATTTATTTTCAACGCGTTCTGGAACAATTCCAGTTTAGTGATTTTCATCTGCGAAAAGCATCTGAAGCGGTTCCGGCAGCTCCGGAACATTTCCGGTTTTTATCTCAGAAAATTCCAAAAAGCTTCCAGAATGATTCTGGCACCCTCCAAGAATTATCAGGCATGTGCCGAAACCAATTTGACTTAATGGTATATCCCGAAACAACTTTTCGGTATCATCGAAACTTATCCGATAACCTCTCTCTGCGGTACGATTCCGCTGTCGGAAACCATTCCGGTGTCTGAAACTTTTTTTGGTGATTTTCTCTCAGACTCTCTGTCTAGTATTCAGCAGATAGATGACCCTTAAGCGTGTGACCCTATAGGTTTGGTGAAGTATAGACATGACCCGGAACCCCTTCCGATCAATGATCAACATCGGAGCCGTGGACACCCATATTGACCCCTATACCCACACGAATGAATATTCGAGTGAACCTCCAGTTGCCGTGTGCTATTCCTGTTGCTTCGCGATATGTTACAAAGACCCGAGGTGATATTTACTTGCATCCCCATGGATCAACAACTTGTCCACTATGCTAGCTACCTCGTTACTGGTTTTGTTCTCTTTTCTCGTTTCCATGTTCCGGCATCCCTGTGATCAAATCACACTGTGTCTGGCCAGACGATGATGGATACCGTAACACGGAGAGGGCCCGAGAATATCTCTCCATCGTCGGAGCAAATCCCAATCTTGAGCTATCAAGTTACTTGACACACTTTTCCATGAACCCGTAAGCCGCCGTAATAGCCACCCATTTACGGATGACGTTTAACAAACCCCAAAGTTCATGAAGCAAGCATGAAGAAACTCGATACTCTCATGGTCTAAGGAATCATGCAAACGTTAACCATCTCTGTGTTATTTACCATTCACTTGTGACGAATGAATCTCATAGCATAACATCAAACCGGGTCGATTCAACACAAATGTTTTCTTAACATTGTTCCCTCAAAGTTGCTGGCATAGACATGCCCATGATCAGGAAAACGGAACCATCATGCAACACTTGAGCTAGTCTTAGAGGCCAAACTAGGAATACTTTTTACCGTTTATTATTCCACATGTGCATATGAGTCTTCCTCCGAGCCTCGTGGATATTGTAGACTCGAGAATCATTGCAGTTATAGCATGGAACATAAACATAATTATGAACTCGGAGATAAATAATATCATTTATTATTGCCTCTAGGGCATATCTCCTACAGACTCCCACTTGCACTAGAGTCAATAATCTAGTTAATGCTAATGCACTTTACACCTATGGCATGCCGGTGTAAAAAATACTTTGCATGTGGTATAGCCTGATGTCCATCAGATCTGACAACTTCAGCTCCGTGTCTGCATATCCTCGCGTTGTTACGCTTTCACAAAATTCATATTTTGTGCGGACTTGGCTTTGTATAAATGTGAATCACAGGTTGAACCTGGATTCCTCAGACTGAGTTATGGAGAAACTACCTGCAGTAGTGTCCCATTGACAAAAGCCATCTTGGAACCATAATAAGTTCATGAATGAACTATATGATTCAACACCTTTTTTGTCGCTTCTAAAGCGTCAACATACTTAGTCATTTGTTATAGAATTTGCCACAATATCCTGTTGGGAACAATTTCCAACTACCGTGCCACCATATTGTGTATTACACAAAACCCTTAACTTAAATCGAAAATTGCATGGAGAAAATATGAAGACCGTATCGATGTAACATTTTACAACGAACTCTTCATGATCTCCGCTTGCGAGAAAACATATCATCAGTACTTACTCTAGTACTCAATGACATCTTTCACTGTTGTCCCATGATCAGTACTTTGATCACTTTTGTATCCATACTCGCAACATCTTGCGAGTATTGGACATATCTGGTTCTTTACATACCATCGAATACATGATTAATCCAAACACAAAAGTGTGTGGAATCTGCATCATGTATTTTGCTCATCATTGTTTTGGGACACTGATTCTTGCAAAAACTCTTTCCATGTGACTTCGGCAAGAATCACTCCTTGTCGTTCTTAATGCTAAACGGTTTTAGAATCTTGTCAATATGTATTTATTGCTTAGCCCTATTAGGTAAATCTATATCCATAGATCATCATGCCTAATATCAAGGCTATTTAGCCTAAGCACTTCATCAAAAAACTATTTTCAAATGAAGTCCTAATTCGTGTCAAGAAATTTATTTCCAATTACCAATGTGTCAAGGACACAAGGTTTTTAGAAAAATTATTGCGCTCCCACTTACTTTCTTGAATTACAAGCATATTCGTTACCCATTGATGAAGTCAAAACTCCTTTTGAGCATTTCATCAAAACACGAAGATTCCAACTCCATTTTGCTCTCTTCTGCCCATCGCTGGAACTCTGAAGTTTGCATCCTTACTAGCATCCTCTGGATCGACAAATTACTTTGAACTGTATCACATACAAGTCCTAGGTTTCATTTCCATCAGATGGAAATCCTTTTGTCATCCATGTTTCATATCTCAAGATTGAAATATGTATTAATTGCTAGTTCAACCCGAACCGACTTTAAGCATTGCTATGATGAAACAACCTCATCGTAGTCAACTCCTTGAACTTGTTATTGCAACAAGTCGAGCTTTATGGATAAACATTTTTATCCGTATCAGTTTTAAGTTCCATAAATATTCATTAGACTCTAAGTCTTTCGAAAGGTGTATCAAGGTTTTAATCTTGAATCACTTATATGGAAACTAACTCGGTTTGTATTGGCATTTAGCCAATTCTGGAGTCAGGGCCCATCAACGCTGCCTTGTGTATCATAGGTATACTGTTGTTCAACAACAATATCTCGTCTGCGCACCTGAGAGGTTTGCATGAGCCTTGCCTACGTGGTTCAGATGCAAGTTCGACAGAAGTCCATACATTTTATTGTAGAGACTTCCGTATCAGTCGCAGTAGGAAACTCTGGAATTACTTCCAAGGTTCCTTTCCTTTGACCTGATGACGAAGATACTATTATCTCATCGAGTTTGCACTGTCCTCCCACTCACCCTTTTTGAAAAAACCATTCTCTTTAAAAGCATAACGTTTCGTGGCAAAACTATTTGGCTCGGTATAGTGGTGGGGGAATACCCAATGACTTGGGATAACCTACAAAGTAGCACTTGTCTGATTTGGAATAGGTCTGTAACCTTTACACAAACCCCATATTCCAAATGTTTAAGAAAAGATACAACATGGTTGGCCATACCATACCATGGTGTCATTTCAACAGACCCGACGGAGCTCTTTTTAGTGTAAAAGCAGCAGTCTCTAAAGCATCAGACATTCGCTAAACTTGTAACTCAAATATTCCTTTCTGCAATCAAATTGTAGAAACATAATTTTCTTGTTACAATAACTTCTACTTCATTTTTGAAAACCTTTCGAATGATTTCAAAAGATCCAGACTTACGTCTCATCAAGTAAATATCCATATATCTACTTGAGTCATTTCTGAAGATAGATAAATCCACTACTAACAACACTTATCGGACTACACACATCAAATGTATGATCACCAATAAGTTTGTTGTTCGTTCCTTATGGCCTGTGAATGGTATTTTAGTCACTTCACTTTTCGGAGGAAAGTTGCAAGTGTCAGATGATTCAAAATCAAACGACTTCAAAGTCCATTATAATGGAATTTTCCATGCGGGTTTCTCCAATGTGACCAAATGTAGTGCCACACTTGTGTGGTATTCTTTTAGTCTTGCGACATTTAGCGTCAGTGTTATGGATGTATCATATTACCATCAATATTCCTAACATACATCACATCTTGGATGGAAGCATGGCCCTTCATGTTATTCATAATACTTAACAACAATTGTTGTTTTTATGAACAATTCTTTTGCAACAAACATTGTGTAGTAGGCTAGAGTGTATGAAACTCTAAAATGAATTATGAAAGTAAACCCAGAGGTATTGTATTATTATCAATATTCATAACATACATCTCATTCATAATGAAAGTATGGCCCTTGTGTTATTCATAACATCGAACATAAAAAGTTCTCTTATGAACAACCTTCTTGCAAGATACCTTGTGCAATGGGCTAGAGTTTGAAAAACTCTAAATGAATTATAAAAATAAGTACAGACGACAATACACCGGTATAGTAACATTTACTATGTTCCCTGTGTATACCTTAACCTCATTTCGGGCTAGCCTTTTAGGCCATAGTAGCTCTTACATTGATTCGTAATAGAATGCAATCGAGCGGGTATCTTTGTGATTAACTCACAATACCCCAGAATTAGTGATTAACATGTTTAACCATAATTCCCAAGAACTATATCTTTGACGAGCCTACTATACATCAAAAACTTGTATGACATTCATACATGAGCTGGATATTCCAGACTTCTTTTCTTTTTGCCATTTTACTTCTAACAGTTTAACTTTTAGTATTTCTCCTACTTCCAGAAAAAGCATCCAACTTCATCATATGAAAGGCTTTCTTCTGGATCCCTCTCTTATCAGTCAAATGCCTAGTAAACATTTTTACTAACAATTTGCAAAACAAACATTGCTTTGGATATCACATATCTGTTAGCCTTTGTTTGTGTCTGAAAATGATTTTTAGATTCCATGAATAGCCCATAACTATCCAAACTTTTGAAGTTCGGGTCTCATGGAAGCAAACATATTGCACTTGACTAAAAACGGAATTCTAGCTTTTGGATCGAAGGACGAGAGTCACATGATCCATAGCATTAGCGGGAGAATACCGAAAGTATGCGATAGGACAAAGTCCTTCTCGGCACTCTTGAGGACAATCCTCACATTACGTTACCAACCGTAAAGTTTTAACCAGATATTTAACAGCTATTCAATTTTAATAGGGTCGGTAGAAACGCGAGCCATTATTCTATAACTATTAGCAAATCACACTTGACAGTGTTCAAAATTAATTGCATGAGAATTAAACAAGTTAATTCTATAGTGCGCTCCCACTCAAATCAATATCTCTCATAATTGATTGTGAGTGATTCAAGATCCACATTTCAATTCAACGCCATTGATGTGGACATCACCGATGACGAGAATTTCAATTGGTGGGCAAACATGCCGATCACATCTCTATGTGACTCTTGTTCATCTTTCGATGCTTGTGTTCCGAGCTCAGGACGATCAAGCTAGAACTTCAAGACAACCAAGTGATCACGCTGCAAGGTCTGACCTCACCCTCCTCACACATCCCTAATCGTTCGTACCCATGTGGACATGGCGCACCCTGAAAAGTTAGGTGCCGTGACGGTGCTACACTTGGGAGAACACTAACTACTTGATATTTTTGCGAGAGATCACCCTAATAAAAAGCGACTACGGCGCAAGCAAGAAGGGTGCGTCAAAGGGATAAACATCTCAGGCAATTCATAAATAGCATGATATGGTATAGCCCTTTCTGACGGAGAAGTCTTTCATTTCTTCGTCTGTCAGGACCCCGACTCAATGCCACATCGATCTAGCATGTAACACCTCATATCACTTTGCGGCCTCACGCACGGTATCCCCACGGGTGCCGCCTTACCTTTGCCCGGGACCGTTTGCGCCTTTTGGCACACGTATATGATAGTGTCGCTAACATCCATATGATAAGGAGCCCGGGCAGACATGGCTAGTCGTAAACCCAAAGTGGCACAAACTTACAGGGACAGGCATCCATGACCCAGCATCGAGCGTGTCGGTCATCAGCGAGTGAATCCAGGCTGTAGCACTGGGCTAGCAGGACTCTGGTGAACCGGGCTGTAGTGGGCTAACAGGACTCCGTTATTCATCGCGTGACATTTCCCTGAAGGGACAGACACAGGAACGAAGAAGGACACATGCCGGCCAGCCTAAGTGGTCCGGAGCAGTAGCAAGCTACCATGGCTCAGTGGAAGCACTAGGAGACATTTCCCGGTAAGAGGGGCTACTAAGGATAAACAACTAGATAGTCAGATCCCACACATACCAAGCATTTCAATAACATTCACACAATATGCTCGATATGTGCAAATATACCTAACATTCACAGCCTTGATGTCATGCATATCACGAAGAACGTGTGCGAGAGTCTGCTTGGTACCGCTTTCAAGATGCAGAGCGGACCAAAGATGGGCCGAAAGCAAGGGCAGACTTGAAATCAATGGGCATCGAGCAGGAGCTTCACGCTATATATGATGATGATGATGATGATGATGATGAGGCGAAGCAGGACACAGAAAGTCGTCGCAAAGGCAAAAAGGCCAAGAAGACCGAATGACTACCCTCCCGCGTGCTTTACTCTAAGTCGAGGAGATCGAGCAGTTTTCACCGCCTCCTAGGAGTAAAACTTCCTTACGGTTCTGCTGGGAAGATAAGCAGATACCTAGACCCAGTGAGCGAAGTTCAGCGGGATGAAGTCTCACGGTATCACGTGTTGATGACGCAGATACTTCCGGTTGCAATCCGTGGGATCATGGACGTGCACGTCCGTGAAACGCTATTTGGCCTATGCAACTTCTTCGACGCCATCTCGGAAGTCGATTGGCGTGAGGCAACTCGAAGGCTACAGAAGAGATCATGGTGATACTATGCGAGCTTGAGATGTACTTCCCGCCTGCATTCTTCGACGTTATGGTGCATCTGCTGGTCCATATAGTGGAGGATATCATCCAACTCGGGCCGACGTTCTTGCACAGCATGATGCCGTTCGAAAGGATGAATGGTGTCATCAAAGGATACGTTCGCAACATGTCACGTCCAGAGGGAAGCATAGCCAGGGGCTTTCTGACCGAAGAGTGCATCTCGTACTGCACGAATTATCTAGGCCTCGAGAACCCCGTTGGTCTGCCCGTCAACAGGCACCTCGGCAGGCTCGCTGGATGGGGTCACCGTGAGGGTCGCCGCGAAATGCATGTCGACTTCGAGGGTCGACTCGCCGACTTTGAAAGAGCAAACCTAGTCGCGCTACAACACACAGACGTGGTCGATCCTTGGGTGGTAGAGCACAAAACCTTTATTAAGAAGACGTACAATGACCGAGGCCAACAGAGGACGGATGGAGATATACTCAAAGAGCAAAACTCATGTTTCACGCGTTGGTTCAAGCAGAAGCTTCTGTCGTACCCTTTACATGAGGATTCTTCCGCGGAAGAACAACTCATATTCGCCTTTGTCACGGCGCCGAGCACAACGATGACCTATGAGGCGTCACGATATCAACGGCTACACATTCTACACCGAGGCCAAGGACATGAAGAGCGATGGTTATCAGAACTCCGGGGTAACGATGGAATCCTACACCGGTAACGACAAGGACAGATACTACGGAAGGATCAAGGAGATCTGGGAGCTGAGCTACGCTGGAGAGAAGTGATGATTTACTCAAGTGGTAATTGGACACTAATATGATTCTGAAGTCATATGATAGTTGGTGTTTTGGTTTGTGATTAACATTTGACAATAATTAAATTGTTGTGAAGTAGTGAGACCCTGGAAATGTTACTTATATATGCATAATGCTCTTACTTCTCTGGAAGGATTGGACAAGTGTGCACGAAGCGTTTGAGATAGTTGGCCAAATGATATTTAAGCAAGTAGCACATTGCCTTGTCCACAGGATAATGATTTTGCAGTACCCGAGAGGCCCTTGAGTTTGCCGGAATGTCGATTAACTTCTGTTCCGGCAAATTCGGGTACTCCATATGCCCTATTTTCAGCAAAGGTCATGCTGAAATTTTCCGTGAATTTTAGCATGACTTTGCTAAAAATAGGACATATGGGGTACTTTGACTAATGCATGGGCCGGGGTATCTTAGTAGTTAATTAAGTAGGATCAAGTGCCCCGGCGTACTTGTGACTAATGCATGGCTTTTAGGGTGCCTCGGTGTCGATAAAAACCGAAATGATGAAAGCTTAGGCTTTTAGGGTGCCTCGGCGTCAAAAAACCCTCAATGATAAAAGCTTAGATTTTAGGATGCCTCGGTGTCGACAAACCCTAAATGATGAGACTATGATCTTGTTCCTTGACAATAACCAACCTTTTAACCAAACTTTGTTTCTATTTAGAGAGAAACATGGCCCACAACGATGAGGCCGAGGGTTCGGGCGGCAAGGCATTCTGGGAGCTGTCCCAAGAGATGGAGGAACAACCTCACTTGTATGAGGACACCGCCTTCCCCACCGATCCTGAGACCACTGATGGTGCCGCCGAGGATGACCCCACTGATGCCACCACTGATGGTGCCGCCGAGGATGCCTCCACTGATGATGGCGGCGCCCGCACAGATGGCAGCCAACCGAAGAGGCAACGGAAGGACCGACGCCCGTTCGTGCTCCTCACCCTCAAGGAGGAAGTTACTGAAGTGGACTCCAACGGGTATCCAATGGCGCCCGAACGAATAGTCAAGGGGTACTCGCTTCAGCTCGGGTGCATTGTCCGGAGCACCGTCTCGATCAACACCGAGAACCTGAGGCATCCTGACCGAGGGAATTTGCGCCACCTCCACTTCACGAAGCTGCATGAACGATACAAGTTCCCCGCTGAATTTGCAAACACAAGCCTCAAAGGGAATAAAGTGAACAATGCTGCCCTCACGAAGATGAGCAAGGCCCTGTCTACTTGGGAAAGCAATGTGAAGAAAATGATCGATAAAGGTGAGAGTTATCAGAAGATCAAGGAGAAAAATCCTTCGATCACCGAAGATGACTACAACGACTTCAAGATCAATTGCTCGAGCACCGCAAGCTCCCAATCAAGTGAGTGGGGGAAACAAATGCGGGAGCTGAACATAGCGGAACACACACTCGGTCCCGGCAGTTACAGAGTAGCGGAGCCTATATGGGACAAGGAGGAGGCGGACCATGCCGAGCAAGGCCTACCGCCCCTCTTCGAGCAATACAGCGGTAACAAGCAGACCAAGAACTTTGTCAGGGCCCGGTACAAGAAGGACCCGAAAACAAAGGAGCTTACCACGGATCCGAAGACCAGGCAGCTTGAGCTTGTTCTAGTAAGGAATACACCCCCGCGTAATTAGCTCCATATGGTTGCATTCTAATTAATGAAGCCAAATTTCTAAATGGTTCACATTCCTTCCGCAGGCGACTGAAAGCAGTAGCGCGGGGTCGACTAAGAGCAACCCTTGGGACACCACTCTAAATAGGGCGTTGAATGTAATGAAGAAGAAGGATAAGCTGAGTAAGCCGACGTCAGCTGGTCGTGTGGCCGGCAAAGGCTTGTCGACAAAATGGGGGTCATACTATACCGCTGGTGTGCGGAAGGAGAAAAAGACCAGCTCGGAAAGCCAGGCGCGAGAGGTTCAAGAACTCAAGGAACAGGTGGCGCGGATTCCGGAGATTGTCCAAGAGCAAGTGGAACAACGAATCGGAGCGACGATCACCGCCATTGTGCCTACCTTGATCTCGGGGTTGAGTGTGTGGATTGCGGGCGGCCAACAGGGGCCGCCCCCGATTCCTAGCTTCATGGCCAACAACTCGCATAATGTGATGGCGGGGCCATTGCTGCCTCCGGCGGAGGCGGCATTGGTGTCTCCGACGCCGGCACGGGAGCTTAATGCACCCGGGTGTACGCCGGCCGGCACCTCTGCAGCAAGCGGCCCCTCCGTCAACTGCACGCCCGCCGTTGGCGGTGCGTCGACATTAGCCGAGCTCGACGCCATCATCACGGTAACTAATTAAGCTCTCTCGCCGAGGACTTCATCTCCTTGCCTTTGGTGGGCATCCTCGACTCCTACATGTTTTCGCAGGGCGCCGCCAACGTTCCGTGCACTCTCCTCCACTTCGTGAACAACGAGTTGGTCGATGTCGCCAAGGGCAAAATCGTTCAATCGGGCAACCCCTTGTTCCACGGTACCCAGATGCAACCCAACTGGTTCGGGTGCTGCCAGGCTGCGACGACGTGTTACCTCCGATTCGACCCGTCGGGGCCGACGATGAAGACGTGATGACCCTCAGCGCCTGCCTGAGCTGGCCCCTGGTTTGGCCGGCGCCAAGTCGGCCCCATGGCAAGACCGCCGTAACGGTGCCGGACATCCCTATGCCACTGGATCCAAACATGCATATGGCACGAATCGAACGACGACGGCGGCGGCAGCGATGATACATTTGGCAACGTCGATCAAGATACTTTGCCGATCATGGGTACGATGGCGACTTCATGGGGCCTCCTTCTCAAGAACCAAACCCAACAAAAGACGTGTGCAATCTAGCTGGTACCGCGGAGAAGCCAAGTTGCAACAGGCGCCGTCTGGCGTTCAGCTCTCAGGAGACGCCTCCAGCTGCCGACTTCACCGAGCCTCAGATAGGCGAGGTGCGAAATATTATCAGCCCCAACACACTCAATAAGGCGGTCTGTGAGCAGAACTCGGTCCCATTACAGGAGAAGAAGAAGGCACGCAAAAGAAAGACTAAGAAGGGTGCGAGCCAGCCGGCACCGAGTACGATCCGTGCTCAGGACGGGCCACCTTCACCGCAGGATATCTCGAGGAGGGTGCATGTGGCGGGTAGGGCGATGCTACCGACAAATATGCTCAATGCTGCAACCGGTGCTATGCGGAGTCTGCATGACAGTGTTCTTGCTTTGGAGAAGCGGCGTCTCAGAGAGAAGGATGTGGCATACCCGGTTTTCGCGGCCAAGGTGCCAGAGGGCAAGGGCTTTGTGGATAACTCCATCGGGCGTACGATCGTCCTGCGTTTTGATGACATCCACGCTATGTTGAACCTTCATCCGCTGCACTACACCTTCGTTCGGCTATTTTCACCGAGTATGGAGATGCGGACCATTCGCGACAAGACCCGGACATCGTGATAGTCGACCCCTTCTACATGCGTGCCAAGATCTTGGCAGCGCGGGGACCAGCAAGTCGCGAAGTTCTTACCTCGAAGGCGCCATTCGCAAACCAAGATAAGGATAACTTCCTCGTGCCTTACTTTCCCGAGTAAGTCCTCCCTCAACCGCCCGTAACATATGAATTCTTACATTTCGATCGCTTTTCTTTTAACATTCCGTGTTTTCTGCAGTGACACACGTTGCACGCCATCCTCCTAAGCCCCAAATATTCCATGGCCACGTATTTCGACCGGACCGTCGATCGAACGTAGACTACACAAATGTCAAGAAGGTTCTTGATGATGTTCTCCCTGCCACGCCAAATCTGGAGGCACCTTCACCAGGCCTAATCGTAAGTACGGCAAGCATGTGTTCTCCCACAATACGACGTTCTGCTGCGTCAAGCAGCCGCCTGGCGGTCAGAAGGGTGCCTACTACGCCATCCATCACATGCGGGCGATCGTACGGGACCATCATCAACTTCTGCTACCGAGTAAACTCAAAGATTGGGCAAAGAGCATGTCAGCAATCCAGGACGCGGACCTCCGACAAGAATTCTTTCGCATCCAGTTGGAGTTTGCGGAAATCATCCATCAAGATGTCCTTCGTACCTCGGGGCAGTTCTACCTCAACAATCAACCGTCCAACAGTGACATCGACACAATGCTACAAATGCAGGACGACAACGACCGTTATTTCATGACTCCCACGATAGACGGCAGCTTCATCCACGCTCCGGTCCCTTGAGTCGAGTCGAAAGCAGTGATGCTGTGTCTAGTTCTGAAACATCGATTGGCTCATGTTGTAATTAAACTTTAATGAACTTGTAGTATGTATCATTGGTTTCGAGAGTCGTTCAACTTAGATGTAATCGATGCTATTAATGTATTGCTTTTCTCTTCTGCTCGTTCTGTTGCATACTTATATATTGCTTATGTATTGTCTGTGAATTGGTACTAACGTTTCGTTTGGCTAGTGCATAGCGATGCCGACGTATGTCGTGTACAAGGGTAAGGTTCCGAGTCTACGATGATCGGGAGGAGTGTCGGAGACAGGTTCACCGATTCAGCGGTAATAGATTACAAAGGGTACACCACTAGGGCCGAGGCCGAATCTAGATCGCCCGCTATCTAGCGGGAGAGGGAGGAGCGTTGGAGGAACCGGATGAAGACGAGTTTCATCGTGATAATGCTCATCGTGATGACCGCAGCTCTTCTATGTGATGGTAGTTTAGATGATCGATATCGACTTGTAATGTGAAGACAAACTCGCTACTCGCGGTCTCGAGACTTGTAATATAATGTTCTATCTTTGTTCGGTATTTTTAATTCGGAGACTAATATGATGAATTGTATTCGGAGACTAATATGATGAATTGTATTCAAAGACTAATCTTCTATTGTATTCGATGAATCTGCTGTTGATGTGTGCTGTCTATATTTTGTCAAATTATACATTTGTAACCTGTGCAAAAAAACAGAAAATAAAAAATAAAAAAACCTAATATTCACACTAATGGCGCATCACATCACAAGGCGCCATTAGTATGACAGAGGCATACTAATTAGCATCATGGGCAAGGCGCCATTAGTATGCATGATTACTAATGGCGATCCGGTGGTGGTGCGCCATTAGTATGCCAAAGCACTGGTATACATGGCCCTGGGAGGCATACTAATGGCGCACCTGGCCAATACTAATGGCGCACCGTGGTGCGCCATTAGTATACCAGATACTAATGGCGCACCAGGTGGTGCGCCATTAGTAAAAATTACTAATGGCGTGCTATCAATGGCGCACCGCAGATGCGCCATTAATGGCCATTTTAGGTGCGCCATTAGTAGGGGTTTTTCTAGTAGTGTAGCCACCCCTGGGAGGCAAGCTTTGGTGGTCGACCCAGTTGTCGAAGGCACTCGACTGACTAAAGTCTTGATGGATGGTGGCAGTGGCCTGAATATATTTTATGCAGAGACGTTGAAAGGGATCGGCATTCCGATGTCCAGACTCAGTACCAGCAACATGAGTTTCCATGGAGTCATTCCTGGAAAGAAGGCTGAGTCACTTGGCCAAATTGCTCTTGATGTAGTTTTTGGTGATTCCAAGAATTACCGCAAAGAAAAGTTAACATTTGAAGTTGTGGATTTCCAGAGTGCTTATCACGCTATTTTGAGCAGGCCAACTTATGCACGTTTCATGGCTCGACCATGCTATGTGTACCTCAAATTGAAGATGCCTGGTCCCAAAGGTGTGATCACTATTACTGGCAATCGGAAGAAGGCGGAAGAATGCTTTCAGAAAGGCTCAAAGATCGCCGATGCTCAGATGGCAGTGGTAGAGCTGCAGGAATACCAGAAAACTGCAGATCCGACTGATTTGTTGCGAGCCAAGAAGCCCGCTACAGAATCATCGTTTCAGTCGTCTGGTGAGACAAAGCCGATTCACATTCACCCGACCGACCCCAGTGCTTCTCCGACTCATATCTCTACAACACTCGACTCCAAATAGGAAGAAGCGCTCATCCAGTTCCTCCGTGAGAACTGGGACATCTTCGCATGGAAGCCTGCTGAGCACCGTCTACGAACTGGGACATCTTCGCATGGACATCTTCGAACTGGGACATCTTCCTCCCAGGGGGCTGGCTGAGCACCGTCTATGAGTCGACTAAAAAGTGAAACCTGTCAAGTAACATCTTCGACGGTCCGCCGTACAGAAGAGAAAGGCCATTGGCGAGGAGGTGGCTCGACTCTTAGCAGCGGAGTTCATCCGAGAGATTTACCACTCCGAGTGGCTCGCCAATGTTGTCATGGTCCCCAAGAAAGACAAGTCACTTCGCATGTGCATTGACTTCAAACATATCAATTGGCCTGCCCGAAAGATCATTTTCCTCTCCCCCACATCGACCAAATAGTCGAATCGACTGCGGGATGTGAGCGCCTGTCTTTTTTAGACGCCTATTCCAGTTACCATCAGATCCGCCTGTATGGAACCGACGAGATCAAAACAGCTTTGATCACTCCATTCGGGTGCTTCTGTTATGTCACCATGCCATTCGGCCTCAAGAATGCCGGAGCCACGTTCATGAGGATGATTCAGAAGTGTCTTCTCACTCAAATCAGTCGGAATGTGGAAGCATACATGGATGATATTGTGGTCAAGTCACGGAAAGGTTCTGTCCTGTTGACTGACCTTGCTGAAACATTTGCCAACCTCAGGAGGTATGATGTCAAGCTTAATCCATCAAAGTGCATATTCGGAGTTCCTGGCGGAAAGTTACTCAGTTTTCTCGTTTCCGAATGAGGAATCGATGCCAATCCAGAAAAAGTTGGTACTATACTCCGAATGAAATGTCCTATGCGTGTGCACGATGTCCGGAAGCTTACTGGTTGCTTGGCCGCTTTAAGTCGATTCATCTCTCGTCTCGGTGAAAAGGCATTGCCTCTTTACCGACTGATGAAGAAGTCAGACAAGTTCGAGTGGACTCCTGAAGCTGATGCAGTGTTTGCAGAGCTAAAAGCCCTGCTTTCCACCCAGCCGGTGCTTGCTGCCCCGATCAGCAAAGAGCCTTTGCTGCTTTACATAGCAGCCACGGAACAAGTCGTTAGTACAATACTTACGGTCGAGCGGGAAGAAGAAGGAGAAGCCTTTAAAGTTCAGCGCCCAGTATATTATCTTTCTGAAGTTTTGACCCCATCAAAGCAAAGATACCCTCATTATCAGAAGCTTGTATATGGGATTTATATGGCCACGAAAAAGGTTGCTCATTACTTCTCTGACCATTCCATTACAGTCGTCAGCGACGCCCCATTATCAGAGATTCTGCACAACAGAGATGCAACTGGTCGAGTGGCAAAATGGGCGATTGAACTTCCTCCCTTAGATATCAAGTTTGAGGCAAAGAAAGCCATCAAGTCCCAAGCAATAGCAAATTTCATCGCCGAGTGGACGGAACAAGCAACTGCCGACTCGAGTTCACTCGGAGCACTAAACCATGTTCATTGATGGATCTAAGATGCTGAACGGTTCCGGTGCTGGGGTAGTGTTGGTTTCCCCCCGAGGAGATAAGCTCCGATATGTGCTCCAGATCCACTTTGATTCCTCCAATAATGAAGCAGAATACGAAGCACTTTTGTATGGGTTGCGTATGGCCATTTCACTCAGCGTCCGTCGCCACATGGTTTATGGTGACTCAGATTTGGTGGTCAATCAAGTGATGAAGGAGTGGGACGTCAGAAGTCCAGCCATGACTGGTTACTGCAATGCAGTGAGAAAGCTAGAGAAGAAATTCGAGGGGTTGGAACTTCATCATATATCCCGACTGAAAAATCAAGGGTCTGATGATTTGGCAAAAATAGGTTACAAGAGAGAAGCCATTCCCAGGAATGTGTTTTTGGAGCACATCCATACATCATCAGTTCAAGAGGATCCTTTCACCGAAGAAACCCCGCAGCCAAAAAGTGTCACGGATCCGACTAAAGTTGAGGTCCCAGCTGTGGTTGACTGATCATGGAATTTTTGGTCATCACTCCCGATTGGACAGTGCCGTATATCGCGTATATCCTAAGGAAAGAGCTCCCGGAGAATGAAGAAGAGGCTCGACAGATGTATGTTCGTTGATGTCATCTCTGACCACGGTTTACAGCAATATAAATTATATGACATGCATGTTACACAAAGTATATCGTCAAATTCGTATGTGAAAGGAATTTTAATGATATAGTTTTTATGTCGTACATTCATATGTGTTTTCCATTGTGACCATTGATAAGATTGAACATATATGAGAATATCATTAGTTCTTTCACATACAAATTCGACTATATAATCTTTTCTTTGCATTCGAGAATCATGTACCCCTACTAGTATTGAGAGGCCCCAATTTTATCAATGGAGGGAGTACAATTCTTTTTATGCACTCTAGAATCCATAGTTTCAAAATAAAAAGAAAAATATAACATTTTAGAAATTTACTCATGAGTTAATCATATAATCCGATGCATGCAATTCATATACCCCTACTAGTACCGAGAAGCCCCGAATTTTAGATTCGCCCCGGGCCCCCAAATTTCAGGACTGGCCTTGGTGGTACCGTTTGTGCATACAAGGTTACAAGCAAGTCTTTGAACAAAGATGTGTAAAATTTGGTCAGAACAGATTAAAACTAAGATGTCTTGATGACTTGAGATGCCCAGCATGTCACTCAGTAGGTGGATCGAGATCTGACCGCACTCTAGTTGGCTTATACGAAGTAGCACTCATCAGTAGCCATCACAGTTTCTTTAAGAGACCATGACTTAATGACTCTTGTATACAAAATTGCTCCATGACCACTGAGAATTAATAAGGAGATCAGCATGTTAATCATATTTGGGACCGTTCGAAAGTGCAATCGCTCTCTCACGTTTCTCAGGCGAATTTGCTCTCTTGACCCAAAAGATGCGGCTTCTTATTCACTTAATCTTGGGCTTTCCATTCATGTTAGTTGCTCATTAAGTTTAAGTTTATTAGACTGTCGAAAAAAAATTAAGTTTGTTAGCCCTAGCATAACAACTCTTCAGGCCATCCATGTTCATCCATATCACCAAAGCCGAGTTGCATCTAGTTTAATTTCCTAGCCCGGAAGCCAAGATTAGTTGCAGCTAATCTTCTGAACTAGAGTAGTATAATACTTGGTGGACTGGAGGTTGATACAAGTTGGCAAGGTTCCATACCACGGCTCCTCACATGCATGCATGTGCTAATTAAATAGACTTGAAGACTTGATTAGAACTAATTCATAGACGTGACAAAACAAATTGTTGTAAACCCATAATGCATCTGTCTAACCTTCCTATACAACATTGATGTTGAATACTCCGTGACAAAACAAATCATTGATGTTGAATACTCCATGAAGAGTAATAATGTTAATTTGATTAATTCTAAAGGAGTACTATACTAGACGTTAGCTTAACATGGTCATCTCGCTTGTAAGTGCCATCTATGATTGGAAGCAAGCGCTAACTGAACATATACGCTTCAGTTTTTGGGCACTAAGAACTGAACCCCGTTTTGATTAGACAAGCCGCATAACGTTGAAGCTAAGCTGGCTCATGATCGAGCGAGTCACCTTGGTATTCAAAAACCAGGTGGCTGGCCGGATGTGAAACTTCGTATAGCTATGCACTGACCTACAAACTCTATGCAGATCTAGAGACGCATTGCATTGCATGCGCTAATTAATGGTGGTAATCATGTTTGCCTTTTTTCGACAAAGAGTGGATTTTATTAAAGCATTAAGGAGATGCAAACACAAAAGAGAATAGGTGCGAATATACGATGCACATAACTAATACAAACACAAACGGGCAAACACACAGAATAATCGTACTGACAGCTAGCAAAGTCATACAAAACCGAAGTTATCCCAAGGTGGTAGAAAACAAAAAGAAAGAGGGAAGAAAAGTCCAGCAATAATCCATGTGGAGTAGGTGTTGAGCCAACGAAGATTATACAAGCCCATATGATCCGGACATTGGACATGGCCACGCGGACTGATTGTGCACACACTATGACACCAAAGACTCGCCGCAGAACCAGAACCAGAACCACCATTAATGCAAGAATGACACAAGTTTGTGTATGGTAAATCTTGGCATGACCACTGGCCCGATCGAGATAATACACCACGAGGCTACACTACGCTGCCATGATGCAAAGAAGAGTTAATTCCGACAAATTCAGGAATGGCTTGAATATCTTTCGTAGCGTTACCTCCCTCAGAGATTTAGTTCCTGTAAAACGATGGTTTATATCTAAATCTAGACTACATACATGAAGAAAAGGTGATTTGGTCGGAGATTTTGGATTTGACTAAAAGAAAAGGATGCTTGAGCTCAAGAATCCTCAAACGTTTTTCAGGCAATGTGACTGTGTTTGTCCAACACATGGTAATTGAGGTAGCCTACTCAAGCGAAACAAGGAACAACTAGGAATCGACCAAAGTACGGGTTGTATGCCCTTGGTTCCCAACCCATATACACGCACACAAAAAGCGTGTTCGCGACACTGGATTAGAACAAAAAGGATGTGGCTTGCAATAATAAGTACAGAAAAGGAGCAGCTACAAAATAGAAGAATATGCGTGTAAACAATTTGTATATATCTGCAAACTGAATTTAGCTCTTTCATACATGTTGAATCAATATCATCGGCCAAAGACCAATTTGTCATTGCAAACATGTTTGACATTGTAAAAAGATACTAATACAACACAGGCAGACATTGCATAGCTTATACTAACTGCAAGCAAAGATGAATGGTACTCACTCGCTAACCAACAGAGACTTAAGATAGGCAGAAAACCAAGAAAAGGGAAAGGGAAACTGAACATTGTTCATACATGATTATCCAGCGATGGTGATGTCTTCCCTGATGTCAGTGCTGTTTTCTCCGCGGGCAGCTTGATGTTCCCCGCAGCAATAATCTGAACGAGTAGGCTCTCATCCGTCGTGATGATCCACCATCTGAAGCCTGTCCGCCAAGGTTTCCATCCCCATGTAATACATGAGGAGCCAGACGTAGCTGAGGTACTCGACGCGCGTGCCGAGGGCCTTGGCATGCAGGTACCCTCTGCATCTGGCAGCAGAAAAGCAGAGCATCTCCACCCACACGCCTTGGATCACCTCCCACATCTTCTCTTCATCAGACAATGCCATCAGCACTTTGGCAATATCCCAAGCATCATGCACAAATGCTTCCCCAAAGTCCTCCAGGCCTGCCGTTCCTCTGCCATCCAGCTTAATGACTATCCTTTGAACAAGCTCTCTTTCCTTGAGCATTGGCTTCTTTGCCTTACCCATTATTCGCTCAAGTCCCTTATAGGTGCGTGTGAAAATGTCCCGTCTGGTGCCTGCCATGAGCATATCAGGCTTCACAAAAAGCAGGTACGTCATGTAGTTGGACATGTGTGTGCAGAGGACGGCCGTATCATGATGAGCAGATGCTTCACACCAAGCAGGGCATCGGTAACCGTAAGCATGACCTTTGGTACACTGAGAACCATGGCGAGACGGGCCCGTGTAGTGGTAGCAGAAATCCGTGGCGAGATGCCAGAGAAGAACACTCTCGTCGAATGCACCTTTCAAGGTCCAGCCAAGCTTGTCGTAGCATTGTTGATGCCTGAGAGTAAACTGTCCCCTGTTCTCATTGAACTTGTTGTAGCTGGGAACATCATGCATGTGTCCTCCCTTCCACCCACATCTGACGTACTCGAGAACCACAGCTGTAATCCTGCGGGACGAGGATCTGGACTTCATGCACCAGCGTTGCTGAAGGACGTCCCAGCAACCGATCGCTCCCACGGTGCTCATCATACCAGAGTACTTTTGGTTGCGGGAGAATAAGCCCAAGAGATTGTACTGGAAAACTATGGCATCCAATTGTTCTGCGTCCACAAGCTTTGGCTTGCTCTCCGGCTGCATCTCCCCTACTCTTTTGCTCTGTCTATCTTGTTCATTTAACTGACGAGCTGTAGCATTAATCCCGAAGACTATTACAGATGCGATGAATGGCATCCCAACAGTACCACAAATCATGGCATATGTAACCTTGACATCATGATCAATATAAGCTTTTCTGTGACTATGATGGAATAAGGGGATGGCTGCAAATAGCAGGAAAAGACCTCCATATACCAAGAAACCGAAGAATCGCTTGCTATGGAATAGTATTGTAGGGACAGCAGACTTATCTTGTTTGGGTCTTTGGGCAAGGAGGAGAGCAGAAATCATCTTTTGTTTGGTGTAGATGAGATCGAAGGTGTGCTGGATCCCTTTCTGCAGTCTAGAATAAGCCTTGTTGGCATCAAGTTCAGAAAAATACTCCAGCGCCTTAAGCCGGTTCTCTGAAGGAGATGCAAGGTCCACAAACAGCTTTTCAGACTCAAGGTGAAGATCATCATGATGATTAGCTTTCTCCATAGCCTCTACTCGAAGTTGAAGCCTGGCTTTCACTCCAGCCTCCGGTTGATGTTCAAGATCCACATCGCTGGCCTTCCCCCCAATCCCATCATCGGGTTGAAGTTGAAGATCCACATCCCTGGCTTTCGCTCCAGACTCCGGTTGAAGTTCAAGATGCTCATAGCTGGCCTTCACCCCAGCGTCGGCAGCACAGCAACGAGCTGCAGCTGCCCTTCGGATGAAATCTTCGAGCGTATCACCATTGCCATCTTTATTAGTCGTCGTCCTCCGAACAGATGCATCAGAGCTGACCAGGCTGTTAATGCTGGCGCGGTAAAGTGCCAAGGGCTTCTCGATGCATCTCAGGATGCCGGGGATGAAGAGCAGTATTGCTGCCTGCAGCAAGCTCCTGTCGCTGCGAGGCCACGACTTCCAGAACACGTAGATGGCGACGGTGATCTGAGACACGGCGGTGAGTATGTGCCGCATCCACAGCTCGTTGTCTTCGATGTTGCAGGCGGTTATACGCTCCTGCCCACCGAGGTGGATCAGGAGGATAGGCGCCCACACCACCTCCACGGCGCTGTAGCCATGCCCCCCCTCCCGCTTCTTGTAGTGGTTGAAGAGTGTGGCAAGCCCGTATATTGCAATGGCGTCGCCGCCGAGGTATGCCAGCCAGGTTACCGGCCTAACCCACCAGAATCTGACTGACTGCCTCCGCATGATCGAAGCGATCAGGAGGATGTACTGGACAACCAGGCTACCCAGGACGAGGACGCGCAGCTGAGAGTCCTCCCACCATTGCAAAGCACTTGCAACTCCCATTCTCTCCCCTCTCTCTTTCTCTCCCCTTCTCTCTCTCTCTCTCTCTCTCTCTCTCTCTCTCTCTCTCTCTCTTACACACAAAAATTGTTTCAGCCTTCTCTTCCTCTCTCAACCATGGACACCCACTGCAAGTTCTACCAGTATGTGGACGCTAGTTAAGACTTAAGGCCACTTGCTTGCACTTCGAGGATTTCTTCTTCAATTATACTTCCTCCGTTCCTAAATATAAGTCTTTGTAGAGATTTCACTATGGACCACATACGGATGTATATAGATGCATTTAGAATGTAGATTCACTCATTTTGCTTCGAATGTGGTCCAAAGTAAAATCTCTCCAAAGACTTACATTTAGGAACGGAGGGAGTATTTTAGTACTTCTGTAATGATCTGCACCTACCAGCCTGCTGTCGAGACTTGGCTAAACTATAGTCTTCGCGACCTGACCCAAAACTCCGTATACTTTTCTCAGAAAAATAGCAAGTGGCTAGTTCCTCACGTTACCATGTTTGTAGCTCGCTATTTCACTTGATAGTGGTCTTATTAGCTGTATACAGCTATAGTAACTAGCGCAGAAATTTCTAGGTTCCAAACATGCACTGCACTGTTTATTTATAGGGTGCGCCTCGTTCTTTTCATAAAGTGTGAGTGAGATTTTAATTAGTGATTCAAAATAATGTAGATATAAAGAAAATGTGCAGTTGACCATACAACCAACATTTGTATTTTTTTTTTCTTTCAAAAGGTGGTTAAACCACGCCCTCTGTCTGTCTTATTGTGATGCACACATCCATTTCATTAATTATCTAACAAAATATATAACACAGACAACCATGGCCGAACTGGTAGAAGCTATGAAGTAAAAACATACGTCTAATTAAAGTCTACTTCTTTCGCAACCACGCCTTCAAAAAGGACGCTCCGTCCTGCCCGAGATGGCATGGACAAGGATTTTCATGCAAAAGCGATGCCATCCTTGTCACAATTGTCAAGGGCAGCCGCCCTCTCCACAATGACCAGCGAAGACCACCACGGCCGCCGTTCCTAGCCCTGAAAGTATCTGTCCCTCATCACCGATCCAGCTACGACAAGCCGAGGCCGTCCTCGCCGCCAATGTTGCCATGAATCACCAAGGTTGCCCACCGCCCAATTCTTCCCCGGCCTCTGTATCGTACCCAGCCTCTGCATGACCAGAATGCACATAACCAACACTAAAGCACGCACAAAAGTATGATGCCGGTATTGAAAAAAGTCATACCAGAACGAACCTCAGCCCAGGCGGAGGAACAATGAAAAATAAATGCCAAACTGAACAAAAGAACGATCAACAAACTACAACAACCATCGGCACCAACCATCCCTTCACATGGAAAAACTAGAAACGTTCTCCAACAGTAATGTCTCCACAGGAGGGAAACTGTGTGAACACTATGCTTCCACAGGAGGGAAAAACACTCTTGCTAATGATGGACGCACAACACTCTTCTGGGAAGATCGATGGTTGCATGGGCAGAGGGTGCAGGAAATTGCACCTTTGATCTACAGCAGTATACCAAAAAGGATCCGAACCTCTATGGTGGTTAGGCAGGCCGGATGCCGCCTGGGCCAGAGATGTGGACCCAAACCTGGGGCCGGATGCGCTGCAACAATTCTTGCTGCTTTGGCGGAGCGTGAGCACTTGGGAGGTTGTGGAAAGCATGCAGGATACGACCTCATGGTCTTGGGAGACGAACGGTCTGCTTACGGTTCGATCCGCGTATGCGACCAAGTTTTGGGCAAGAGAGGTTATACCCACGACGGATTTAAATTGGAAATCACGCACGCCATCACAATGCAAATTCTTTTCCTGGCTGGCCTTGCGGAATCTATGCTGGACGTCCGATCGCCTAGCACGGCGTGGGCTACCGCACTAGGATGCGTGTCCGTTTTGTGACCAGGAGCAGGAAACAATCAACCATCTACTACTCACGTGCGTCTTTTCCAGGACGGTCTGGAAGGAGATCTGCGAGGCTTTTGGGCGGCCTGATTGGGCACCGACGCAGCAGGACATCCTTGCACCTTGGCTATGCAACAAACGTGGACTGAACGACATGAGCATCAAGGATCTGCGTACTATCCTAGGACTAACTATGTGGGAGATATGGAAGCATAGGAATGCCATTGTTTTCGATGGGGCTCAACCCTCGTGTGAGGTGTTGCTATGTAGAATTAGGCTCGAGGGCTTAGTGTGGGTGTCGGCAGGCCTACTGAAAGGGGATGTAAGCCCCTTCTTTAGTTGGCTGGCACGGTGGGATAGACGTGAGGAGTAGCGTACTATAATTGAACATTGTATTATGGTGGAGGCATTCTTTTTCCCTTCTTCTTTAATATATGATATGCACACTCGTGCATATTCGAGAAAAACAGGAGGGAAAAACTAGAAAGGTTCTCCCTCCACCTTTTCTGCTCTACACATAACGCCTTTTTCCTGATTTGTAGCTAAAGCCAAGTTGCAGCAAATTTAATTTCTCGACCCACAAATCAACTTACAACTTTTCCGGTAAAGGGCGACTTTATTATCTCAAAATATAGTATCAAGCGGATACAAAGCTTCATGAGTAACACCCGGCATCTGCATCATTAGGATGCCCACAGCCAAATTCCGAAGTTTGACAAAAAATCATGATATAAAAAATTAAACTTCACTTCTCAACTATTCACTAACTGGAAACAGGGCTTTGGTCCCGGTTCCAGAGGGCCTTCAATCCTGGTTTTGGAACTGGGACAAAACAGACGGGACTAATGCCCAAAACATCTAGTCCCGGTTGATTTAAGAACCGGGACCAAAGAAGGTCCACGTGGCCGCTGTTGGGCGCCCAGGCAGGAGAACCTTTACTCCCGGTTGGTAACACCAGCCGGGACTAAAAGGCAGCCACACGTCAGCAGCTTGCAGGTGCTGCTTTTTTTTAAAGGGGGTTTAGGGGTTTTGAAGTGTTAATTTATGGGTTTCATATTGTGTTTGCTAGCTAATAGAGAGAAGTGACCTCTCTTTCTCCGTTCATGGTGGCCGCTAGCTACTATACATATAGAGAGAACTCGACGCTAGCTAGTAAGCAACTGAAGGAACCATTAATTGCACAACATCTTGATCATGAACATATATAGAGAGAAGTGACCTCTCTTTTTCCGTGCTTGGTCGAACAACAAGTTTTTGTTTATATCTATCCAACGCTACTACATATATACAATATAACATCCCTGACATCATCAAGCGCCAAAATCCCATTGAACTTCCGTATGGTATTCTCCCTTCTCATTTATGACGTGGTCAAGAATGAATCCCGCCTATTCCTCTTGAATTGCACGTATGCGATCATGTCGTAGGAGTTCATCCCGCATCTGCCACGTCTAATTAAAGAAGGGGGTCAATACGTATATATGAATTAAACTCAACACAACTGATGGTAATAAAATAAAATTGTGAATATTATTGTTTACGTACTTTAAATTGTTTGTCAGTCAAGCCCCGCTGAGAGGTCGAGTGGCGAATTAACTCGCAAACGTAGTATGCACATAAATTATTCCTTCCTTCCTGCCACAAGCACTTTACAAGAATAGAGTTTAATCAAACTGATAATGAAACTATAATGAATGAGGGAAGCACGAAGCTAGCTAGTACTACTTACTTTGGGGTGTGGTCCCAGCTCCTTACTCAGACCCGGGACCATTCCGGTGAACGTTTTCCAAACCCTGCCCGACCAGCAAAGAAAATGATCACATGATATCAAGAAATGAACAAAAGTTGCCGATATGGTGCGATAATGATTGAACTTACCTCTGGAGCATTGTAGTCATGTCCACATAGTCCTGGAAGAATACGATATGAAGACGAAGGGGTCCCTTGGGCGCCGCATCGAGCCTTGCCGCGCGGTTGATGACAAAGTGGCCGGTGGAGGGTCGACCCCGATGTCGGAGTATAGGCGCGGGGGTCGACGGTGGCGGCGGCGACGTAAACCGATCTTAGATCGGAAAACCAAACAGAAAACGCCGATCAAGATGTTCGGCGGGAGAGAAAAAACCAGGAGTAAGGTCTCGGGAAAAAGACTCTTTAGGGCAGCCGGTCAACACAACCGGCGGACAAACCCTAGGTATGGACGTGGCGGCCCCCGGTGGCGGTCATGAAGACCGACCGCCCCGAGGGCGGTGCGCGGGGCAGAAGCGGTGGGTGACGCCTAGGGTTGCATCGGTTAGATTGATACCATGTTAAAAGGGATAGAGAGGGATTGATGGAATCGTTGTTTATTGCTTGAGACGATGACCAACTTTGAGTAATTAATGCAGATTAAAATTTGCGTAATTTTGTAAGCCATAAAATACACTCCTCCACTCACCATTTATAATTGTTGATGAGATTTCAGATTTAAATCGAATAAATCAGAAATGAGAGTATAGTACGTGTCCAGCTAGGCTGTGTTGATAAAAGACTTGAATTGATCGAGGTCTTCAGTTAACTAGATTCTGAAAATCTGATACAATGTCTCCAGCTGGGCAGTGTTGATCAAGACTCGGATCGATCGAGGTTGGTCTTGATGAAATTAATTGCCCCTCTGCAGATCGATCCGAGGAATCTGCGCGGTGCGCGCTAGCACGTTCGGCTAACGTGATCCATCATCGATCCATGGCATCATCGATGGATCGGATCCACAACAGCTAGCTAGTTGCTCGTGAGTATATCTCGGGACCTCCGTGATAGCAAGTTGACCTACTCGGCTTGGACTATCGACGAAGCACATGGGAGGAAGGAACGTATGTGACCGGAGTACGTAGATTCCTTGGGCACTGAATCCACCGTGTCATGCACATGCACATGTTAACAAACCTGCGTAGCAAGCTGTGCACATGCATGCATGTGTGCGTAGTGCTCGGCTCGTCAGTGTTGACGCCATCAAAATCTGCTGTGCGTGACATCAAATGGCGCAACTTGTGGAGCCAAAATTGAGTGAATCGATTCATCACAGCGCAGCCGGGAGACCAGCTGCATACGGCGACGAGGTGAAAATTTTCAACTGGATCAGGCCTCCACTGTATTTTACGGCCGACCAGACATTTTAGTCTTCCGCCTTATTTTTACGGATACATACGTTACAATTGCATTCAGTCGGCGTCCAAACACCATTTGTCCCACTACTCATCGACCCGTGCACCTGCACGGGCTAGTTATGTGTTGCAATCACTACATACTAAATTTATCTTTTATATTTATTAAACACACAAAATATACAAATTCAAATTGGTGGCCATTATGATTATAGATGTAAAATATAACTACTAAAATATAGGCTACCGATATGAGTAATAGGTAAGGAGGAGCCGTTGCCGACGGTGATACGAGTGGGTGTGCGAATAGGAGTGGAGGAGTGTGCGAATACGAGTGGGCGGCGAGGAGGGTGGGGTCCCATGACATAGGTACCGGCGTCGGCGGGAGGCCCTCGTAGGGCGGCGCCGGGGCGGGCGGGCCATAACCAGCAAGGATAGGCGGCCGCGAGAGGCCCCCGTAGGGCGGAGCCGGGACGGGTAGACCATAACCGCCGACGGGCGGCGGCGCAAGGAGTGCGCCGATGAACGCCTGGTGGCCCGCGGGGAGAGCCTGTGGGTAGTGCGGTGCCCCCCCCCCACCCCCCCCCAATGCCTTGGCCCAGCTGCTGGCCCCTTCCTCCATGCAGCTCCTGCTGGAGAGGCCCGGGTGGCGGCAACGGGTAACAACAGCCTGGAGAATCCATCGATGGGGCGGGCGGAGCATGGCCGCCAGCCATTGGTGGGGCCGGCTGCATGTGGGTGAAGGGAGCCGGCGCGTCTGCGTACATGGAGCCGAAGAGAGACGATGCGGCAGAAGACATCGCAGCGGCGTCTGGGGGAAGATTCACAGCGGCGTCTGGGGGAAGATTCACAGCGGCGTCCAGGGAGTAGCGGCGGCGCGTGGTGGGGATGGGCGGCGGCGGCGGCCCAGTGCGACGGTGGCGGCTGGAGAAGACGGGGTTTGCGCGGCTGCAAGAGGGCAGCGGCGATGGAGATGAGTGGCGGCGGCGGCACGGACCAGCGGCGGCGGCGGCTGGGGGCGGCGGCGGTAAGGTCTTTGCGGCGGCGGCGTCGCGGCGCGCGATGGAGGCGTGGCGGCGATGGCGGCGGCGGCGGCGCGATGGAGGCGTGGCGGCATGGGGGCGGCGGCGGCGCGATGGGCGTGGCGGCAGTGGCGGCGGCGGCGGCGCGATGGGCGTGGCGGCATGGGCGGCGGCGGCGCGATGGAGGCGTGGCGGCGGCGGTGGCTAGCTAGGGTTAGGATTGACTTGTGATTAATACCATGTAGAGAGATGTTTTGCAATACAATAATCGTTGTATTGATGGGGTGCTGGTGCACGTATATATAAGTACAGGGTAGGCCTCATCCTCAACTATACACAATTAGAAGGTGAGACACAACACGTAATACATGCAATACAGAGTACAACTCAACAAGAACCATTCCGATGCCGGACACCCTCACAAGATCAACTACCCTGTTCATAAGCTCACTCTGAGGATCATAATCCCTACTTGGAACTCTGTTAAAGGTTAGGTGACAAGAAGGAGAGGTAAGTAAAAGGTGACCCGCGGTAGAACAGTAGACCGCAAGCAGCCGGATTCCAATGTGGTCTGCTTCTAACTCACACCTGCATATCATACGTGTGTACGTATGTAGGTAATCTATCATTAACATATATGTTTGATAAAGCAAGATAGAACTTGAAATTAAGGGCTATGGATGATTTAGGACAATGTGATCTTGATGAAGCATAATTAACCTTCGTCTGCAGGACAGTAGCAAGGGCCATACTGGGAGGAACAAAATGGGCATCTTTTTGATATTTCGATATAACCAGTCGAATATCCCCGAGGAGTGCCTTGCAATAATGTGCCCAACCTATATATAAAAACAGAAGGGCGCCACCAATTAAAGTACGTCTGAAACATGAGCATGACGGGAAGAACAGCACAACATATAAATGATCCAATCCATCCATTCAATAAGAAAAACTTGGATATAAGAAAAATATGAAATTCTCCATTTGTGAACAAAAAACATAGATGATGGTATAAGGGTTCATACTACCTCTAAAACACTATCCTTGACCGTCCGCTAGTTTTGATATAAGAAAAATATGAAATTCTGTATTTGTGAACAAAAAATTATTGAGAAATCGCATAATACTCTTTCACCGATACCAATCTAGCACTTTCCCGAAAACCAATCTAGCACTTTATTTTCCTTGCTAGCTTTGCTTTGTAGGTAGGTAGGAAGTCATGTATTTACGAACATGAAGAGGTATATATAGGTAGCAAGTTACTACCTCATGTGCGAGCGTGGCGGCGATCTCGGCATCGGTCTTGAAGTTGTGGAGAAATTGAGTGTTGACTACTACCTTGCCGGCTCCCGGGAAGCACCTGGCATTGTCTTTCTTGTCTCTATGAACGACACTAGTGCAGAACCGGGCATTAGCACCGGTTCGTAAGGCCCTATAGTGCCGGTTACATAACCGGCACTAATTAGTGGTCACTAAAGCCCCCCCCCCCCTTTAGCACCGGTTCAGCACGAACCGGTGCTAAAGAGCGACCACGTGGCACTAGCCAGCGCCGGCGGCCTGGAGGCCTTTAGTACCGGTTGGTAACACCAACCGGTACTATAAGGTTTGGTGGGTTTTTAGTTTTATGATTTCTTTTTCATTTAATTTTGTGTTTCCATTTTAATTCTTTTTCGTTTGCTGGTATTTTACGATACTACACATTGTACACGTTATGCATATATATATATATATATATATATATATATATATATATATATATATATATCACATCAATGTCTCACAAATTAAACCACCATATTAATTAATTCACACATACACACATGTACAGATATATACAATTTCTCTTACATATGAATGTTGCCTTCGGAGCCAGTCTAATTGGTGCCTTCGGAGCACGATGACAATTGAAAGTGGTTTTCATTGGGGCGGTACCGGGTAATAGAATTCTCCATTCGGATTTATGACCTCGTCGAGCAAAAATCCCGCTATTTCCTCTTGAAGTGCTTCTACGCGCTCCGTTTTTATGAGCTTCTCCCGCACATCTTTGAACTGTTAAGAAGGAGATCAATATGCATGTGTATTAGTTGTGTGACTAGCTAGATATCGATAATGGTGTAAAAATTGTGAATAGTGTTCTGACAAGCGTACCCATTGCTGTCTTTGAGATCTGCTCCTTTCGGACGCCATCATGCGAATATTCTCGCAAACGCAGAATGCACACAGATCAGTACCCTGCGCCTACTTCAGGGCCTTTACGAGAATGGAATTTGATCAGATAAAAATTAATCAAGCATGATAATTAAAGAGATGGCAGCTAGCTAGCTAGCTAGCTAGTACTACTTAATTACTTACCTTGGGTCGTAACCATTCAAGCTTTTGTTTCCACGGGCCGGGCGTGACGCTGATGAATCTTGCCCAAGCCCTGCCCGCCGACAAAGAAAATGAATAAAGGGGTTATTAAATAGTTCATATCATGAAATGACGAAGTAAATAGGCCGAGATATATAGTTAATAATGATTGAAATTACCTGTTGACTATCCCATACAAGATGTTAAAGTCAGTTTTTTTTGAGACTAGTGAGTCCAGTACTTCAACTGTTCCGGCGTCAACTTTAATGATACACAAGACCCAGTGAAATCTGCATATGCACACACGTTTACATGTCTTAATTAAGCGGGCATATGTTAGCAAAAACATGTAGCTATAGCTAGTAGGCAAAAACAGAGAATTTATAGTACAAGACAGTGTGACTCACCCAAAGTGGTAAGGAAGTAGTATATCTTCATTGTATTTGAGGCGCTTCAAGAACTCTAGCATGCTGTCCTCTACTTCCTTTGCATAACGTTCACTTATCTTCCATGTGAATTCATTAACGGTGTTTGGGTCAATGAACCCAATGCCAAAGCGTCCACCTTTTCTCATTTCATATATCTTCATCCTGCATAATACCACAGAAAAGAATATAGTGAGGATAATTACAGGTAATGATTGATCTCAAAAGGATCACTACAGCTAGCTTGAGACTTAAATTATAGAAAGAAATCACTTACGAGACAATAGCAATCGCGATAGATTTGTCGAGTGCTTCTTTATTGTATAACTGAAACAGTTCTAAATACTCAACGGACCCAGCTTTCTCATGGTAGTAATGGTCCTCCTTGACATTCACCATGAGGGACACTCGATCTGAAATCTTGGTCATGTTCATGTACCATTGATGCAATTCATACATACTCGTTGGGAGGTTCTTGACCTTGTCTGGCGCGACCAAAGGTTGGCCACGGACATATTGTCGTTTTACTTCATCCTCTCTAAGCAAAGGCATGGGCTCGATCTCGAGGAGTTGTCCAACAGTGATGTTGAGAACTTCAGCCTGCATTATATGCTCCTCCGTTATTACCACATTGCCCACCTCGAACATGCAATTGTTTGCCACAATAATATTGAGGCGCGTCTGTCACTGTTGTTGGCACAACAAGCGAGGGATCGATTAGCGCCTGTTCTCCCAGTGGGAATGGTTTTCCGCATTTTTGGCAGCTGCTTCTTGTTTGCTCGATCCCGATGTAGGCGTGCTCGCCTCCTTTGTAGACGTGCTCGATTTAACTTCCTGATGTGGCGCTCATAGTCTGTGTCAACAGGCTTGGAAGCTGGTGGTTGAGCCATACGAATGAAGTGGTCAATCGTTTCCTCAGGCACTTTCTCCCTTGGCGGCGGTGGCGGTTTCGGTGCAAAATGGGCTTCCACCTCGGCCTTCGATATGGCTGTGATTTCCTCCTCGGACTTGTCATAAGACCTCTGCGGAAGAGGCTTCAGGCTTGGACCATATTTATACCGCTTGCCTCCGCCTATACTTCCAGCTGTACTACCTCGACTCGTACGGCTACGCACCAGAGCTGCGGGGTGTCTCTGCGATTGCTGAGGCGGCGGAGATGGCTGACGGGACTGAGTTGGACGAGGAGGTGGAGTGGCCTGAGGTTGTGCCGGACTTGGAGGAGGAGGGACGTCGACGCTGTGGCGGACTTGGAGGATTGTCGACACTTTGCGGACTTGGAGGAGGAGGATTGTCGACACTTTGCCGGACTTGGAGGAGCGGAGTCTGCTGACTCGGTGGCGGACTTCGACGAGGACTCGGGTGACCCGTGTGGGTGGCCTTGGAAAGATGATGCAATCCTTTTTCCATAGGATGATACGATGTTTGGCCTCTCCGAGAAAGCGCTCGCCATCACCTCCAGCAATGTCAAGCTGTAGCCCCGAATATGGGTCCAGCACATCATCAACCATGACACGAGCATAGCCCGCTGTAATCGGGTTGCCATGGAAGGTTGCCTCGGGGGGATTTGTGAAAGCAGAGCCGTCCGCCACCGTCATGGATATGTTCTTCATTTTGTAGTGTAGCTCGCAGTTAGTGTTCTCCGTGATATCATCCACGGGGTATCTACCCAGCATTGGATCGTCCGGGACGGAACCCACGCTGCTTCTCGGCATGGATGGGCCGGTGCTATCCAATGCTGGATCATCCGCTAGCTGCTGCAGCTGTTGAGACCCCCTTTGATGGGTAAGTGAGTCGATCTGCTCCTGCTGCCGCTGGAATTTGACTGCCAATTCCGCTTGACTTGCTTCTAGGCCTTGAAGGCGTTCATAGTCCCGCTTCCTCTGCTCCTCCTCCATCTTCCTCTTCTTCTCCTCCGCAATCTTCTTTCTCGCACGGGTTACGTAGTTGGTGTTCGGTCAAAACCCTCATACCACGGAATAGCGCCCTTGCCTCGTGTTCTTCCCGGGTGTTCAGGATTTCCCAGGGCACGCGTAAGCTCGTCGTTCTCTCTGTTGGGCTGGAAGAAGTATCGCATCGTCGGCTCCATTCAGACTTGCCCTCATCGAAACTTTTCCTGTCTCCCGGTCCAACTCCCCCATGCGCATAGAACCAAGTCCCGACCTGGCGGGTCAGCTCTTAGTAACCGGAGTGACACTGCATCCTCCATCTCTTTCTCGGACTTATCCCACTTAGGCATTGCCACTGCATAGCCACGGCCTGACTTATGGAACTTATCCTTCTTTTCGCATTCTTCTTGTTTATTCTCGACCGTTCCTTAGCTAATTCCGAATCCTTGAATTTCACGAAATCGGCCCAATGATCACGTTGGTTCTCCGGTGTTCCTTGAATCTGGAGTCTTCCTTCCTCCGCTGACGTACTTGTTCCATTCACCATTCTTGTAGTTCTTGAATGCATTCGCCATCATCTTAAGAGCAGCCTCTTTGACTTTCTGCACATCTGCTTCTGTGAAATGATCTGGTAGGGTGAAATGTTCCATGAGAGTATCCCAAAGCAGATCTTTTTGATTCTTGTCGACATAAGTAACATCTGGACGTGGCTTTGCTGGCGCCCTCCATTCTTGAAGTTTGATCGGGAGTTGGTCCTTCACAAGAACTCCGCACTGACGAACGAACTTGTTCGCAATCTTCTTAGGCGCTATTGGTTTGCCAGTACGGTCGCATGCCTCGATATTGTACTTTACGCCCGGCTTCAACTTTTTGTTCGGGCCTCGTTTAAATCATTTTTCTGAAGATTTGCTTGATCCGGATGGCTGAAAGAACAAAGATCGATTCGTAAATATATCTTCAAGACATTTAAAACATGTGATGATCACCAGATGCCTGCTTATATAAATATATATATACCTCGTCGGTGTTTGTTGTTTCAGGATCATGTTCTTCGTCATCGTCATAATCATTCATGACTTCGTCGTGATCGAATATCATATCACCCTCTCCGGTGTTGTTTAGAAATTCGGAGCCATCATAATCTTCTTCATTTTGATTATCATCTGCCCCGCGTATCATATCAAACATGGTCTGTTCTCCTTCTCTGTCGGTATTGTCTGCCATAGCTTTTGTTTAACTAATCCAAAAGAAATATAAAATAATTTAGTATTCAAATCTCGAATAATAGATATAATCTCGAATACATCGTCCAGAATATAATAGATATAATCTCGAATACATCGTCCAGAATAATAGATATAATCTCGAATACATCGTCCAGAATAATAGATATAATCTCGAATACATCGTCCAGAATAATAGATATAATCTCGAATACATCGTCTCGAATAATATATAATATAGAAAAGTACATCACTGGCTATTAGCTAATAAAGATCGAATACTACAGAAGAATCTAGGACACTCGCGGTTCCTCCGGCGCGGGCAGTGGACACCCAAAGAGAAGGAACCCTCACAGGATCATAGCTGAAGTGAGATCCCCGAAGATACTGCCACGTATTGGAGAACCTGCCGCCCTCTAACGCAACCATGTAGCGATGGACGTGCTCGTCCTCCTCCCTGACACGGCGACGTACCACCTCCGGCGGGGCCGGGTCCCTCCGCACCGAAACTGGCCCACGCGAACGCCACCAAACGAGATCAGGGTCGACGACTGGACCCGCGGTCGGGTTCCTCGTCAAGCGGCGCGCCCCTCCAAGCAGCACCTCCCAGTGCCAGCCCGGCGGAGCCCAGTCCCGGACATGGGTCGGCTGGACGTCGTCGCGGACGGGTCGACGGCGAGGATGCGGGCCGGGCATCGTCGAGAACAAATACTAGCTATATGCCCACAAAAAGTAACATTTTTTTAATGATTGGATTTTGATAACTAAAATTTCTAACATTTCTATATATATAACTAACATTTCTATAACATTTCTAACAATGCTATATATAACTAACATTTCTATAACATTTCTAATATTTTAGAACTAAAAAACAGAAAAAAATTATAACATTTCTATATATATAACTAACATTTTTATAACTATTTCTATAACTAAAAAACAGAAAAATTTCTAACATTTCTAACAAATCTAACAATTCTAACATTTCTAACTATTTCTAAAAACAGAAAAATTTCTACAATTTCAAACATTTCTAACAAATCTAACAATTTCAAACATTTCTAAAATTCTAACAATTCTAACAATGTATGTGTGTGTGTGTGTGTGGCGCTCACCGGCTGGCTAGGCGAGAGGCGACGGGTGTGGCGACGGGACGGCGACGGGCGGCGACGACGGCGGCGGCGACGACGGGCGGCGACGACGGGACGGGACGAGACGTCTGGGGGCGACGACGGGCGGCGGCGGCAAGGGCGACGGGACGGGCGGCGACGACGGGACGGCGGCGACGGGCGGCGGCGGCGACGGGCGGCGATAACGGCGGCGACAGCGACGGGTCGAGGCGGCGGCGAGGGCGGCGCGCGGTACAGAGGAGAAGAAGCAGAGGGAGATGAGAAGCGACGAAATTTTGAAGTGTTTAGTTATATAGAAGGCACCTTTAGTACGGTTGGTGCCACCAACCGTACTAAAGGTCTGTTTGGCAGGCCAAGCGGCGGAAGCGACCCCTTTAGTACCGGGTCGTGGCACAAACCGGTACTAAAGGCCCCCTTTAGTACTGGTTTGTGCCACGACCGGTACTAAAGGTGTCTTAAGCGCCGGTCTTGATCTTGCAAGTTTAGTCCCACCTCGCTAGTCGAGGGCTACCTGACTGGTTTATAAGCCCGGTCAGGCGGTAGCTCTCTCGAGCTCCTCTTCTATTCAGGCCTACTGGGCCTACCTGTCCTCCTCGCCTTGTGGGCCTCTTGGGCCTTGGGGCCTGCATCTGGCCTAATGAAAGGTTGTATCGCTGGTCGTATGCAGGCCGCTTTGGCCCAGTAGGCGGGCTTTTTTGCTTTATTTTTTTTGTGTTATTTATTTTTTGAGTTGTTTTTTGTTGTATTTAGAGTTTCTTTGTGAATATTTTTGCTTTAGGTACAAAAAATTACAAACTTTCTCTTAGTGCCTGTAGATTTCAAATTTGAATAGTTTAAATTTTGAATTATTTGAAATTTGTGTGAATCACTAGTTTGTGAATAACTTAACTTTGAAAAAAGTTTTTCCAGTGATTCTTTTTCTTATGTTCAATATTAGTGTGTTTTATCATTATATTCAATTTAGTAATGCTTAGGTTATTTAAAAATGAAATGCCTTTGTAACAGTTCAGTTTTAAGTGGAAACCCGATACTTCAAAGATATTGTCCATTTTGTACGAAGTGCATCCAGTTTTTGTCGTAACCCTCTCTACTTTCTTGCACATGCTATTTATATGAAATTATGATACCATGCCAACTTTCAACCTTTTCTGGGTTCATTTGAATTGCTTTTCAATTTCAGGGTCATTTAGCTGGAAAAAAATCAGTAAATTGAAAAGAATTTGTTTGCACATAAAATTTCTTCGCGTTTCAAATGCCAAAACACATAACAACCCTAACTATTACAGACATTCCCTCCTGGGGTGTGAAACACAGAAGAAAGTGATGATAGTGAAGCCGATCACATCCCAGATCTTTGGGTGTGAAACTTTTTCTTCGCGTGTGTCCCTTTGCGCCGTAACCATGGAAAATCTTCATCATTTAACGGGATGCTCGGGTCAATATTCACTGTGAATGGAGCAATTTCATCAAACTTTTCATAATCTTCTGACTTGTCTGTCTTGTCATCCACTCCCACGATGTTTCTCTTCCCAGAAAGAACTATGTGCCGCTTTGGCTCATCGTACGATGCATTCGCTTCCTTATCTTTTCTTTTTCTTGGCTTGGTAGACATGTCCTTCACATAGAAAACCTGTGCCACATCATTGGCTAGGACGAATGGTTCGTCTGCATACGCAAGATTGTTGAGATCCTTGTTGTCATTCCGCATGCGGGTCTTTCGTTACCCGCCTCGTGTCATATTGACCCATTTGCACCAAACAAAGGGACCTTTAAACCACGTCGATAGTCAAGTTCCCATATGTCCTGTATATAACCATAATATGTTTCCTTTCCGTCTTGGTTTCTGCATCAAAGCGGACACCACTGTTTTGGTTGGTGCTCTTCTTATCTTGGGCGATCGTGTAAAATGTATTACCATTTATCTCGTACCCTTTGAAAGTCATTATATTCAAGATGGTAAGCGGGACAGCAAGTACAGGTCATCTTCAATAGAGGTGGCATGCATGGTACGTGTCTGCAACCAGTTGGCGAAACTCCTGGTTTGTTCACGTGTAATCCACTCATCAGACCGCTCCGGGTGTTTGGAGCGTAGCAAATTCTTGTGTTCATCCATATACGGAGCCACCAAGGTGGAATTCTATAGAACTGTGTAGTGTGCTTCAGTGAGAGAATGTCCATCCATACATATTATTTGTTCCCCTCCTAGCGTGCCTTTTCCATCCGATCGCCCTTATGCGCGATTCAGGAACACCAATCGGCTTAAGGTCAGGAATAAAGTCAATACAAAACTCAATGACCTCCTCATTTTGATGGCCCTTGGAGATGCTTCCTTCTAGCCTAGCACGGTTATGAACATATTTCTTTAAGACTCCCATGAACCTTTCAAAGGGGAACATATTGTGTAGAAATACAGGACCCAAAACGTTAATCTCTTCGCATAGGTGAACTAGGACGTGCGTCATGATGTTGAAGAAGGATGGTGGGAACACCAACTCGAAACTGACAAGACATTGCACCAAATCATTCTCAGAACCTTGGTATGATTTCGGATCGATTACCTTCTGAGAGATTGCATTGAGAAATGCACATAGCTTCACAATGGCTAATCAAACGTTTTCCGGTAGAAGCCCCCTCAATGCAACCGGAAGTAGTTGCGTCATAATCACGTGGCAGTCATGAGACTTTAGGTTCTGGAACTTTTTCTCTGCCATGTTTATTATTCCCTTTATATTGACGAAGCCGACGGTACCTTAATACTGAGCAGGCATTCAAAGAAGATTTCCTTCTCTTCTTTGGTAAGAGGGTAGCTTGCATGACCCTGATGTATGCCATCTTCTCCGTGCATACGTTGCTGGTCCTCCCGTGCCTTAGGTGTATCTTTTGTCTTCTCATACACGCCCAAGAAGCCAAGCAGGGTCACGCAAAGATTCTTCGTGACGTGCATCACGTCGATTGCGGAGCGGACCTCTAGGTCTTTCCAATATGGCAGGTCCCAAAATATAGATTTCTTCTTCCACATGGGTGCGCGTCCGTCCACGTCCTTGAACAGGTTGTCCGCCAGACCTTTCCAAATATCACCTTCAAATCCTTGACCATATCATGTACATCAGCACCGAGACGATGGCGAGGCTTCGTCGGTGATCCGCCTCACCTTTGAAATGCTTGCCTTTCTTTCTTTCTTACGGATGCCTGCTCGGAAGAAATCGGCGATGTCCTGTACACATTCTTCTTACAACTATTCAAATATATATCGTCGGTATCATCCAAACAGTGCGTGCATCCGCGTATCCCTTGTTTGTCATCACGAAAGGTTCTTGAGAGCAGGCCAATCATTGATGGTCACGAACAGCAACGCCTTGAGGTCAAATTCTTCCCCATGTGCTCATCCCACGACGCACACCTGTTCCATTCCACAGCTGTAAGAGTTCTTCAACTAATGGCCTTAGGTACACATCAATGTCGTTGCGGGTTGCTTAGGGCCTTGGATGAGCACGGCATCATAATGAACTTCCGCTTCATGCACAACCAAGGAGGAAGGTTATACAAACATAGAGTCACAGGCCAGGTGCTATGGTTGCTGCTCTGCTCCCCAAAAGGATTAATGCCATCTGCGCTTAGACCAAACCATACGCTCCTTGCGTCATCGCAAACTCCTTCCCGTACTTTCTTTCGATTTTTCTCCACTGCGACCCGTCGTGGTACTCTCAACTTTCCGTCTTTCTTACGGTCTTCTCATGCCATCTCATCGCCTTTGGCATGCTCTTTGTTTTGGAACAAGCGTTTCAACCGTGGTATTATAGGAGAATACCACATCACCTTGGCAGGAATCTTCTTCCTGGGGCGCTCGCCCTCGACATCACCAGGCTCATCGCGGCTGATCTTATAGCGCAATGCACCACATACCGGACAAGTGTTCAAATCCTCGTACTCACCGCGGTACAGGATGCAATCATGAGGGCATGCATGTATCTTTTGCACCTCTAACCCTAGAGGGCAGACAGCCTTCTTTGCTTCGTACGTACTCTCGGGCAATTCGTTGTCCTTTGGAAGCATATCCTTTATCATTACCAGCAACTTTCCAAATCCCTTGTCAGATACACCATTCTCTGCCTTCCATTGCAACAATTCCATTGTGGTGCCCAGCTTTTCTTGTCACCTCACGCAATTGGGTACAACAATTTTTGTGATCCTCTAACATGCACCGCAACTTCTTCTTCTCCAAATCACTTGCTAGTTTCTCTTTGCATCGGCAATGGCCCGACCTAGATCATCAACGGGCTCATCTGATGCCTCTTCTTCAGCTTCTTCCCGCATTGCCGGCTCAGCTTCTTCCCGCATTACCGGCTCAGCTTCTTCCCCCATTGTTGTATCATCGTATTCAGGGAACCCATGGCCAGGATAGCTGTCGTCGTCCTCTTCTTCTTCATTGTCTTCCATCATAACCCCTCTTTCTCCGTGCTTGGTCCAAACATTATAGTGGGGCATGAAACCGGACTTAAACAGGTGGACGTGAATGGTTCTTGACGTAGAGTAATTGTGACCATTCTTACAGACACCACATGGACAAGGCATAAAACCATCCGCCCGCTTGTTTGCCTCACCGCAAGCAGAAAAGTATGCACGCCCTCAACGAACTGGGGTGAGCATCGGTCATCGTACATCCATTGCCGGCTCATCTTCATTACACAACACCGAATAGACCAAATTAATACAAGTTCATACATAAAGTTCATACAACACTTAAATGCAACAAACAAATAACTCTCTAGCTAAAGCATTTAAATGCAACAACAAATGCGATCAAGATCGCAACTAAGGTAACAATTGATCCAACAGCATAATGATACCAAGCCTCACTATCGATGGCATATTTTCTAATCTTTCTATTCTTCAAGCGCATTTTCTCCATCTTGATCTTGTGATCATCGCGACATCGGCAACATGCAACTCCAATTCCATCTTCTCCCCTGAATTCTTTTCAATTTTTCTTTCAAGTACTCGTTTTCTCTTTCAACTAAATTTAACCTCTCGACAATAGGGTTGGTTGGAATTTCCGTTCACATACCTCCTAGATAAAAATATCTATGTCAACTTGATGGGCATAATTTGTCATAAACACGAAATGCAACTAATAGTTTTAAAAGAGAATATACCACATCCGAATCATAACAAGGACGAGGGCCGACGGGACGGATATCAAAACCATGGCACTATGTATAACAAACAACGACGGGTAAGATAATTATTACATGATTAACTATATATCCAAATCACACAAACATCAATTTTTATATAAAATTACATGAACAAGAGGCTCACCACAAGGTGGTGCCGTGTGAGACGGTGCAGGCGATCGACGGTGGTTACGACGGAGATTTAGAAGGCACTAAGTAAACCACACCTACATATGCAAACTAAGTGTTATTTTTGACCTCAAATTGCATATAAATCAAATACTAGCACATATATATATTTCCTCCCAAATTACTAAACTCACAAATTAGTAACTATATAAAGCATTGCAAGAGCTAATCTAGCAATGAGAGATGAAAGGACAAAGTTGCTAACCTTTGTGATCATTTGAATGGATGGGGGCCTTCAAATCTTGACAAATTTTGGGCAAAATGTGTGATGAGCTCGAGAGGAAGAGGGGAAGAACAGAGAGGAGAGGGGAAAGGGGAAGAACAGAGCGAGCTCGGGTGGACGAAGGGTTTATGTAGGACGACCTATAGTACCGGTTCGTGCCAGGAACCGGCACTAAAGGTGCTGGAGGGGGCCCAGACTGACAACATCCTGCCACCACTCTCATTAGTACCGGTTCGTGGCACAAACCGGTGCTAAAGGTTAGCCACGAACCGGTACTAATGAGAGCGGCCCGGCTAGCCGTTGGAACCGGCACTAATGTATACATTAGTGCCAGCTCTAATACAAACCGGCACTAATGTGCTTCACATTTGACCCTTTTTCTACTAGTGCGACCACCTCCCACTCGAGTCCTTCCATCCAGTGTAGTCCGTCGTCGTTGAGATGCTGCCTCGACGTCCATCCTTGCTTGGAGGCCTGCAGTTCCTTGATGGCGAGGCCATGGTGTGCGGCGCGGGTGATCAAGTTTGCAATGTGCTAGACGTGGATGGTGACGGGTGGCACGAGCTGAGAATATTAGAGGCGTTGTCCCTCATGACATCTCACAGGCCACGGCTGTCTATTGTGACAACGTCTCCGCGGTGTATCTTTCCGCCAACCCCGTTCATCATCAGCAGACGAAACACATCGAGTTGGACTTTCATTTAGTGCGCGAACAGGTAGCCCGTGGACGCATTCAGGTTCTTCATGTTACGACCACACAACAGTTCGCCCATGTGATGATTAAGGGACTGCCGAGTTTCATTCCAGTCTCTCTGTCTCTGGCGTCGATCGATCGCTTGGGGGGGTTGAACTTTGAACATATTGTGCATGTATATTGTGTCATAGGCCCACCTCCTGGTTTTTTTTTGTATAGTTGAGGTTGTGGCACAAGTCCTGTACACCATATATACGTGTCTAGTGCACCCAATCAATGCATTGAGAGTTGCACAGCCCAAACCTCATCTTCTACACCGAGGGTTGAGAGCAATTAAAAGTCTCACAAAGAGATCCATGGAAAAAGGCATTTTTTGACATCCATTTGGTGAATGGGCCATGAATGAGACGTGGCAATGCTGAAAACCACACGAATGGTAGTCGGTTCCAGAACCGGACTAAAGGTCTCCGTGGAGTCAACCCCTTCTTGTTAAGTGAAGCCACGAACAATCCATCGAGCTTTGTAGTGAGCGAGCATGCCATCAGGGTTGAACTTGTCCCCCACTTCCCTGTCACAACATTGACACTTGCAAGTCTAGGAACCAAACACCAAGTATAATTATCTTCCGAGTGTGTCCCACATTGGCATGTGTGAAGATGCTCATTGTCTACCTGGATAGATCTGGCATTGCAACTGCTCGACTAGTGGAGTTCGCTTTGATCTGTGTTTCTGATAGTGATCATCACATTGCAGGAAGACTTCTTCTGTGGAAAGTTGGTGGTGACGACACAATGGGCTTTGGCTATGGTGGTGCTCTTTGAGTACCAGCTCTCGAGTTCTAGGGCAAAAACGTAGGTTTGACCTTCTCTGGTGGTACCTGGCAGTGGTTGGCTCCGTTGTTGAAGGCACTGTCTGGATCATACTCGGTCTTTTTCTTCTGGGTAAAAAAACCCACGATCTCACCTGGTGGTTGGATCCAGCGACGACGGCGCTCACGCACCATCTCCTTGCTGAACGGATCGCTGTTGAGGGAACCTCCTCGTTGTCCCGGTGTTGTCAATAGAGGACTGGGGGCTCCTAATGCAGCTCCTCTTCGGCTGTCCCCCGGCAGCTGCGCCACTATGCTCTCCGACAGTCTCCCACTGCTCGGCAAAATCCTCTTCTGCATTGGCTTCGTCTTCCACAAAGCCAACCGTGCCGGCCTCCTAAGCAAGGGCTGCCTCTTCCGCCCTGCTGGCAATATACGCCACCTCTTCGTCGGTGGTGGGGCGGATGAGGTTTGTTTCTTCCCGAATGGCCCTCTCCGACAAGTTGTCGAAGAACTCTTGTGCCCGCTCCTTGTCTTGCTCAGCCTAGGTCTGATCAAGGTAGAGTTGTTGCACAAGGGGATCACGCCCGCCAGCAACCTGAGCGGCCTATCGGCCTTGAGTAGGAACAACTTTTGATAGAGAGCCGCATGTTGCATGACCGTCAGATTGTTGTTCAGGCCGGGGCGTAGCCTCATGACATATGTCGAATTTCGGTATATACCCAAGCTGGTTTCCCCTTGTTCTGCCGAGGGGCGATATAGCGATGGAGGAAGTCGGCACCAATCATCTCGATTGTGAGCCCGGCAGCCTTGAGGCGATGGATCCTGGTAGTTGTGATTATGAGCATCCCGTCTTGAGGGTCGAGGTCGCCCCAATCACCACCGCGAGTCAGTTTCGTTTCCCGGGGCATACAGAACGGATGCGGGTCCTTCTCCATGATCCAGCACCACTTGCCCTGTCATTCGTCCCACTTCTCACGGTGGGCCCCATTTGGGTACGTCTTCTTGGTCAATGCCCTATGGATCCAGGTGACGCAGCCAAAAAGGGCCCTCCTGGCTGGATGCGTGGAACCAAGTAATGGCGGAAGAGGACCATATTGGGGACCACCCCGACAAAGTTCTCACAAAGGTGGGAGAAGGTAGACATACACGCCACAGCATTCAGCGTGAAATCCAAGATATGGAAGCGGAATGTGTACATGATGTCATTGAGGAAATCAGAAAATGGTGGGCAGAGCCCGCAGTGGAAGTAATCGACGAAGAAAGGGAATTTATCTGGGGCGGGCTCGGCGCGAGAAGCTAGGATGACACGGGGAGCAGGGTGCCCCGTTGCCGCTCTGCCCCACATGCACAGATACCGCTCCTTCAGAGCAAGCGCATCGAGCGTCGGAGCAAAGACGATGTTCTTCCTCCGCATCTTCACCAACTCGCTCTCCGACACCTCATTCCCCTCACTTGCCTTGGGCGCCTCCTTGCTCTTGCTCGCTTTAGGCGCCACAAGAGACTGGAGAGAAGCGGGAGTGTCACAGCCCTAGCCTTGGCCTTGCTTGTCATTGCATCATCATCTTGCATCATGTTTAAATATATCAGAAACTTGAAATGGAGACTGACCAAACCCTAACACCAAATGAATTCAAATAGGCTCAAATAAAATCACTTCCAATAAACCCAAAGTGACTTCAGGAAAATTCCATAGTTTTTGAAACTGGTGAAAACCTCTGACAAAAATTGGTGCATATTTTCCCCAGGTCATTTCAGGGTTTTGGATTAAATCATAAGTATTTGAATTGGTGCATTTAACGGCTATAAATATTTTAAATGCTTCAATAATTCTGAAAACATTTGAGGGCTGTTAGTAAACATTTCAAAAGTGCCCACAAATTTTCTCAGGAGTTTTAAAAATGGTTTAAGTCAAAAACAGAAAAGCAAAATAGAAAACAGAAACAATTAATAAGACAGAGAGAGAGAAGGACACACCTGGGCTTCTCACCTGTAGCAGAGCCGGCCCAGCTCTAGTTCTGTCCCAGCCCACTAGGGGCTCCCCCTGTCGTCTTCCTCCTTCTGCCAGGAGGACAACCAGGTGCGTGGCGAGCGCCGACGCTGCCCTAGCCACCTCCTGCTTCCCCAGACCCTCCTAGCATCGCCACGACGACACCCCAAAGCACTGTCCCCTCTCCCTCACTCGCCGCTCTCTCTCCCCTACCTCTGGCTCTCTCCCTCCCACGCAACCGAGCGCGCCGTCACCACCGACGCCGTCCACCGCGGCCACCGTCTAACAGTCGCCTCGCCGATGCTTCCACAAGAACCGCAGGACTCTTCTCCATCTCCACGCTGACGCACACGACCGGAGAAGGCCACAGCCGTCCGCAACCTCGCCTTCTTCTTCCTGGGCCATCGGACCGCATCGCCGTCGATTCTCTGTCGTCCCTGCCTCCCCGAGCTCGCCGCCTGTCTCATTAAAACCGCGGTGAGCTACTAAGCGTTTCCCCTCTGCCCCCTGCTTGCTTCCGCCCTCTAGCCGTAGCCCCGAGGTCACCCGAGGCCGCCGTCCGCCATGGCTGGCGAGCCCGCGCTCCCGAGCCTCTCCTGCTCGCTCCAGGGGCACTGACACGCTCCTCGCGCCTCCAGGAGGATGCCTCTCCACTCCGCATGCTCGCTGGAGCACTGCAGCCGCGTCCCTGCCCCAGCCCGAACGCGGGCCGCCGCCGCGAGCTCGTTCCGGTGAGATCCGGCCACCCCAGCTCGAGCTGCTGCCACCCCTGGATGCGCGCGAAGCCCAGCAACCCAAGCCACAAACCACGCCCGAAACCATCCCTTATAGCGCTTCCCCGTAGCGTTTCCGTCGTTGGATTTGGTCACCGCCGGCTGAACTCCGGCGAGGTCGACGTGGCCATCATTAGCACCTAATGACATCACTAATTAACCCCTAGAGCCACTGACAGTGGGATCCACTTAGTTAGGTTACCGGCTAACCAAAACAGTTAGATTAATTAATAAAATCTGTGGACCCACGCGTCAGCATTGACCTGCTGACATGGCCGTTGACCTAGTCCCACCCATCAGCCACACAAACCAGCACTGTGTCACTGACCAGTGGACCCCACTGGTCAGGTTTGACCCGGACCAGCCCCATTTGACCTGCTGACGTCACACCTATGTCATGTTGACGCAGTAAAGCATTTTCTGGATTTAAGTTTATCCAGGAAATTCCAGAAAATGTTTAAAACTTGTAAAAATCATAGAAATTCAACCGTAACTCCAAAAGAAATAATTTATATATGAAAAATTATCAGAAAAATCCAATCTATCAATCTGTACTGTTTCCATGCATGTTTGATCAAGTTAACTTCACTGTTTAGGATGAAACATGAATAGGACAACATTGATAATAGTTTTGGAGTTGGGATTTCATGTAGTTTTGAATTCCACTTCAATTAAAATGACTTGCTGTTGCATTAGCCCAAATCACAGCATATTGCCATTTCATGATCATGCATCATATTGTTGCATTGCATTGATTGTGTTTCTCCTTTGTTTGCCGGTGTTTGTCCCCTCTCAGTAGACGACGTACCGACGATGAGTTCGATGACACCGATGAAGAACTATATTATCTTCAGAAGTGCCAGGCAAGCAAAACCCCCTTGTTCATTCCGATACAATCCCACTCTCTTGCTCCTGCTCTCTTTTACTGCATTAGGACAACAACGATTCAATTGTTACATGCTGCGGTAGTTGAACCCCTTTCCTCTGCATGACTGTCATTGCCACAGTAAATAGATGAAACCCACTAGCATGAGTAGGAGTTGTTTGAGCCCTGATGTGCCTACTCATTCATGCTTGTTTGTCATGCCTGCTATTGCTTAGAGTTGTGTCAGGTCTGATTCATCGGGGATGAATTGGAATGTGGTGAACATGTCCTACTTATGAGAGCTAAGTGTGTGAACACGATTTGGTAAAGGTAACGGTGAGATGCCATGTAGGAGTACATGGTAGGTTGTCTCATTGCAGCCGTCCTCAGGAACTGAGTTCTGTGTTTGTGATCCATGAACAGTTACTACCACACATTGGGTTCCGGTAACTCGGCCCCTCTCGGCTTATTAATCAGCTTGATCTCTGACCAGGAGTTGCAACTAGTTTTTGGTGTTTGTAGGTAGTGTTAGTAGTCTACCAAGTGGCACCCGGTACAGGTGGGCTTGGGACAGACTAGGCACAGTGGCCCGGTGTACCAAGTGGCACCCGGATGGTGGACTTGGGAACCCTGCACACATCGTTTGGGGCCGTGAGCGACACCCCGGCCGGATCTCCTTGCGGATGGAACCCGAATAGGCGATAAACCTGGACGAGAGACTTGTGTGGTTAGTCAAGTTGTGGCCGACTCCCTCGCCAGGCTTCCGCTTGAAGGTTGCCGAGATACACGAGGTGTACATGGCGGTAAGTGGCGAGAGCGTGTGTGAAGAAGTACACCCCTGCAGGGTTAATATGATCTATTCGAATAGCCGTGTCCGCGATAAAGGACTTCTGGGTAGCCTGTCCAGTTCATAGACAAGTGAAAGTGGATACTCTAAAATGCGCAAGATAAGCGTCAGTGCTATGGATGGCGTTCTCGTAGGAAGACGGGAGCGGATCCATAGTGGTGTATTGATATGGTGAATATGTGGACTCATGTGCGCCACCTCAAAAGAGTTACTTGCAGTCGTAGTTTAGGATAGCCACCGAGTCAAAGCTGGCTTGCTGCAGTCAAACTCCACCACCCCCTTTATTGATACCGATGCATATGTAGTTAGTTCTGATGTAAGTCTTGCTGGGTACATTTGTACTCACGTTTGCTTATTTTACGTTTTGCAGAGAGACGTCAGTCTCGCTAGTAGTTCCGTGTGGACTTCGACATTTAGCTTGATACCTCAGCTACGATCTTGTGCCGTCGGCAGGATCTGGTAGAAAGTCAGGCTTCCGCATGTGCTTAGATTTGTAGATGTCTGTACTCAGACATGTTAAGCTTCCGCATGTGCTTTGATTTGTATGCTCTGAATGTTGGGTCATGAGACCCATGCTTGTAATATCTCGCTCCACAGAGCCTAATGAATAAATGCTTGAGTCGTAGAGTTATGTTATGATGCCATGTTGTATTTACACATATCGAGCATATTGTGTGTATGATTGAAATGCTTGGTATGTGTGGGATCCGACAACCTAGTTGTCTATCCTTGGTAGCCTCTCTTATGGGGAAATGTAGTCTTGTGCTCCCATGAGCCATAGTAGTCCGCTACAGCCCGGTTCACCGGAGTCCTGCTAGCCCAGCACTACTGCTCCAGAACACTTGACTGGCCAGCATGTGATTCACTTTGTTCCTGTGTCTGTCTCTTCTGGGAAATGTCACGCGGGGACATCCGGAGTCCTGCCTAGCCTGCTACAGCCCGGGTTCTCGGAGTCCTGTTAGCCCAGTGCTACAGCCCGGATTCACACGCTGCTGACAGACATGCTCGATGTTGAATCATGTATGCCTGTCCCTATAAGTAAGTGCCACTTTGGGTTCACGACTAGTCATGTCGGCCCGGGTTCTCTGTCATATGGATGCTAGCGACACTAACACATATGTGAGCCAAAAGGCGCAAACGGTCCCGGGCCATGGTAAGGCGACACCCGTGGGAATACCGTGCGTGAGGCCGCAAAGTGATATGAGGTGTTATCGGCTAGATCGATGTGACTTGGAATCGGGGTCCTGGCAGCTTTGGTATCAGAGCCTGACTGCCTGTAGGATTACCAAGCAAAACCGGTCGAAGTTGTGTCTAGAAATTCTTTAGTTATGTAAGGGACTTGATTGTGGATGGGAACGTAAGGCTCTTTTTACTCCTTTACCTTATGCCCTTCTGATCCGAGTCAACCTCTTCTCTTCTACGGGGTTTAAGAACTAGGCTTCTCCTCTATCTATCAGGATGACGTGTTACTAATCCATAGACTCTTAAGATTGTTGTATTTAAGCCCCAGTTCAGTTTCTATTACTTCCGTATGTTCATAGCTGGTCTCGGAACCTTGATATGATGTTGAGTGGTTATGCAACCATTTTGCATGAAGTCTCAAATATTTTTGAGCATTTACAGCCGTTATGCTGTCCGAGTCATCCCAGGTTTCTAAATAATCTGATGCAATTGCAAAATCCTTTCCTTCTGTTTCGGTGTCCTTTTGGTCAGAATAAGAACACTAATTGCCTGTTGAGGTACTCCTTGCCTTACATATATGTTAGACTAGTATTCTGACCCTAGGCATCTTAGAGGATCACCTGGTAATATGGCCATGTTTTTGTGTTCCCAGTGTGATGATTCTGGCCGTCATTCTCGAAAGCATTCCGTGATGCCACTTAGTAGTAGGTATTCTACTTCTGGGTTCTTGAACCCGAGATTCACCCTACCTACTTCATGTTTATAGTGTTTGCTAGTTCCTTTAGGATATTAGTGACCTTTGCGATAGTCCTCGAGGTCCGTGGTATTTCCTTCTTCCAAATACTATGAACCGCTTATGGCAGAAGTTCCTCGCTGAACCGAAGGATCACAATCAGAGTGCTCTTGAGGAGTTCTCCATTCATAATTGTCAATCTACCAGTTCTACCTTTCCGCATGGGTTATCCGGAAGAAATGTTGAGCTTCGCTAGACATACTAATCTATGCCTCCACAACTCAGAAAATTATATGTTCCTTTGAGTTGTTCTCTTTAGTTGTATTCTGACCCTCGTCTATCAATTAATTGTCAGGAGTAGTCGTGCATTCATGTTCGTCAATGCCTTTTACTTCTGTGGTCCGTCAAGCCATTCTATTCTGGAATGACTAGGAGAAACAAACTCCAGTACCTCATCCATATCTAGAATTGGGTCAAAGCAGTTGTAATCAGTAAATCAAATGCCAATCCAGCTTTTGATTCTGTGCTACCTCGGAGTATTACCCCCTTTATGTCAGGATTGTCATAGGAATTGCAGCATCTCTCATGAATTCTTGACGTAGTGATACTTCTTGCTATCATTATTCATTCCTTGGCTCCGTGTTATTGTAACCGGAATACCGACAAGTGAACAGTGATGTGTGAAATCAATACTCCTAGCAACTCCGTTGCTTGGTAGTTAAAAGACAATAATCTCATTCTTAGTGTGTTAGTTATTGAATTATCATTCTAAGGTTGATCGTGCTACCTAATCCTTCTTTCCGGTGCACTCCTCGATCAATGAGTTAGGATTGTGCCAATCCCTCACTCTTGTGATCATATCATCTTGCCCTGAAAAGCAAGGTTGTTTGCGAGCTTAGTAACATATCAATGGTTCGTGATGTTCTGAATATCTTCTCGGAAGTATGACCAGGTTTCACCTGACTGCTATGTTGAGTTCGTGATCATGATGGTTTTCTTCCAAACCACCCATTCTCCAAGATTCTGTGTTGGATGCCCCCGAGCTAGTTGGTTAAGCTAAACAACAACATGGAGAGTTGGAACATGAAAGCTTGTCCGACTTAGTTCATCACTAAGGGATATCCTTGAGTGTGTGTGTGTGTGTGTGTTGAAGAAAGATGATATCTTCATCGACTGATCCCCGTGATCAGTTGTTGAATCTATTGTCTTGTCCAAACCTTGATTTGAGTGTGGGCTATCGTCAAATCAAGTTAGAACCAACGATATTCGTAATGCTGTCTTACTCGTGGTTGATCCCTCGAGCATACACCATTACATCTTTTGTTCTAACCAATACTATCACCGTGTTCACATGATGGTGGAAGTCCAGTGATATGGAAATTCCGATGAGTTGCTGTTGAGCCCATCAGCAGCATTTTGTCTCCCCCATGACTCATGTTGAACATCAACCTAGTGTTGGAAACTTTTATAAGCATTATCTTCATGTCCCATTCGTGAAGAATATGTTGGATGAAAAAAGTGACTTTCTCTGATTCACGTGCATTTGGTGCAAGTTGCTGCCGTGATTTCGAGAAAGATTGTTTTTGTTCCCCCCTGGTACCATCCCAAGTCAGTCATGCATGTGCGAAGTATGCCATGGTTTGACAGGCTCTCAACCTTCATTCCATATGTATCCCTAGCACACCAAGCCACTAACTGATTTGTTCAAGGACAAGAAGTTCCTTCATAAGCGCTAATCAAGACTTATGCAAGGACTTCGTTATCCTCGATGATGGTTCCCCTTCTGAACTCGGTAGCGTTTTATTATAAGACTACTATGTGTTCATGCTTGTCTCGGATAACATGTTCACATGTTGTAGCAGAACCAGCTCATGTTTTGGAGTTTGCTATCATAGTTCACTCCCCGAGAATCTCGCAACGTCATCTCGTCGGTTTGTGTTGCAAATTTTCTTTGTCAGACATGTTGTCTGAAATGTCCTGTTACCAACCAGATCTGAATCTCAGGCAGATATGATTGTTGGAACATTTCCAAGATGTATGATGTAGGTCCCGAAAAGGTTGATGTTCTGGCCGACACACCTAGCCGGAAGATCTATTATTATAGTATCTTGAATGAGCAATTCGACCATTTTCTCCATGAGGATTTGGTATGACTTATTCCACAAGTTGTTCCTTATGGATTTTTGTGCATCCGAAGTCCGACCTTTACTTGATGGCCATGTTGATGTTCTAAGCATTGACCATGGTACCTAGTACGTCAAGGAGAACATTAGAAGCGGAGTGCTAAATGTCTCTCGGTCGATCATCCAGATTTTGTTACCTTGGCCTCGTTAAGGTGAAATCTGAGAAGGTGTTGTCTTCCTTTGCACCTGCATTGTCCATCACTATTCATCATGGTAGTAAGATGTGTTGCCAGGATCCTTGGCACGGATGTTGTTAAAACCTTGATGAATATGGAAATGCTCAAGTTCTTGAAGGCATGCTCAGGCACTAGGTTACATCCTCGGTATCAATTGGAATGTGCCTTCCATTGCTGAATTGCCCTATAACCGTAGTTTCCTTTCCAAACTGAGCATGCCATTTCTTCGAATTCCTTCAAACAAGCGTTTGTGAATTGCCATTAGCCTGGTATGAAGAGCTTCAATAATCCTCTTCGATAGAGTTTCTTTCTTTCGTCGTCGTGTTAGATGAAGATCTCGAAAGCAAAGATGTCAAGATCAATTTGGAGCAATGAATCAATATAAACATGAGGGCGGTTGGATCATGAAGATCGTGATAGCTTTGTATCCCCTCTGTCTTCTTACCTCACGTCTTGAATCTCGGGACGAGATTCTTGTTTAGTGGGGGTGAGTTGTCACAGCCCTAGCCTTGGCCTTGCTTGTCATTGCATCATCATCTTGCATCATGTTTAAATTTATCAGAAACTTGAAATGGGGACTGACCAAACCCTAACACCAAATGAATTCAAATAGGCTCAAATAAAATCACTTCCAATAAACCCAAAGTGACTTCAGGAAAAGTCCATAATTTTTGAAACTGGTGAAAACCTCTGACAAAAATTGGTGCATATTTTCCCTAGGTCATTTCAGGTTTTTGGATTAAATCATAAGTATTTGAATTGGAGCATTTAATGGCTATAAATATTTTAAATACTTCAATAATTCTGAAAACATTTGAGGGCTGTTAGTAAACATTTCAAAAGTGCCCACAAATTTTCTCAGGAGTTTTAAAAATGGTTTATTATTATTACTAAATCAAAAACAGAAAAGCAAAATAGAAAACAGAAACAATTAATAAGAGAGAGAGAGAGAAGGACTCACCTGGGCTTCTCACCTGCAGCAGAGCCGGCCCAGCTCCTGTTCTGGCCCAGCCCACCAGGGGCTCCCCCTGTCGTCTTCCTCCTTCTGCCAGGAGGACAACCAGATGCGTGGCGAGCGCCGACACTGCCCTGGCCACCTCCTGCTTCCCCGGCCCCTCCCAGCATCGCCACGACGACGCCCCGAAGCCCCGTCCCCTCTCCCTCACCTGCCGCTCTCTCTCCCCTACCTCTGGCTCTCTCCCTCCCACGCAACCGAGCGCGTCGTCACCACCGACGCCGTCCACCGTGGCCACCGGCTAACACTTGCCTCGCCGACGCTTCCACAAGAACCGCAGGACTCCTCTCCATCTCCACGCTGACGCACACGACCGGAGAAGGCCATAGCCGTCCGCAACCTCGCCTTCTTCCTCCTCGGCCATCGGACCTCATCGTCGTCGATTCTTCATCGTCCCTGCCTCCCGAGCTCGACGCCTGTCTCATTTAAACCGTGGTGAGCTACTAATTGTTTCCCCTCTGCCCCCTGCTTGCTCCCGCCCTCTAGCCGTAGCCCCGAGGTCACCCGAGGCCGCCGTCAGCCATGGCCGGCGAGCCCACGCTCTCGAGCCTCTCATGCTCGCTCCAGGGGCACTGACACGCTCCGGGCGCCTCCAGGAGGATGCCTCTCCACTCCGCTTGCTCGCGTCCCTGCCCTAGCCCGAACGCTGGCCGCCGCCGCGAGCTCGTTCCGGTGAGCTCCGGCCACCCCAGCTCGAGCTGCTGCCACCCCTGGATGCGCGCGAAGCCCAGCAACCCATAGCCGCAAACCACGCCCGAAACCATCCCCTATAACGCTTCCCCGTGGTGTTTCCGTCATCGGATTTGGTCACCGCCGGCTGAACTTCGGTGAGGTCGACGTGGCCATCATTAGCAGCTAATGACATCACTAATTAACCCCTAGAGCCACTGACAGTGGGACCCACTTAGTTAGGTTACCGGCTAACCAAAATAGTTAGATTAATTAATAAAATCTATGGACCCACGCGTCAGCATTGACCTGCTGACGTGGCCGTTGACCTGGTCCCACCGTCGACCACACAAACCAACCTTTGTGTCAGCGACGGTGGACCCCATCGTCAGGTTTGACCCGGACCAGCCCCATTTGACCTGCTGACGTCACACCTATGTCATGTTGACGCAGTAAAGCATTTTCTGGATTTAAGTTTATCCAGGAAATTCCAGAAAATGTTTAAAACTTGTAAAAATCATAGAAATTCAACCGTAACTCCAAATAAAATAATTTATATATGAAAAATTATCTCTGTCCAGGAGTTGCAACTAGTTTCTGGTGTTTGTAGGTAGTGTTAGTAGTCTACCAAGTGGCACCCGGTACAGGTGGGCTTGGGACAGACTAGGCATAGTGGCCCGGTGTACCAAGTTGCACCCGGATGGTGGACTTGGGAACCCCACACATCGTTTGGGGCCGTGGCGACACCCGCCGGATCTCCTTGCGGATGGAACCCGAATAGGTGATAAACCTGGACGAGAGACTTGTGTGGTTAGTCAGGTCGTGGCCGACTCCCTCACCAGGCTTCTGCTTGAAGGTTGCCGAGATACACGAGGTGTACATGGCGGTAAGTGGCGAGAGCGTGTGTGAAGAAGTACACCCCTGCAGGGTTAATATTATCTATTCGAATAGCCGTGTCTGCGGTAAAGGACTTCTGGGTTGCCTGTACAGTTCATAGACAAGTGAAAGTGGATACTCTAAAATGCGCAAGATAAGCGTGAGTGCTATGGATGGCGTTCTCGTAGGAAGATGGGAGCAGATCCATAGTGGTGTATTGATATGGTGAATATGTGGACTCGTGTGCGCCACCTCCAAAGAGTTACTTGCAGTTGTAGTTTAGGATAGCCACCAAGTCAAAGCTGGCTTGCTGCAGTCAAACTCCACCACCCCCTTTATTGATACCGATGCATATGTAGTTAGTTTTGATGTAAGTCTTGCTGGGTACATTTGTACTCACATTTGCTTATTTTATGTTTTGCAGAGAGACGTCAGTCTCGCTAGTAGTTCCGTGTGGACTTCGACGTTTAGCTTGATACCTCAGCTACAATCTTGTGCCCTCGGCAGGATCTGGTAGAAAGTCAGGCTTCTAAGCCTTTACATTTGTAGATGTCTGTATTCAGACATGTTAAGCTTCCGCATGTGCTTTGATTTGTATGTTCTGAATGTTGGGTCATGAGACCCATGCTTGTAATATCGCGCTCCACGGAGCCTAATGAATAAATGCTTGGGTCGTAGAGTTATGTTGTGATGCCATGTTGTATTTACACATATCGAGCATATTGTGTGTATGATTGAAATGCTTGATATGTGTGGGATCCGAAAACCTAGTTGTCTATCCTTGGTAGCCTCTCTTATGGGGAAATGTAGTCTTGTGCTTCCATGAGCCAAAGTAGTCCGCTACAGCCCGGTTCACCGGAGTCCTGCTAGCCCAGGACTACTGCTCCGGAACACTTGACTGGCCGGCATGTGATTCACTTTGTTCCTGTGTCTGTCCCTTCGGGGAAATGCCACGCGGTGACATCCGGAGTCCTGCCTAGCCTGCTACAGCCCGGGTTCCCGGAGTCCTGTTAGCCCAGTGCTACATCCGTATTCACACGCTGCTGACCGACATGCTCGATGTTGAATCATGTATGCCTGTCCCTATAAGTTAGTGCCACTTTGGGGTCACAACTACTCATGTCGGCCCTGGTTCTCTGTCATATGGATGCTAGCGACACTAACATATATGTGAGCCAAAAGGCGCAAACGGTCCCGGGCCATGGTAAGGTGAGACCCGTGGGAATACCGTGCGTGAGGCCGCAAAGTGATATGAGGTGTTACCGGCTAGATCGATGTGACTTGGAATCTGGGTCCTGACAGGGAGGCCGAAGATGGTGGGAGCACAGGGGCAGCGGATGGATGAGGCAACTCTGTTTCGGTCTCGAGTAGGAAGATGATGGCGGTTCCTAGATAGGAATGGGCGAGGGGTAAATGAGCAGCGGCTCTGCGGATTACTCTTTTTATGGGGAAGGCGCGGGGCTGCCTCTCTACTGTTCGATGTGAAGGCATTTCCATAGGCGTGCTATTGCTGTGACCGTTCCGCGCATGCACCCCACGTCGCGCACTCAATGCGGATTGTGTGGAAGTGCAGCAGGAGAGACGATTACAGTAGTTAAACCCTGCCACGCATGCCCGCGCACTGTTTGGGCCTAGCCCAACAACGCTTCGCACCCGCGTGTGTGGCCCAGGCCCGGGGGCTCCTGTCGGTGTACTAAAGTTTGGGCCCTTTTGGTACCCCCTACTTTTGCACGGGCAGTTGCAGCCGCATCGGCGGCAAGGCTTGACGGGGACAGCTGGAGGCAAAATACAAGACGACCAAGACGGCATCCGAGCCAGTAATCAGAGAGTAGAAGACAAGTTGATCCCCCAGCAAGATTCTTGCCGGGGTGGTTTGCGAGCCCCGGCAAGCTCCTTGCCGGATGGTTTGTGAAGCCTCAGCAAGACCACCACCGTTCAGGTTGAGAGCTCTGACACCATCGACAATGTCAAGACCAAGATCCAGGGGCGCCTGCATGATGGCATGCAGATCTTTGTGAAGAATAGAAGGCAAAGTTCCCAGCAAGGCTATTGCCGGGGACGTTTGCAAGGCCCTGACAAGATTCTTGCCGGGGACGTTTGCGAGGCCGCGGTCGGGCTCGCAGACAACAAGGTTCCGCCACCCTGCCACCGCTCCAGCACAGCGACTAGACTGCCAACCTAGCAAACAGCTGTGTGGTGGCATGTAGATCTTCGTGAAGATCCTGCCACCCCTCCAGCACAGCGGCTAGCCAGTCAGCTTGGCATTGCATGCCCCGTCACCTTGGGTGTGTGTCAAGACGAAGCGAGGCGGCGACGGACGGGACGGGCTCTGTTTCCGTCCCTGATAAAGTTAGGGGCACGTAAACAACACATTTAATGCGTTTGTCCTAAGACGTCAGTGATAAGCATGTACACTTTATCTAGTCTACACCTTCTGTATCCCTGTATGCCACTGTAGTAGCCCCTTAGTATAAAAGGAGGCCCAAGGCAATGCAGAAAAGGACTTTTGGACTTTCCGGCCCAGTTTGCATGCGTAGTAGCTAGCCGAACACTACTAGGGAAAAGCCCAGCAGCAGCGCGGGTTTTGGGCCTATTAGTAGCGCGGGCAGGAGCGCTACTGATAAGGCGCTACAGCTAATGCTTAGCAATAGCACGTCTTGACCAACGCTACTGCTAAATTGACTTAGTAGCAGCGCTTTTTCAGAACATCGCTACTGGTAATTAGTAGTAGCGCTTCTCGCTACTACTATTATTTAGTATTTTATTTCTTTTCTTTTTCATGTTGTATTCATACACCTTTACACAAGTTTTCACACAACAGGAATTTTGAGATTGTTTTTACATCATAATGAGTTATTACATCATGGGGTGAAAGAACCGTGTACTAGTTTCATGTGGATGTCCATCCACATGAAAAAGAAAAATGTGGATGTCCATCCACTTGAAACTAATCCGCGGTTCTTTCACCCAATGATATAATAATATCATCATCATCATCATATCATTAACAACTTAGCATCATAATACATCATTGTCATATAACACCTCCTCAATATCATCGTTTTCATCATTGACATCACATAACACCTCCTCAAGATCATCATTATCAACTCTAACACATTACCACATAATAAACATATTGTACCTCATAGGACCTATTACATTCGATTAAGACCTACTACATTTTCTAAGGTAAAATAGCAAAAAACAAGATAGCCCCTGACTCTCCATTATGGAGAATGGAGATTAGTCTGTCTCCAATTCTTGCCTTTCGCTGAATGTTACCTCCAAGAACCTCCTTGCGAATGTCCATACATTTCTTCCATTCTCTGATGATCATGTGTTCACGGGTTTTAGAAATCCGATATGCACAGGTGACCTCCGTAGATTTACCTGGCAGTATGTTCAGAACTGAGAGGCGACCATGCAGAGACATTAGATGAGGCACACAATCCATCAGGAGTTTCTGTTGAAAAACATAATAATAACTTCGTAGTTAGCAATGATGTACTAGTTTTAGAAGTATGCAAAAGATGCACGGATGTCGTAATAGTAAAAAATCTTACCAGGGTATCTCCAGAGAAATTATCGTGGTTCAACACATGCACTAGTGGCACGTATTCACCATAATTTGGAGGAGTTCGATAATAGTCATTGTAATTCTCAAGAAGAGTACAAAATGCGATCAGATGATTTTTCTCCTTATACGTTAATTCGGTGCCATCGGTGTAGTGGGTTTTATCTACCATCTTCCGCACAGTCTTTGAAGAATCAAAATAAGCTGTCAATGGAAATAAGCTATCAACTATTTTGAAATAAACAATATAAATTAGGTAATAACTATGTTTGAGAAACTCACATAGCGGTACAATTGGAAGCGTATCCACAAGGACCCAAATGTCCATATTGTCTTCCTCGCTGTCAGGATCACCAAGATCCATGGTGATAATCATACCCTCATAAAAACCATACATTTTGCAAAGTGCTTCCCAATTTTGGCAACCAAAATGGGTTACGCTCTGAGCATTGCACATGTTTACTTCAAAATCCATATCATGATGAGTCCTTAGGTGTATTTTCTTTGTTTCGAAATTTTCATGGTCTTCAAAACCCATCCTCTCCAAGACATAGCGTCTTGCATGGCATGGGATAAGCTAGTCGAATTGTAAAATATGAAAATTAGACGTTGAAATAGTTGAAGTCATGCTTAATTACGAAAAAACACTTGTCGTTGTTGCGTACCATTTCACAATCGAAGGTCTCCTCGAGCTTAATGCTGAAGCGCCGATCTTCGTCCAGCCGAACGAACCTGTCGCACATACCTCGATCATCGTGGCACCAGCTACACTCCCCCGGTAGACCGTCGTCGTCCGAGTACAACATTTCCTACAATCATAATTCAAAGATTAAACTTGTACATATTCTAGCACAAGTCTTGCCAGAATTCACGACAACATCCGGCATGACCTTTGCTAAAAAAGGACATATCGAGCGCCTGAAATTTGCGGAGCGAAATTAATCAACACTCCGCAAAACATAGGCCACTCGGAGATGTAAACTGAACATGAACGGCCACTTGGGCAACCACATATCCTATTTGAGCAACAACACAAGATATACAAGGATATTTGGCTGGTCTCACCTCGATGTCGGAGGGGGTCGGTGGTGGGACGACGACGGGATGTCGGAGGGGTCGGTGGCGGGACGACGAAGGTCACTGAAACCATATAAGTTATCACTAATACATCCCGAATAATTGCTTAAACTAAAAATAACAACAAACATGACATGTTCAACTAGTTTTATTAATTCAACTAGTTCTTACTAAATATAAACTTACTATAAATAGAAAAAAACTAGTTCTTTCTAAAAATAAAGTAGTTCAACTAGTTATATTAATTATATTACTAAAAATAGATTAGTTCTGTTAATTCAACTAGTTCAACTAGTTTATTAATTTACTTATTAAACTAGTTCAACTACAACTAAAGTAGTTCAACTACCACTAGTACTACTAAAAATCTAGTACTAACTAAGCAACATCTAGTACTAGCTAACCCTAAATTAACATCTACTACTACTAAATCTAGTACTAACTAGTGGCAGGGGTGGGGCGACGAGAGGTAGCTAGGGGCGGCGAGGTCGAGGGCGGTGGGAGGAGGCTGCGGTGGAGGAGGAGGAGGCGGCAGGCAGCGGAGGGAGGAGGGCGGCGGAGGAGGAGGGCGGCTGCAGCAGGAGGGAGGATGTGCGAGGAGGATGGAGGATGGACGGAAGGAGGAGTACCTCGGCGGACGGACGACGAAGGCGGCGGCGGCGGCGGCAGACTGACGCAGCAGTTATTACAGGCAGAGTGAGAGTGTGAGTGAGAGGGCCGGTCGTGCGCGTGGGGATAAGGTAGGGATAGTTGTAGCGCGTTTGCCAAAACGCGCTACAGCTAACCTGAATAGCAGTAGTGCTGTTTAGTAAAGTGCGCTACTGCTATAGCTAGCGGGGGGGGCGAGGTCATGGCAACTATAGCAGTAGCGCTGTATGCGGTGGACGCGCTACTGCTATTTCCCAGTCAGCAGCGCATTTTGGCGACACGCGCTGCTGCTAAGTAGCAGTAGCGTGGTATTTTGAAGAGCGCTGCTGGTAAGATTCTGTGTATAGGCTTTTCCCTAGTAGTGGAAGCTCAAGAACACTCAATAGACTACAAGCAGGACTAGGGTTTTACGCTTCTCAGCGGCTCGAACCTGGGTAAAAATCCTTGGTGTTGATTGTTAGATCCGCTCTTTGAGCACTCCTCTTCCCTATCAAACCGTAGAAGGGATCCACGTGATACCATAGGTGTCGTTTCCCCGACATGAAGTGCCCTCTTTTGTGGTGATTTGGCCCCCACATTCCATCATCTAAAGGATGATCTTGCAAGGTTTGTAATTTAGCACTTTTCAGATCATAAGTGTAGAGTGCCCTTGTTGAGGTTAACAACAAAGATTTCCAATGTCCATCATGTTAATCTCTTTTAGGTTATGCTACTCTATTTTGCCACATGCTTCACACTTATGACCGGCTAAGGGATCGGAGGTCGTTGGCGGCCGGCGGCGGCTACTGAAGTGGCCGGTGCGCGCGATCTGGTGCCTCCCCTCCTCCCTGTTCGGCGTGCGGGCCAGCCTGGTCGGGTCGCGCTTCCCTGGGTCACCGGTTCTATACAGGAGGCGCCACTGGTGGCAGGGATCTAGTTCGGGCGAAATCCCTGGCCGGCCATTACTGGCCGCGCTGACGGTGATGCCTGAGGGCGCCGTTCCCCTCCTTGGAGGCGTCGGTATGGACTGATCTCCTCACTTCCCCTTCCCCTAGGTCTCTCAGGCGAAAACCCTAACTTTCTTGGGCGGCTGCGGTGCTCACGGCGTCGTTCCCTTCTTGAAGGCGCTGCTTTGGGAACCTTGGGGTTGGGTGGTGCTTGTGGGTGGTGGGCGACGGCGGTGGTGTGGCCCTATCCTAGCATGGATTTACGTCTATTGCTTGGAGATGGACTCGCGTAGGTGGAGGTCATCGTCTGGCGTCGTGGTGACGTCAATAGCGGAGGATCTGCCAAGGCTCATGTAGGGGGAGGTCGTCGTTTGACGTCGTGGTGGTGTCGATGGTGAAGGACCTGCCAAGGTTGTCACCTCAATCTGCTCTGCAGATGGACCAGTGGGCGGCGACACATGTGAGTGTGTCGGACTGGTTTGAGCCTCAGACCCAGTAGGTGGCTCGGTCGGGGCATCCAGCTTTAGATGTTAGGCTTAGGTAAGAGGTCTGGGTATGTGGCCCAGCTTGCACTCCTTCATCATTTGGATAGGAGTAGCGGCAGATATTGCCCAGATGCCGGATTCAGACATGTTGTTGTTCTACTTTGTAAGGTCCTCGAGAATAATCAATAAAATAGCCGCATGCATCTCCCAGATGCAGAGGCCGGGGGTCATCCTTCTTTTCTAAAAAAAATGTAATCCGAGTTGGTTAGCTTTTGTCTACGCCGTGCGTATTTAACTATATATACGCAGCTAGGGCATAGCTTTGTAACACTGTAAGGAAAAAGGAAACAAAAGTGCAAGCTTGGCAGTTTAGTTATGTAATCCATGCTGGTGACCGCGTTGCCGCATGCGTCGTGGCCGCGTCAAGTCTGGTACCGTGGCTGCAGCCTGAGCTGAGAAGCGAAAGAAAAGACTACGTATGGGAGTTTATTTGGCTGGCCGCGTCCGACCGGGACTCTTTCTATCTCTGCTCCTGTAAACGTAGTTTATTTATTCAGTTCGGCTATATCTATCTAAGCTAATTAGACAAAGACCGTGCACGTAAGGCCATCGGGACACGCATCCTTCTAGAGCCACACATCAAACATGGCAAACGCCGGCGGCGCCATGTCTCGGACGCAGACAAGAGGCCGGCGGCAACAACACCAAACGGTGCCGTTCGACGTGCTCGTGGACATTGCCACTCGCACTGACCCGGCCACCCTTGTGCGCTGCGCCGCCACCTGCATCGATATGCGCTGCCGCATCAAGGACGATCCCGGCCTCCATGGGCGCCTCCGCCTTCGGCACGGCGAGCGCTTTGTGCTCCCCTTACTGCGCGGCCACCTCATCCGCGGGTACCCGTACGATGGCCGGGGCAGGCGCAAGAAAAAGGAGGAGCTGTTCCTCATAGACACCTCAGAGGCAGACGCCACCAGGCTGCACAGAATCACGGACACAACAGATGCCACCGAGCTTCACAGAGTCACCAGTGCCAGCAGCTTCCCCCTAGCGTCACGCGACGGCCTTATCCTCACCCGTGTAGACCAAGAGCTCCATGTGTCCGACCCAGCCACCGGCAGCAGCCAAACCCTGCCATCACAACCAGTGTTCCCTGTGGTCGTGGGCCGTCCGGTGACTAGTGAGGTGGGTTATGCCTTGCTCGTCGGCGATAATGATGATGAGGGTGTGACTGCTGTTGGATGGTATTTCCAAGTGGTCATGGCGTACGTAGAGCTGTTACAACACCGCCGATTCCTACAGCTCCAGACTTTCTCGTCGGAGCACGACGCATGGGGCCCCTACACCGAGATCCGTGCTCCTATCCTCCATGGCAGTCACTTGCAAGAAGGCATTGGCAGGGCCTTGGTCATCGACAACACTGTGTATTGGTCGTTCATGACCGACACCCGGGCCTATGTCCTCAAGCTGCATGTCAAAGCCGAGACGATGGTGATGATGCTCCTAGAGAGCTTCCCCCGCAGCAGGTGGCACAACCAAATCCTGGCGACGTTATCGGTAGGTGGAAGCCCGATCATGTTAGCCGCGGATGGCAACAAGGTGTTGGCTTGGGCGCAGTCAAAGCAAACAGGGAAGTGGCAGCAGAGACCACATGTGTTAATTGAGGCGGACGCAATCTCGCGGTTTCTAGACAATGTGGATGGAGAAAACAAACATCTACCAAGGCCAAGACATCTCGATCTATTGTCATTCGCCGATAGGAGCGGCACCGTGCTCATCAAGTCATGCAACGGTTTGTTCTGGCTTGACCTACAATCCATGGATATCGTAAGGTGGTTCTCGGATGATGGTGTTCTGGATATGCTTGAGAATATCCCATATGAGATAAATTTGGCGGATTGGGTTCCAACATTCAATAGTAGCTTGTGATTCGTTTTAGTTTCCAGTTCGAGTCTGAACTACATGTATTTACATACCTCGATCGTTCAGCAACTCTACATGCAAGCATGTGTACCACGTCATTGAGACAAATAATTTCATTTTACTAGTTTTATTTGCCTCGGGTTGTTGTGTCGGCGTAATTTACCTCTATGGTTTTATCCTGCTAAAAACCGTCTACTCCCTCGTTCATCGACAATCTCTAATCAGAGTTTTTACCCTTCATTGCACCTTTTTTGGGGGTCCGTTTTCCCTTTAAAATTAGGTCAATTCTCCTTCAATAATATTAAAGGTGGCTATGGGTCGGTTGCGTGGTCTTTTTGTCGAGTGCCTTCTTCCCCAGTCATCGCTCCACCCCACCCCAATTATCATCGGCCGACACACCTTCGACTGCCACCCAGAGGGGGGGGGGGGGTAAGAGAGGCTTCGCACACCGCCGTGCTCGAGCTGCCGCTACAGCAACTGCCTGGACCATCTCTCTAAAATCCCTCACACTCTTCATGCCGGTACCGCGACACACCAAACCTGTTTACTTTACTATCAACCAAAAAAGTGCACTTTTTGTGATTGTTGAGAAGAAGATGTTGAACCAGTTCTAGTGACATGTGCAGTATCTAGGTAAGCAACCATAGAATGTAACAGTACCGCGTTAAGTTTTAGTCTTCTTATACAGTCAGCAAAAGTATTCTGACGCATATAGATTCAATTGAAGTCTACTTTCTCTATTGTTGAAGTTTAAAAGGGAAACCTTTCCTTCTGGCTGGCCGGCCGAAGTTCGGCCAGCCATGCGCAAGTCCTTCGTTCCGGTTGAAGGAGAGTTGTGACCAACATACATGCGATTCTCTTCCATGTTTTATTTGCACTTGAGAATATTCTCCTTAACCGCCTGCATCACGTGTGGGTTGTGTTTCGTGAAAAGAGCTGAGCCTAGACCTATATCATGTGGGTCAGGAATAGATGTGTTACAATCGGAAACATCGGATCTTGGATTATTTCCTATTGGGCATCGGAAGCGGGGGCAAGCCGCAATTATTTATTGCGTTTACTGGGTTTTGAACCCTGAACCTCTTGGTTGTATGTTTATGCACCTAACCAATTCACCCATCAGTCCGAACTAATGGAGGGAGGTGGGCAATATATTTCAACATTACCATCTCAGTCGTGGGCCTCTCCCTATCCGGCCGCATATATAATGAAGACGTTGACAGACTTGACCGACACCTAGTCAGATTGCATCTGCTCTGCCTCCTCGCGCACAAACCTTCGTTGTTTCTCTCGCTGGCGATGCTTCTTGTGATCCCATCTCATTAACCACGTGCACAACTGTACGGGAGAGTAGGCCTCTGGAATAGTGTCGATTGTGATCCTGCAGTGGGAGAAGGGTGGTTAGGTTTTTGTTTTGCATCTCACTCATGATTGCTCGCTCATGGAGCAACGAGGCAGTTATTCCAGATTTATGCTCTCCAAATTTTTCTTTATCTTTTCCGCTCAATTGCCTGAATCATGCATGTACAGAATCAAAATGTCTGAATTGTTCGAAGGTAGGAGTTTACATGATTTATCATCTTAGAGGTCTAATTATACACTCGAGTTTGGACATTGTAAAGTGTTGAGAATATTTACCGCAGCTAGCAACTTAAATAAAGGCGCTCCTTATCTGAACTTTTCAGAGCTAACCAAGTGAAGCAATCTAGAAAAACTACAGGTCCTCACTATGCTCACCTTATCTGCCTCTGCCGTTTTCTTTCCACTTCAGCACCGACACCTGGAATTTCCACAAATACTGTACATCACTAGTAGAGCAAACACAACACTGCTGCGCAAGCCGATCAGACAATATCACCAATAATAAACATAAAAAAGGGGAGTCTTCTTCACGAAACACAGGCCTCTGTCGCAAACAGTTGTCATGACACATAGGATAGGGGTACACATAGGATTGGTATAACAAAGATAGTTACTAGAATTGCAAGCAAGTAAATGCAGCTCCCTTCTCTTCCTTGCCGGCGCCTTTGTCACTGACCATCAAAAAACTGCCAGAGTCCCTCACATGGCAATCCTGGATAGCATCCTTTTGTTTTCTCTTTTTTTTTGCGAGAAAACTTTCAATCTATTCATCTTCCATCACGGCAGTACAACGAACACTAGAAATAATAAAAATTACATCCAGATCCATAGACCACCTAGCGACGACTACAATCACTGAAACGAGCCGAAGGCGCGCCGCCGTCATCACCCCTCCCTTGCCGGAGTCGGGCACAACTTGTTGTAGTAGACAGTCGGGAAGTCGTCGTGCTAAGGCCCCGTAGGACCAGCGCACCAGAACAGCAACCGCCGCTGATGAAGAATAACGTAGATCGAAAGGATCCAACCTGAAGACACACGAACATAGACGAACCACAACCAGATCCGAGCAAATCCACCGAGGATAGATCCGCCGGAGACACACCTCCACACGCCCACCAACGATGCTAGACGCACCACCGGAACGGGGACTAGGCGGGGAGACCTTTATTCCATCTTCAGGGAGCCGCCACCGTCTCGTCTTCCTGAGTAGGACACAAACCCTAACAAATTTTGAAGGAACGACTAACAACGGAGCCCTCCCGCCGGCCCTTGCCAAGATCCACCACGCCCCCATGGCCCTAGGGCCACCGGAGACGAGGCGGACCTGCGGCGGAGCCGACGAGAGGCACGAACTCTAGCTTTTCTTGGAGGAGGAGGCAGCGGCTAGAAAAAGGCTCTATATCCTTTTGTTTTCTCACCGTCAAGCATCAACATATCAGATGAACTAAAAAAGAAAAGTGTCTAACAACGTTTGTCAATATAATATATAATTCCAAGAAATCTAAATAAAAAATTTGGCTCAGAACTATAGTTTTTTTTTTCCAAAATAGCTACAATATTACAAATTAAATGCCTTCATATCCTAGACATACGAAATCCAAATTTATATTTTGTTTTCAAGTAAAACAAATACTCATCCTAGAAGGAGAAATGCCACACAAACTCAAATTATTCACTGTCAGCTTGGACTAGCCGCTATTGTATAAAAAAATTACTCCCTCCATTTACTTATACAAGGTCATTATGGACAACTTTCAACTCCTATAAAGTGGGCAACATGATAACAAGACTAGGGGTATTTTTATAGGCACAATCTGTTGTTTGCACTAACACTTCAGAATACAGTGATACAACACAACTAGAGGTCGATGCTATAAACACTAAAAAATCGAAATAATCAACTTGGTCGAGAAACATATGTTCTTCTAGAAAGCTACAGTCAGTACAACTTCAACGCCCTCATATTGCAGATCCACTTGTTTCCATTTCATAGTTTGTATTTCACTAAAAGAAAACAAATGATACAAGGAGAAGTGCCTCATACACATGCAGAGTACCCACTGTTAGCTTGGACTAGCTACTGGTTGTTTAAAAGAAAATTTTCATGGTCTCAACAAGAGCAATATACAGATGATCTGAAGTCCAAAATGCAAACGTTGAAAGGTCGTTCTTGTGCACAGGGAATTTAGACGGCCAAATCATCATAAAAGGCTTGACATCACTGAAATGTCGATCATTTTCTGTCTTCTCATGCAATTTACGCAGTGTCTTGCTCGTGACATCCAGATAGAATGTGCATCCACCCATCCTCAAGAAAATAAACTCAGCATTGTTTGCGACCTGGCTTATCTGGATATTTGCGTTATGCTCGTCCTCAAGCGTGTGATCTAACATCCTCAAACAAATGGTATCAACTAGCAACCAGTTATCCCCCTTGGAGAGCCAGATGCAAAGTTCAAATCCGTTGACATGGCTGAGATAAACACCGGAAGTGTCATCGGCTGGTGACAACATGGTCCGAAAATAATTATAGCTTGCTCCTTGTGGTAGTTGGATTGTGGAGAAACTTGAGGTCGTCAAATCCAAGACAAGAATGTTTTCACTGTTGATGGTCGGGATATAGATTTTGTTGTCAACAAGCACAACTTTTGGTTCCCAATGGATAAGAGAGGGCTGGCACGTGGCCGAGGTATGCAGGCACCAAACACCATCTTGCAACACATACACACGTAGGGCAGGACAGAACAAGCAGGCTTTTTGACCCGCTCGTGGCCCGTTAAGGACCGGACCGTATGGTCCAGGATAGGCAGAAAAACAGGTCTGTCCGGGCTGCCAATTTCGGCCCGAAAAAATCTCGGTCCAGTCCGGTCTTTAACCGAGCCGCTCGGTCGGACTGAGAAGACACAGTCGCAGCTGGCACCGTTCCTCGTCGTCGCGGCCATCGGCAGCTCCCGGGTGAAACACCGTGTCCCTGAGCTTCCTCTCTTCATCCTTCCTCTTCTCCCTGTGCGCTGTAGCCTCGTGCTGCCGCTTGCCATTGCTGTCGTGCGTGCACTGCCGCCGATCTGGAGTTCTCGAGTCTCGACCACGGCCTCTACTCAAAGGAACGAAAGAATAGGTAGGAACGGGAACGGCGGCCGTGCCATCCCACGTCCACGAGCTGAAATTATGCGAATGGGAATAGCCTGATCTAACTAACCTGAAACTAAGATAAGAGGTGGACATGCACACGTCACATGGCACGTTATTTCAGCACAGCATGCACACCGGCCATGCGAACGTGTCGCTCAGGAAGGAGGAGCCAGAGTCCACCTCCTTCACGAGCCCGTCCCAGTCCATGGGAACAGTCTCACTGCCAATCATCCCCGGACCTGGCCATCACGGATGGGACAAAGTAAGTTGTACTTATTACTAGATACAACTGTTACGGTGATTGGCGATTTTACGGGCCGTTCATTCACGTCGATTTAATGGTGGAGAAATAGGAATTACAAGGAGTTACGAGACTAAAATTACATGAAATTACAAAAAATGGTGGGACCATTACAAAATTAGGGTGGGGCTAATCATTATCTAAAAGGGTAGTTTCGTCCAATTTCAGTCAAGGCCAAACCGTTCCCACCCTCGCTCTCGCTGTATGGCCCGACACATCTGGGTCGCTCCTCCACCATTCACCTAGAAATTTTTTCCCCTATCTGTTCGAAGCAGCAGGGTAGGACAGGGCTGAGCCGCCGATGACCTCGGCGGCGGCGGCGGCAGAGGGAGTCGGCTAGGATGGCCGCTGGGGCGAGGAGGCGGAGCCGATGACCCCGGCGGTGGCGGCGGCCGAGGGGTCCCAGGGGCGTCGTCCAGAGGAAGAGCACCCTGCGCCAGTTCAGCGGTCGTGGTGTTACGGAGGAGGCGGAGAGAAAGACCACCGATGACCCCGTGAAGGTCGAGGCCGCCGCCTCGTCGTGCGTGCAGCGATGGTGGACCGGTGGGCGAACAAGAGGCACTTGACATTGCGGATCACGCTGCCGCCGGCGTAATCCAGGCGGATCTATGAAGAGCCGGCGCAGCACCGACTACAGGTCCATATCTCTTACTCTACCTTCTTCTTTGCAAGGGCACGGCTTCCATTGCTCTTCAGTTCTGGTTACTAGTTGGAAACTGTAAAAAATCTGACGAAGCACACAGCTTTCCACAGTGACCATGTAACTAAATTATGAATGTTGCTTCGTTATGCTTAATGGAGCAAGTGTGCAACTCCTTTTGTCTAAGATTTTATAAATCTTATTAATTGACTTGTATTTGCAAGTCTGTGATATCTATATTCTGTAAAACAGGTCATGATTGATTTTGCAGTTGCTGATTCGATTTCTTTGCTTCCAATGCTTTGATAGATTGATAAGGGCCGGTTCAATGACGAATCCACTATTCAACACACAGCCATGTCGACAGTCGGGGTGGCACTCGGGGGCATGCTCGCCTCGGCAGTCATCAAGGTGGCGAGATCAATTCTGTCATTTCAGGCAAGATCAAGCTGCACAGGAAACTGAGGAACGATCTAGAGAACATGAAGATGATGCTAGAGTCGGTGGAGGCTGTGCTCGGCGACGCTGAGAGGGAGTCTATCAAGCATAAGTCCATGCTTCTGTGGCTAAATCGGCTTAAGGATGCGCAAACGACATATCTGACATGCTTGAAGATTTTGAAGATGAAACCAACCTCGACCTGGTATGCAAGATCCTGTCGATTTGGTCACTATCAATCGTGATCTGGATGCTGTTATTTAATAACATATGAATATTTTTAGATAATGAACTACATCTATAACTTTTTTATGTAGTGAACTAGATCTGAACCTCACTGTTGAAGTTGATCTTTGAATGTCCCTGCCATCTTTTGTCTCACCAATAGTAAGCTATGCCCACAAATATCATGATTTGATTGAGGGGAAAGTGAAGTAAAACTAGTCTGGTATACCAAGTGTAATATCAGTTTCTGCATTGTTTTTCTCAAGCACCTGATTGAAACTAGTTTGTAATGCCATCTCCGCCCTTTCAAGCCTTCCATGGTACTGACACACCACATTGTACGTCTTACAGTGGGCAGCCACGATGAAGAAGATTAAGATGCCACGTAAGATGAGATCAATGCAAAAGCGCCTACAAAAGATAAAAGAGGACCGTGATAGTTATGGTGTTGAGCTCCATGTAGCGTATTAGTCTGAATGCAAAACAAGCTGCAATGTACCAACTCTTGTTGACATGTCTTTATCAGTATAAAAATGGTACATGTTATTCGTGATGCTATTTTTTTCTTATTTTCTGCAGAAGAGGCTGGCATTTGACAATACGGTTGTGTGTGTGCGTTCACGGCTGCTGCTGCAGCCTGTAGTTTTTCTTGTGGGGTCGACCGTAGTAATCCATCAAGCTAGCTGCATTATTGAATTTTTTCAGTCGACTGAACCTTTCAAAGATTGCATTAGTTGGTTTGCTGAATCTAGAAATGAGATTTGGTTCTGGTAGATGATAGGTTGACTTGATCCGTTTGTGTATCTGTACACTTATTTTGCCTTTTTTAGGCATACACTTGGTTTGCTGTAGATATTTGCTAACTATTCCTGTTAAGAATTTGATCACCTTTTCTCCTTTAATCAAGTATCTTCTTGTGCAGGTGTGGATGAAGGACCCCTCCAACGTGCCAAAGATTAGCACATGGAGCTGCGGAGCCGGATGACCCAGCCTCGCCACCGACAGAAAAGCGCAGGATGGTGCATGTCGTCATCATCCATGTTGGATTGGTGGAGGATCACAACACCACACGTTGTCAAAGCATCACTTTCTGGAATGGTATGGTTGATGGCACCAGCCCTCCTTTCAAAGATGGAGGTCACGGATTTGCAGTGGCCAGGCTGGAGATTTTAGATTTAATTGTTTGAATACATCTTTATTTCATTTCAGATTGTGTCAAGTCTTGCGTACTACTCCCTCCGCTCCATCCGTTCACAAATATACGATGTTTCTAACTTATATTTGTTAATGGAGGGATGCTTCATATGAGCTTCTATCTATAAACTTTTGTCGAGAATCTATTTGTGATAACTTCTCTCCAAGGCTGGAGCCACTTTTGTATGTTTACTTCTCGTGATCCATTCAATGTTGTCAAATTCTCATTCATTTGGTGAGCTTGTGTAATATCTGTGTTCGTTGATCATGGCCAAGTAAATCAAATTGAATTTCCTGTTAAGGCCTGATGCTTACAGCAAAACTGAACAAAATATATAGTGAAATAATCAAATGATAACAAAACAAAGAAAAGGTTGCCTCCTTGGAGCCGAGTCCAATTCTTAACCACAAGCTTCTTCAAGGTTAAGCAGCAACGACACGGATAATTTAGCGTTACGATCCTCTGCACTATTTCTGCAAATCTGAATAATCTCACTTGAATCTAATAAAAATGCATCATCTCTACAGCTTTTAATGGCCACAAGTTAAAACAGATAATCTTCTCTACAACAATCTTGATCTCCTTTATCTTCTCTTCTTGTGCAACAACCTTATCATGTTCTTGCGCCTTCCCTTCCAGCTCTTCTAATCACCCATCCTGAATTGCAGTTTTTTAAAACCAAAAATTGCACTGTGGTATTGATGTAAGCATACATGTTTCCCCATTTACTGCTGCCTTGTGTATGGCTCATTGTGAACATTAGATGATACCTGAGCTACTCAAAGCAGATGACGCTGCAGATTATTCTTTTGAACTTTTGGAGTGAGAGTCGGAGGCTGAGTATCTAGAGTTCGATCCACTGCCTCAGAGATTAATATCTGCTCATTGTGAAATGACAGAAGAACACAAGGAACAAGATCCTACATATAGAGAACCACATAATTTTAGTTTAGGGTATAAGAAACTATATACATGATATATACAGTCTATTTTACAGCAAGTAACTTTTGTTGATATAGAACAAGTTACCTACATGATACGGAATACATGATACATGATACAGTGGAGAGGCAGGATACAAAACATAAAAATAGCAAATGTCTATGATCTAATATCCTTGGCATACAACCTCACAAACAAATTTGGAATCAGTCGTGACTCGTGAGGCTAGTAAGGTCAAAATAAGCATTCATTTGGAATAAATCACTACCAGAATTAACGTAGTTGCCGACGGCCATATCTATGCCGACGGCCCCCGTAGGCATAGATTGATATATCCCGACGGCCTAGGGCAGGCCGTAGGCATAGAAAAGCCGTCGGCATATGTTGATCTATGCCGACGGGGGCCGTCGGCATACTAGTGCCGTCGGGACCTCTGGAGGTACGCCTACGGGGGCCGTCGGCATAGATGATGCCGTCGGCTTAGATGAGGCCCGCCTACCCGGTCAGAGGCGACCGTTTGACGGTGTAGGAACTATGCCGACGGGGTTAACGGCGGCCGTCGGCATTGAAATCAAACAGGAAAAAGAGAAAAAAAATGAGACAAAAACTATGCCTACGGCTTAGCCATAGGCATAGGGCTACCACGTGGAGCCTATGCCTACGGCTAGGCCGTCGGCATAGCTGGCATAGATATATTGACATCCTCGATCCTGGACGCCTCCACGTCATCGATCCGCGTGCATCGCCACGTCATCGATCCACAACCGTGTGCACAGCTATGCCTACGGCCATACCGTAGGCATACATCAGATCGCTGTGCACAGATATGCGTACGGCCTTACCGTAGGCATACCTGTATTTTTTTTAGTTTACCGTGGCAGAGATATGCCGACGGCTATGCCGTCGGCGTAGGCCTGGCGCATGCCCTCTGCCATGTCATCAATCTGCGTGCATCGCCACGTCATCGATCCACAACTGTGTGCACAGCTATGCCTACGGCCATACCGTAGGCATACATCAGATCGGTGTGCGCAGATATGCCTACGGAATTACCGTAGGCATACTAGTATTTTTTTTAGTTTACCGTAGGCATACTAGTATTTTTTTTAGTTTACCGTGACAGGTCCATATCTCTTACTCTACCTTCTTCTTTGCAAGGGCACGGCTTCCATTGCTCTTCAGTTCGGTTACTAGTTGAAATCAGTAAAAATCGACGAAGCACACAGCTTTCCACAAAGTGACCATGTAACTAAATTATGAATGTTGCTTCGTTATGCTTAATGGAGCAAGTGTGCAACTCCTTTTGTCTAAGATTTTATAAATATTATTAATTGACTTGTATTTGCAAGTCTGTGATATCTATATTCGTAAAACAGGTCATGATTGATTTTGCGATTGCTGATTCGATTTCTTTGCTTCCAATGCTTTGATAGATTGATAAGGGCGGTTCAATGACGAATCCACTATTCAACACACAGCCATGTCGACGATCGGGTGGCACTCGGGGCATGCTCGCCTCGGCGATCATCAAGGTGGCGAGATCAATTCTGTCATTTCAGGCAAGATCAAGCTGCACAGAAACCGAGGAACGATCTAGAGAACATGAAGATGATGCTAGAGTCGGTGGAGGCTGTGCTCGGCGACGCCGAGAGGGAGTCTATCAAGCATAAGTCCATGCTTCGTGGCTAAATCGGCTTAAGGATGCGCAAACGACATATCTGACATGCTTGAAGATTTTGAAGATGAAACCAACCTCGACCTGGTATGCAAGATCCTGTCGATTTGGTCACTATCAATCGTGATCTGGATGCTGTTATTTAATAACATATGAATATTTTTAGATAATGAACTACATCTATAACTTTTTTATGTAGTGAACTAGATCTGAACCTCACTGTTGAAGTTGATCTTTGAATGTCCCTGCCATCTTTTGTCTCACCAATAGTAAGCTATGCCCACAAATATCATGATTTGATTGAGGGGAAAGTGAAGTAAAACTAGTCTGGTATACCAAGTGTAATATCAGTTTCTGCATTGTTTTTCTCAAGCACCTGATTGAAACTAGTTTGTAATGCTATCTCCGCCCTTTCAAGCCTTCCATGGTACTGACACACCACATTGTACGTCTTACAGTGGGCAGCCACGATGAAGAAGATTAAGATGCCACGTAAGATGAGATCAATGCAAAAGCGCCTACAAAAGATAAAAGAGGACCGTGATAGTTATGGTGTTGAGCTCCATGTAGCGTATTAGTCTGAATGCAAAACAAGCTGCAATGTACCAACTCTTGTTGACATGTCTTTATCAGTATAAAATGGTACATGTTATTCGTGATGCTATTTTTCTTATTTTCTGCAGAAGAGGCTGGCATTTGACAATACGGTTCTGTGTGTGTGTTCACGGCTGCTGCTGCAGCCTGTAGTTTTCTTGTGGGGTCGACCGTAGTAATCCATCAAGCTAGCTGCATTATTGAATTTTTTCAGTCGACTGAACCTTTCAAAGATTGCATTAGTTGGTTTGCTGAATCTAGAAATGAGATTTGGTTCTGGTAGATGATAGGTTGACTTGATCCGTTTGTGTATCTGTACACTTATTTTGCCTTTTTTAGGCATACACTTGGTTTGCTGTAGATATTTGCTAACTATTCCTGTTAAGAATTTGATCACCTTTTCTCCTTTAATCAAGTATCTTCTTGTGCAGGTGTGGATGAAGGACCCCTCCAACGTGCCAAAGATTAGCACATGGAGCTGCCGGAGCCGGATGACCCAGCCTCGCCACCGACAGAAAAGCGCAGGATGGTGCATGTCGTCATCATCCATGTTGGATTGGTGGAGGATCACAACACCACACGTTGTCAAAGCATCACTTTCTGGAATGGTATGGTTGATGGCACCAGCCCTCCTTTCAAAGATGGAGGTCACGGATTTGCAGTGGCCAGGCTGGAGATTTTAGATTTAATTGTTTGAATACATCTTTATTTCATTTCAGATTGTGTCAAGTCTTGCGTACTACTCCCTCCGCTCCATCCGTTCACAAATATCGATGTTTCTAACTTATATTTGTTAATGGAGGATGCTTCATATGAGCTTCTATCTATAAACTTTTGTCGAGAATCTATTTGTGATAACTTCTCTCCAAGGCTGGAGCCACTTTTGTATGTTTACTTCTCGTGATCCATTCAATGTTGTCAAATTCTCATTCATTTGGTGAGCTTGTGTAATATCTGTGTTCGTTGATCATGGCCAAGTAAATCAAATTGAATTTCCTGTTAAGGCCTGATGCTTACAGCAAAACTGAACAAAATATATAGTGAAATAATCAAATGATAACAAAACAAAGAAAAGGTTGCCTCCTTGGAGCCGAGTCCAATTCTTAACCACAAGCTTCTTCAAGGTTAAGCAGCAACGACACGGATAATTTAGCGTTACACGATCCTCTACACTATTTCTGCAAATCTGAATAATCTCACTTGAATCTAATAAAAATGCATCATCTCTACAGCTTTTAATGGCCACAAGTTAAAACAGATAATCTTCTCTACAACAATCTTGATCTCCTTTATCTTCTCTTCTTGTGCAACAACCTTATCATGTTCTTGCGCCTTCCTTCCAGCTCTTCTAATCACCCATCCTGAATTGCAGTTTTTTAAAACCAAAAATTGCACTGTGGTATTGATGTAAGCATACATGTTTCCCCATTTACTGCTGCCTTGTGTATGGCTCATTGTGAACATTAGATGATACCTGAGCTACTCAAAGCAGATGACGCTGCCAGATTATTCTTTTGAACTTTTGGAGTGAGAGTCGGAGGCTGAGTATCTAGAGTTCCAGTCACTGCCTCTGTAGATTAATATCTGCTCATTGTGAAATGACAGAAGAACACAAGGAACAAGATCCTACATATAGAGAACCACATAATTTTAGTTTAGGGTATAAGAAACTATATACATGATATATACAGTCTATTTTACAGCAAGTAACTTTTGTTGATATAGAACAAGTTACCTACATGATACGGAATACATGATACATGATACAGTGGAGAGGCAGGATACAAAACATAAAAATAGCAAATGTCTATGATCTAATATCCTTGGCATACAACCTCACAAACAAATTTGGAATCAGTCGTGACTCGTGAGGCTAGTAAGGTCAAAATAAGCATTCATTTGGAATAAATAGCATATGGTTATCTAGATTTAGCAGGCAAGATTGTGTATGTTCAACCATGATATGAATCATCCTGTGAACACACCTCTCGAGTTGGCAGCGACATACTCGCATATTGAATTGCCAACGGACCCATCGCCTGCATCACATGATCTTCGAATATATATACCAGAAAATGAAATAAATCATGGAAGCTCCATGAAAAATAAAATATAAAATGAAAATCACTAAAAAAATTTACATATTTAGAAAACAAGATCATGGATACATGACAGAGTTAGAATAACCTAACAAGATCTTCGGAGGAATTGCTAGCACACGATTAACTACGAGGCAGAGGTATAGGGCGGTGGCTTCCCGGTGAGACAGAGTTAGACGACCGCACTGTTCGGCGAGGCGGGAGGTAGACGATGGCAGCTGTCAGGATCCAACGAGACGGGAGGTAGATGATGGCGGCTGGCCGGCGACTCAGAGGTAAAGGACGGTGCCTGAAGGCTGTCCAATACACACTACTACTACAATGACCACTCAAGACAGAGAATAAACCTGCAGCCACAAAATCAAGTTTACATGGGACAGTCACTAAATTTTATTACTAAACATTGATTATAGTGCCCTAACAACGAACCAAATTGAATAATCAATTGCATTGAAAAGAAAGAAACTGCACTGAGTCAATCAGTATTAAGAACAGGTGTAAAGGAAATGATAAAATCAGTATCATGGCATCCTTTGCTCTGTCGGGTTGTACAATTGTCTAAAATTTCCTTGATGACTACCATCATGTATACAAAGATAGAAGAAAAGGTCAATACTAAATCCGGTAGACTTGATTCCACGGAAAAAGGATCTTACATTGGAAGATAAGATAACATGAACTGTGGCCAAGCAGATTTGTCATGGCAAAGTCAAGGACTTGGAAGGTAAACAAATTAACCTTGGTATTATGTAGTACATCTTAATGCAAGAATAGTAAATAGCATGTCAGTGCCATGGAAATGCAGTCTCCAGTTTTGCATTAAGAAGACTGATACTACAGATTATGAATTTATGCCATACAAAACAAGTGTATAGTGTCTTCTAGAATTGTTAGGCCACTCCAGCTAAACAATCCCTAAGCAACATATAACACACTCTTCATAGTCTGAAAACGTTATCGTAGCAAGTAATATTTAACAACTCCTCACAAATTGCAGAATCTCTGTAGTTTATCGTATGTCCGAATTTTCTTGTACCTATGCTTAGTGGTATTTATTATTAGTATTCTCTGTACTTTATAAGCAGCAAATGCCACTGGGGAGTGCTACATGTTGTAAGAAACTTGTGAACTATGAACCTGTGTCTATTCTGAACTTCAAAACAAACACATGCAACTGAACTATGAAACTATTATTAGCACTAATTTAGTTGTTCCAAGCCATAGTTTACATGTATGACCTGAAACTTGTATGTGTATGCTGCAGCAAGATTTCAGTTGTTTGAACATGCTGTTAAGTAATCCAAAATTCAAGATTTCATTAGTCAATAAAGCCTAGACAGTTAACAGAACTTAATACATGTACGGCCTGAACTTGTGTACGTGTATGATACAGGAGTATGACCATAAGCATACACGATTACTTGTGGGTTTGTGTGACAAACCAAATGATGTTCCTTGCTGAAAAAAATCCATATCATATCCCTTTTTTCTTCAGAGTTTTGTGTTGATGATGCAGGCATGTCAAAATTGAAATACGCAGCAGCAGCAGCGTGCCAACAGTCAACAACAGCAGCATCATTGCAGGCATCGAGGTCAGCTCAAGTGCTAGACGCGGGCAGCCGCTAATCATGTGATTAGTGATTGTGGAAGTTGTACAATCTAGCGAACGCACTGCTGGCGTATCCACTAGCAATTTGAACCCTAACTGCTGAATTATATTTCAAAGTGCTGCAATTTGCAGTTGCTCCACGCCTTCACCGCCAACACCAGGTGTGAGGAGGGGAGGGAAGAACGGGAGGAAGAGATACCTCTGTTCGTCCTCCATTACGACCAAGCGCAGCCGGGACCTCCAATACCTCGCACCGGCGTCGTCCCATCCAGAACCTCACGGCGGCGTCGGCAGGGACGTACGTGCGGGAGAGGCCACTACGACCAAGACCAGCCGGGGCTTTGCCTCCTGGATCTCGCGCTATGTCTTCGCCTCCAGGTCCTCGCGCCGGCGTCGCCGCATCGTGGCCAAGGTCCTCATTGGTGCGCCGCCGTCTCCGAGGTCCTCGCATCGGCGTCTCTGGTGAGATGGATTAGCCAGATGCGTGGGTTTGACCAGCAGAGTACTAAAGAAATCACATATGACCATAATACCCTTATTGATTAAACTTAATTTTTTAATTAATAGGCTGAAATCAACGGTGGAGAATAATCAGTGAGGGAGTTACACGAAATTACAATTTGTAACTCTCCAATCACTGTAAAAGAGCTCATTACTAGAACATAAAGGCGCGCGTTGCCGCGCCCATCCATCTTGAGATAAGAATGATAGAAATTATCGAGTAAGTATCCCATAAGTATTAGAATTTAGAAATGAATGATATACGCACTTTTAGCAACAAGTAGATCCAACCCACTCCATCATGCGGGAGAAAAAAAAACCTAGACAGCTTAATACATGGAACAATTGTTCATCAACTAAAATAAGCAACATTTACGTAATAAAGAAATTAATTAGTGTGGTATGTACTGACGACTTCCGGGTGCAATTAGGCATCACCTTCCCTGCTAGATCCTCAATTTCTAAAATCCTCAGAGTGGTTGCTCCATCACATGTGATTGTAACATCAACAATATCAGCCACCAGAATCTGCAAGTCACACCGTCGGTTAGTGCACTCTAACACGTTCATTCTCTTAAAGTTATTTTGTGGCTGCAGAATCTGTCAAACATCACTAATCCTGATTACACTACAAAAAGCACACTACAAGCAATGTCGTTATTCCGAGGTTGCAAAATTCGCCGGATTAATTCCACACGTAACAATTGGATTCTGGTATTAAGGTGGTTGTCATGAGTATAATACATATACAACTAATCAACAATTAAAGGACCAAAGTAATTTCCAGCAGCATCAAGCCGTTCTGCCATCTCTTGTGCTCGGTCAAAGTTAAAAACACCAGGACCATTTCTTCTGATCGTTTTGTGAAGCCTGAGCCGGTAAAGAACCTGTGAGACCACCATATTGTGAGTCGCTTTCCCAAACCTGTTAGCAAGACGCAGAAACTTAACCCAGATTATCTGGAAATTCTCCCAGTTTCATCGTTCTCATCTCCATCATCCCTAGCAGATTCAGTATCCTGCCAAGAATCTACGTCCACATTGAATGGACCATTAGCACAGACCTGCTGAACAGGTCGGACCGGAGGTAGCAGACCATTCTGAAGAACAAGAAGATGAGGATGAATCTTAGGTGAGAATCTGGGAGGTGTATTTGTTGGACATAATGACATACCAGCCTTTGATGCTCCTCTCATCCTTGCATTCCCTAGAATCTAACCAAACGATATGCGCAAATATAGAGAAAGACACTAACATTTTCTTTGCTGCGCACATAAGTTAGTTTTAGTAGAATAGTGTGGTTCACACACACACACACAAAAAGATTAGTAGAACAATGGAGCATGCCTTACTGTTGTGGGAGTCATTGAAGAGTCTGTCGGGGGTGCCGATGTAAGTGGAGTGGTGCCTGCTGGTGGTACCTGAACCTGAATCTGAACCTGATGTTGTTGGCCGAGGAACTCATGTTGATCAGATTGACGCCGACGAGGGCAGCAGCTCTTTCACCGCTGCTGCTGCAGCATCTCTCAGACAACCCCGTAAACATTCTCCCAAAGCTTCTTCACATTACCGACATGTTTTACAAATTGGTAAAAATCAAGGGACATAGTTTAGTGATTGATGAGAAATCAGCAGAGATAGAGGAATGCATACATCACTGCGCGATCTGGCGATCATAATGTGGCCTTCCGGATGTAGACCTACGATTGTGGGTTGCTATTCTCATGCCCAGCGTACCAACGCAATCGCCTCACCGTTGACAATGAGGGGAGAGAGGCGAGCCCCATGGGGTAGAAGAAGGGGAGCAAAATCTCATCGTCGTGGAGGTAGGATTCTGGGCGCTGCTGTGCACCGTCACCAAGGCCGGCATGCACCATTACCGGATCTGCCTTTGTCACCGTCGCCGTTACTGTCGATCATCCGTCGTGATAGGATTAGGTTTGTAGATAAGAGGAGAAGGCTTGTGGCCGACAGATTTCTCTCTCCTGCGTGGCCCGCGCATATCGGCCATCCAGAAAGATATGGGCCGCGCAGTCTTGGCCCAATTCATGAGAACGCGCCTAGGTGGATGTCGGGAGCAGCAGCCCAACTTCGGGGGCGCTCGGGTTGCGAGGTGAAACTGCCTCCGGCTGTGCTGGAACGACCGAGCAATCTACTCCATTGTTTAGTTTGATCGGACGATCAAGGATCTCAAATCGCTGTGGGAAGCCGTAGGTGGCTGAGTTATACTGTTTTGTAATGTTGACAAAAACGTTGCACTTTTAGTTCATGGGAGTACAATGCCACATGCCTATTTTTTAGTACACAAGGATTTAATTTTGAGAGACATGATATGTATTTGTTGGATCCGTGACTCGTATAAACTTGAGAATCAGTTGCTAATTTTTTTTGCAACGTTTGATAGGGAAGGTTAATATTTCAAAGGGTGACTGCATATGTTGGACATGTAAGTACATATGAACTACAGAAGATGAATTCATATGATGTTTTGTGTTCTTCCCCTTTTTGCAGCCATTTCTCCTGGTTTCTCATAATGTTTATGTGATTCAGTTTCATAAGATTCATGATATGGCAGCAAGATGCATGTTAATGGCCGTCTTAACCCTTTTAATTATTTTAGATTCTGGTGGGGCCAGGTTTTATATCTATCTATCTACACTTCTACACTTTTTATCTTAAAAAAACGTAGTGTTCCGTGTTTCATCATACGTCGTCGTCCTTCGTCCGTCTCTCCCCCACCCTTCCTTTTTTCACGCGAGCGAGAAAAGGAAACAGCCCACGCACGCAGTAATTTTTTTTTTTGAAAAAACTAACTAAGCCCTCCTCCCCTCCTGCGATCCCCACCCAGGCACGATCTGGGGAAAACACACGCGCACCCACGCCTCCGCCGCCGCATGCGCGCCCCCGCCCTCCATTGAGCGCCCTTCTCCTTAGCTCGCCCCCATCCGCCCGAGTCCTCTGGTCCATGATCTCCCTCTCTTATCCCTCCTCCATGTGTCTCTTATCGATCCTAACAATGATACCAGGCTTTGGCCGAATCGTCGCCTGGGAGCGGCCACATCGCTAGGTGAGTGCCCAACATGATGGTGCGCGCATGGTGGCCAATCCTCGCCTTTGAACGCAACTTCATTGTTTCAAAATCCGAGTTGCTTGTGGCGTTGAAGATGGTGCAATTAGAGGACACGCTTTGCACGCCCTATACATCCCACACATAGTTGTGCACCTCCTTCCTGCGTTGTTTGGTAAGATTGGTTTTCGTTTTTGTGCATATGGTCAATTTCGGCGTCTGGCGGGAGGCGCTTGGCCAGATCTGCTTGTCGAAATTGATGACTATAGTTAGTAGGTTACTTGGCACAAGAATAACGGAATAACGCAAGAAACGCCTAACCAAAGATGTTTTCCTCCTTGATATTCTTGAATAAAAAAGATATATCTCTGGAAGGATTTTGTTCCAATTGGAATATATATATCAAACAATAGTTGCTTTATTTTCCCCTTACTACTGTTAGTTTTCTCAAGACTATGAGCATTATAAACTCTTACTTGAACTTTGCAGATTTGCAGAAATAAAAGGAAACTGTTCATCATATACATGCACTATTATTTTCTGACGAGCCTCACTACTGCAGTTTTTTATTGATAAAACTTGATATTTCTTTCAAGGAGGCGTCAAATGTGTATGTCTAAGGCACAACTAGATGTGCCTTAGTTATTGCACATTGAAATGAGTCACTCAAACATAAAAGAAAAGAAGAAAAAATACCCACACCGATCTTCATGTACAATCAATGACATAGGATATAGATGTGCAATACTACTTAAAACACATCTAGATGTGCTTTAGCAAAAACGTATTTTATAAGTCGAATTTTTCTCTTCGGGAGATATACCAACGACCAAATATGGAACCATACTTGTAAAAGTAGTGGGCATTAGTTGCATATAATTGGATTAAGGCTAAAGCTATAGATAGTTCCAAATGGTATAGGTCATATTATGTGATATAGGTGTTGAACCACTAAAAAGTATACATACCGTGGTGCAACGCACGGGCAGTTTCCTACAAATAACTCATATTTTAAGAAAGAAATCAGAAGAGGGATGTTTATGCACAGACTTCGTGCTTTAGATTCTATATAGAGATATGTATCTCGATGGACAATCAAGGACTATATGATAATAAATTACTTATTTAGAGACATGTTCATGCACACTATTCATCCCATATATTGAATTATATCCTATTAATTGATATGCCACTCCTTGGGATAATGCTGCCTTCATGTACTAGAACCTATCGACGGAAGTTATCTCTAGTTTCTTCTCATAGCACTGAGGGTTGATAGTCATCACGGGATGAGTTCTTCACTGCTACTAATATATAAATGTTTCACATCACATAGTAAAGGGCAATTATGCAAAACAGGTTATGCTGGCAGTCTAGCCTCCGTAAGGGCAATGATAACGTAGAGCCCTTTTTGCATCAAGTAGAGCGTCTACTTCCAAGGGTGTCTCACATGGAACTGAAGAACTCTAAATAAACACAACAACTAAAAATAAATCCTCTTTATTTATGTAAATAAATGAGCGAGCCAACGTAAGAACCAAACAATTAGCCAAAATCAACACAAGGCCCTTTTTGTCGTTGCATACAAAACTTCTATAGTGTCTAAATCACTGTTCAAGAAAATGTTCCGATTCAGCGATTTATCGTCCTATTTATCATTATTCGTGGAGTGACAGATAACATTTTGTCATATCTTCACCATTTATCGTTTTGGCCAATTTATCACTCTAACAAGCAATTTATCAGGAATCTACCGATAAATCGGGCCTATTCCTAGAACTATGTGTGGAAGAACTATGCTTATTTGTGTTTTTTGGACGTTGTTACCTAATATGTATTCTTGTCCTTTTTGTTTGTTTGTCACATTAAAGTATTGAAAGCCAAGTAATGAAGGTAACACTTTTGTCCAATTTTTTCCGTTAAATATATCATTAGTGCTGGGAACCTGGGAGTTGCAGAAAAATGCTCGATTAATAGTCGACCGACGAAATACTAATTCCTAGCTGACAGAAACACTAACGATAAGCGATATCCTCAACATTGCTCTAAATAAGATGTGCTTTTATGATAGATTTCAACATTTGTACCAATACATACACCACAACATAAAACATAACAGTTTTGCTAAGTATCAGTTGACTGAGACTTGGTTATGTCTTAGGCGATACATATCCGTTTGATCTTGCATGGAGTTCCGTGCAATTTTTCTCTTTTTATTTTTCTTTTTCTTTTTGTATACTATATCACTTGTGTGAGACTTAGCTAAGTCTCAGTTGACTGAGACCTAGCCACACAGAAAACATAAAGCGAACTAGCAACAACTGAATAATTAGTCAGATAATTATGAGATAACTTTAATATCGTTGCATAAAAAAATCTCATGTAAAGTATAAAGAGTAGCCTTTTGGACACATAGCGCTGCATGTTCTTTTACATGTTTTTAAAAAGTAGCATGATCATAAAAGAAATCAGGTGTCATTGTCAGAGCAATGAGCAATAAGCCAACTAGACCAGAATTTTTCTTTTACTGAGAATCAGTCGAATAGGACTCAAGAAGGTGGGAATTGTGTAGTACTCCTGTGCGTGAGAACAACTCGCATGTGAGATCAAGGTGACATGTGTTTGTAGCACATGGACATGAGTTAGATATTTGTGTATAAAGAGCAATGTTGTCCTTGAAATTTAATGTCAGCAAAAAAACAAGGAATATCTTGCAGAGCCACATTTTCACAATTGCTCATCTCTGGCAATTTTTTAAAAACGAAACTTATTACTTTGCATCACACATCATACTGTAGTTTCAACATGCTTTTATTCAGCAAGAGTTGGATATGCAGAAACATCTGAGAATAACGGGTCTTGACCAAAGCATCTCACATGTCCCATCAACATATCCCTCCTTGTGGCAAGCCGATACACATTCATCATGATGGCAATCTCTGTTATAGCTCTCGCTGGCCTTCCTGCAAGTCTTGGCATCAGAGCCTACAAAACAGAGAACACGATACGTTGTATGAAAAAAAATCCTATAGTGTTCTACTAAGATACAAGATAATATATGAGGCACGGAGTATGAATTTCACATATGACTAGCAAATGTATAGATGATGCATTGAGGAAGTTCTTGTTCTTTAAATGATATATTGATGCAAAACTTACCAGGAGCCAAGAGGAGTAGCACGAGAAATAGCAAGCATAGCAGGCTTCGAACCTTGAGGACTCCCATGTCTCAGCGATTATGAAGAAATGAAGAAATGTAAGTGACCACAAAACTGATGCACATCAAAATAATCTATGCCATCTCTTATAGCCATGGATGATGTGGTCTATTGGGAAACTAAGGAAATATTAATGGAAAATTAATGGCAAACATTTTATTGGGTGGTCATAATTAGCAGATATGGTTGTGTGATCCTATATACTCGCTCCGTCCTAATTAATATGCCACAATTATCATTAATTAAGATTTCATTTTCCTTCCTATTCTCACGGGTGTGAAACGGTTTCCTTTCCTGAGCCAATGCATGCAGAGAAATAAGCGGCTATTTCAAGAAGACAATTAACCCCGTAATTGACACAGGCAATTATTAAGCACATAAAGGCATGTATAGTGGTTGATAAGATAGTCTTATCTTAAGCCTTGCATTTTTTTAGAGATGACAATAAAAGCATGGCTACAATAGGATATCCCTTTTTTTGGACAAGGAGGCTTACCTCTGGCCTCTGCATCAATCAATGCATGCAGCCATCACAATGGGATATCTCCCAGCCTTATCTCAAAAACTAGTTGTTTCTAAAAACTTGATGAGATATATTATATTGTGCTGAGAGATCATCTCTTAACATTAATGCAGCAACCTGCTATACAAATGGTTTTTAATCCCTTTCTGCGATGGTATTTTAAACCGTCACCTTGCCTGTGTGTGTGATAGGGGGGTCCTTCTCACACGACCCAGAAACCATCGGGGATAAGTCCTCCAGTTACACTAGCAGGGAAAAAGAGCTCGTGTGCGATCGGGCGAGCCATCGCATACAAATATACATGCTCAGTTGTTTCCGTTCGTATGCACATCCCACATAGTGAATCCCAGCCAGACATTTATGTTCGTATGTACATCACACAGTGAATCCCAGACAAATGTTTCCGTTCATACGTACGTCACACACAGTTTTCCCCATCACATCATCTGTGATAGCACTACCATTGTTGAGGATATTAATAATTTTATCGGTTGTGTTTATGAATGCATCATGCACTGTGCCTAGAAGAAGCTGTATCGGATAGGCTATCCATCACACACACTTTTTATGTGGAAAGTATTTGTGCAAGGTGGGCTAACACAAACATTTTTCCAGATGAAGTCATGTGTGATTGTACATTGATCCTACAGATTTACTTCCTACAAACTTTGAGGGTTGTCTAAGGTCATCACCCAAGGTATTGTCCCAATAACCATTTGCAACTAGTAGAATGCCCGTTCGTTGCAACGGGCTGCATCGACATTATTTTTACCCTGAAAGGGCTCTCCTTTTCTTACTTTCTTGATTCTCCCAACTAAAATTATTTATCTTTGTGATATGTGAATTGATAAATTTATGACCATACTAAAATATTAAGAGCTAAAAACATATTTATCGAAGAACATTTCTAGACCACATTGGACATGAACGTTGTCGTGTCTAATAGGTTATGAACAAACACAATGATGGCTTAACACCAAATCCCATTTATATTTTAGAACGTGGTTGAAATTATAGCCTTATAGAAGAAAAAATATAAGAAATGTGCTACAAAAATAACATCTTATGTTTAAAGCCATAAAAATGAAACCAGATTTTTTTCGGCGAGCCATCGCACCCCCACCCACACCTGTCAACCCTTTTCCTGCCTTCGACTATGGCGCCACTCCTCGAGCAATGTTGGATCTTCATCAAATGGTTGTTGTTTGTCTTCTACCTCATGATTCTTCCTCGTTAATAGCCAACCACCACCCGCCGATCCGCTAGCCGCGGCCGCCACCCTGGACCATCCCTCTGAACCAGCCTAGCGACCAGATTTTCCCGGTGAACCGCCGCACCCCTACGAACCTTCTTCCTCGCCTCCGACTATGACGCCACTCCTCACTACCGCTCGAAGTGTCGTCCTTGTCTCCAACGAGATCCTGGCTCGGCCTCGCAGTGCCATCGACGCCTTCGGCATCGCCGTTGTAGCTCGTAGTGCCATCATCGACTTTGGCCTCAGGTTGCACTTGTGTTCAACTTGCACTGATTCAAAATTGAATCGACTTACGAATAACTCATGCACAACATTAATCATGTCTAACTTGTTACCTTTAGACACTCACATGGACATCACATTTCTCCCATTGCCCGTGCATTGCAACGGAGCAGACTTATTCTGGTGATTTAACAGTGACGTTACTTAAATCTATCTGCCACCAATACAATGTTGGCATCACCGTATCGGACTCGCAATCTATTCTATCCATGCCCCCATTCAACCAGAATGGTAATAGTCAATTTCAAACATAAACATTAATCTAAATTAACTAAACTGTACTTGATATTTACCTAAAATAAGAAGCCGAAGTATCAAACTTCCTAAATTAAATAGCTAACCATGAATTTATAAGAGAGTACGACATCAGTCGACAAAAAATCTCAAGAAGCGCCTCCACCCTGTCCTTCTCCCTCTTTCTAGCCATATCCCTCTTTCACCCCTCTTCTCTCTTCTCTTATCCATCCACTTCCTTTTCACATCCATCTACGCTCTGCAACCTTCTTCCTTTCCTAAAGGAAAACCGATAATAAAATGAAAGGTAAAACGTAGCAACATGGAGTCCGAAAGCTGAAAAAATATTATGTAATAAAATAGATGCATGTAACATTAAAAAATGCAGACACCAATAGAGCAAGCCTCTGAGTAACTAATAGGTTGTTGTATCAACTACTTGCATGTATACATGAATTCAACTTAAATTTCTAAGAAAGGAAAGCAGTTTGTGGGGCTTACCTTTATTGTCCTATCAGCAGAACCAAGACAAAACTATTTGGTCCCTGGATCAAATGCTACAGATCGCACCCTTCCCAAGTGACCACTAAATGACCTGTATTACGGGAATAGAAAATGTATTTTATCGCTTAGTGAATACTAAGATGCTCTCATAGACCAGTACAATTCCAAGAAAATATGCAAAACAATCTAGAAGATTTAACTATTGCGGCCTCACCCGACCCCAGGCCCTCAAGGCCTCCGCCAAGCTCCCCCACCTCAAATCACCCGCCAAGCCCGACGCCGTGCTCGCCTTCCTCGCCGGCCTCGGCCTCTCCGCCACGGACGTCGCTGTCCTCATCGGCAAGGACCTGCAGTTCATATGTGCCAAAGTGGACAAGACCCTGGCCCCCATCGTCGCTAGGCTCACAGGCCTCAGCCTCTCGTGGTCTGACATCGCACGCCTGGTCTCGCTCTCCCTCACCCACTTCCGCTGTATATCCATCGTCTCAAATCTGTGTCGTGCCATCCTTCGGTGCTTGCCACCTGGAGTATTTGATGCCACGGTAGATTCCCTGCTACTGCTAAGCTAATGATAGACGATTTGGTTGGTTTCAGAGACATAAGCGGCACACATAACTGTGACGGCCGGCCCGGGGCGTCTTTCTCCATCCTCAAAACACAGGCATCGTGTTTGCTGCCGTCAAATCCACCTGCAAACGGCCGAACTGCGTTAAGCGCTTGCTAGGATTGGATTACCATGTACAAGTGTGCATACAGAGTGAACGTGCAAAGGTGAGGTGGTTGTACTAGCTGGTGCAATAAAATCAGTGGTGACTGTCCGCAGGATCAAACTGCATGCAGGCACATTTATAGAACTTTGCTCGGCTCACTCTTCTATCCATGACCTTCCTCTTCATGTGGTGTCTCTGTTCCAGCAAAACAGAACAAGAACCAGGATTGAGACAATTAGGCCTGACAAGATCTAGCATGGGAACTGAGCTTGATCTTGTTCCCTTTGAGAAGGCGCTCTCTCCTTCCCCTCCCCCCTCCATCGGTGTCTCTGTCCTTTGATAAATAAAAATAAATAAAGTATTATTGTATGGATCCCACGTTTTTTATTGACGTCATATTTCTATTTTTTATCAATACCATTCTATTGGCACCTCCTATTTATCTACCACTAGCTAGATTCTTTTGGATGGATGAATCTTATTTTTCTCAATCACCGTAAAACTTTTATTGCTGCAATATTTCCGAGAGATAAAGTCAATGGAAAATTTCCTATAAAATACTCCATAGAGATATTTCAAGAAAGAACACTGTGTCGTCACAATACAGCAAACAACCCATGATAGCAATACCGCCAAGGATTTCCATCCTCCAATTTTTCTATGAAAATCCTTTTAGTCAAACAAGCCCTAGAAGTCGGGAGGAAGGCACCACATGGGAAGATGATGGCCACCCTTAATGTGGTATCGTACTGACAAGATGCGCTCCACGTCACGACCAACATTATCAATGCTTTGGTCTTTCCTATGGAACATTAGGTCACAATATTCTGATCTTGTGATGTATTCTTCCTCGAACTCTTGGTCCTCTTTGCTAGCTCCGGAGTGATGGCTTGAGTAGTATATGCGGTCTCTTTCTACACCTCCCCGCCCACTAGCCGGTATTTGCACCACCTTGGAGGAGCATAGCTGCACCAAGAACACTGCATGATCGCCCAAGCTACGCACCTCCTCCCACTCATATTTGCGTGCGTCATCATCAACATTTGTGACTTGGAACAGTTTAAAGAAAGGCTTGCAGTTTCACAACCATCGAGTCATAACTGCCACCGCCAGCTTACCATTCAACTCGCATATGCATGAGGCATCGTCCAAGAACCAGCTGATGCACATAGGATCACCGCCACTTCGAACGTCCATCGGGTAGGCGGCGGTAACTATGGGTGCTCCATCTTCATTAACACCAATGTCGAACGTGCACAAGGTCTTGCTATGTGCCAGGCCATAAAGCTCCTCGCGGCAGAATATAATGTCCCCAATTGGTTCCATGTCACATCCTTGTATGGTCCATTTTCGCCATCCGGACAACCAATCTTACACAGTGCGACCTTGCGCCCAGCAGTCATGGCGACGAGAATGCAGTCACCCGAAGTGGGAACCTTGGAAAAGACTATTTTCCAGATGAAGTCCTGTTCATAGTCGTCAGTCAATCGAAAATGCCGCTGCTTCTCAGACAGTGGCACCTCGACGCCAGAGAAAAGATTCACAATCAGGAACATGGCCGATCCATCTACGGCGCCCATCCATCCTCCGTCATAGTCGGGACTTGATCTTTCAATAGCCGCGATCCATCCACCGTCCTACGATCCGATGAACTGCATGTTGCGCAGCTTGCTTGGGATTGGAACCCGAAGGACCACATCTTCCTCGGGGCAGTAAATTAGGCGCTTATCGGTGACGGTGCCCCGGTCCACAGGTGAGAGGATCAGCAGAGGGAGCGCCGGCGGCGTTAGGTGCTGAGACGCGGCAGCGCGCCACGACCTGCAGACGGCGCTGAAGCGTACACGGCCAAGTGAGGAGGCGACTCTTACACGGACCATGCCGAGGAGGTCGTCGGGGAGGTTTGACCAGTCCACTGCCGAATGCGAGCACCGTTCTTGTTTTGTGCCCATGGTGCCGTCGGGGTTGTTGCAGGCCGATCTATGTAGTAATCAAAAAAAGGTTTTCGTTTTACGAATCGATCACGTACTGCTCAGGCTGGACGGAGCGAGCGGGCTTTTCGGCCCGCTCGTGGCCCGTTGTAGCCCGGACCGAGATCGGTCCTGGCCCGTTGAAGAAATTGGCCGGTCCGGTCCCTAAATTTCAGCCCGAAATTTACTCGGTCCGGTCCGGTCTTTAACCGGTCCGACCGAGCGGACCGAAGCTACAGATCGTTCCTCGACGTCGCAGCCGCCGGCGATGCACTGGCCATGCTCCGCCCCGTCGTCGTTCACCAGAATAAGTGTAATTTCGCCAATTGAAGAGATAGGGGCAAGAGGTAGAAGACTCTGGTCACGGGCTGAAGTTTCTTTCCTATTATTCAGTCCAACAGAAAAGAGAAACACAAGAGAAACGGGATTAGATCCGATAATCACGGCACCATCCCACGACTAACTCGATGCTGCCGTTTCCCTTTATTCCACAAAATGTTGTTTCCTTTTATTCAATCCAACCGAAAACACAAGGAAACTCCTATTCCTACGTAAGAGGCTTACCAAATCTGTATGTGCAATCACGGTTCAGTTTCGTCAGAATCTTTAGTATTTTCAGCAGCGGCAGACCCGGATGAAGAAGCCCCCCAAAACACTAGTTGCACGCGGTGGTGATCGTGGGTCGTGGCTGCCCCGCCCGCACACAGAAAATCGTGGGCTGTTACTTTCTTTCCTTCTATTCGTTGATCAGATAATAAAAATAACCAGAGAAACGAGGTTTGATCCGTCAATTACGGCGTCATCCCACCACTAACCCCACGTAAAACTTGATCCTCTAATCACGGCCAGGAGAGTACGCACAAAATCGTTGACTCATGCACGCGTTAAATTGCTTGCATGTAGCGGAAAAACTGCTAAAGAACAAACGTGCGCATGTAACACTCGGGCCCGGCCAGTGCCACCGCGTCCCGTTGCTGCCTGTGTCAAACGTCCTCGTTCTCGACCGTGTCTAGGAGCTCGCAGGAGTCGTCTCTCGCGGCTGCCGTGATCATGACCTCGCCGCCGCCGGTCCTCTCGGTCCGGCCCGAGCTTTACCTCCGCCGGTCCGGTCCAGAAAAAGAGGACCGCCGCACTGCTCGGTCCGGTCCGGTCCGGTCCGCCGCCGGCCGGTCCAAATGGTGGCTCGGTCAGGGACCGGACCGGCCCGGACCGTGTCCACCCTGACTTACAACTGGCATGTGAAAACGTAATGACTTACTAATATTCATGAGAAAACGTAATTACCAATTCTACATGGCGGTGGTCAAAGCACCACGCCAGCTGGTCAACACCGTCAGAGGTCAATAAGACCTCCACTGAACTATACTTACAAAAGATTTGGTACGCACCACAGTGGTTGCAGCGGATAGTTTTACCCTGGCGGCCGTTGTAGCTGGATTCCTCATGTGTTCCGCACCTCTCCTCCTTGTGGTTGGAAGTGGATGTGGTTGCGGAGCAGGATCTGCAAATCCTTGGGGCGCTGCGATCCCTCCGCTGCCTCTACCTCAGGATATGTGAGATGAAGGGGTTTTCCTATACTGTTGGAAGCCGTGTGTTTCTGAAATTGATATATCTTGACACCAATATGGAGATCAGCACAAGTGGAGAGGGAGTGCTGCTAATGCTTGAGGAACTTGCATCTTGCCCCACCCGTAGGAAGGCACAAGTGGAGATCAGCACAAATTGATATATCTTAACACCAATATGGTCTCATGCTGGAAAACATGTCTTCGCTTCAGCATGTCAACTATGAGCTTGACTGCCAGCATTGCACTAGTAAGGAGGTGAAGGATGTTGGGGTAGAACCCTACCTCTCTCTCTATCTCTCACGCTCGGACAATGGAAGAAGAAGGAGAGCACACTGGACATGGTGGTTTTTCCGGCATCGAACGCCCGCTGCACGAACAGCGCAATTTTCTAAGCTCAAACTCCGCCCTGTCCCGTTACAATTATCACCACGACGGCTTTATACTCGACCTAGCGCTGGGACACGATCCGCACGCTCCTACCTGATCGGGCGCGCGATCCAGCCCACTCTGGCCGTGCCAACTACACACACCCGCATGCGCGCGACGCGGCAAGCCCACACCAGAACTCCACGCTCACCCCCACCGGGTTCGCCAACGGCCTAGCCCTACCTTGGCGCGTCTGGTGCACACACACACAGGCACGCCCTCATGCCAAACACGCGCGGACACCACGATGCTTGCCACATCAATCAAAACAATTAATCCCTAATGATATTATTACACAAAATAATTCTGTTTTGGTCGCAGTGCTCTCGCCGATGACAACTTCCGTCTAGGACAGGAGGGGGGTGACGCCGGGGCTTGTCCGGCCGATAGCGAAGCGCCGAACCCTAGCGCCCGCATAGACTGTGGAGGGTTGTCACGGCAACTAGGGGATCACCGTCATCCTCTTGCCCTAGCGCCATGAGCGGTAGTATTCCTTTTTCAAGGTATATTGGGTGTATCCGGTCTTTTTGGAAACCAGCCCATGTTTTTGCTAAACAATACTACCAAAACTGTGCCTGATCACAAAATATACTACCGAAAATCTGCAGTAGTATTTCCAAATCTGGGCTGTCCAAACACAAAAAATAAATAGCCAAGATTGATCTGATGTACTGTAAAAGGTCTCGGCGGCTAAGCCTGGCCTTGGCTGGATCCTGATGAAGTGGCTATCTCTACTGAAGGCTCCTTTGTAGAGGGAAGTGCAGGCACCGCAGTTGTCATCGGAACATTAGACGGGGCAGTGCTAGTTTCAGCTAGGCGATTTCTTGACCACTTCAAGGACCCGCTAGAAGCAGAAGCGTAGGCAGCACTGTAGGAGATAAGGATTGCCTTGTATCAAACTGATAAGTGGATAGTTTTCAAGTGTAATTCTGTATTGCTACAGGCGATGGATCGTTCAGTATTGGACCATGCGGAGGCTTCTATGAAGGATAATTCAAGGAGACTGAGAGATGTTAGAAGGTTACTGATGAAGCTTCAGCATGAACAATACAGGGATGCAGATTTAGTAGCAATTTTTGCTCGGGTTAACCAAAGCACAACTATATGATTTAATGTGCTACATGATAGAAAGACAAATTTGTTTGTCAATCATCATCGGCGTGTTACGAATTCCTTGGAAGCATCAAGATCCCATGATTTTTTAGAACAAAGTCGCGATCCAATTTGTGCTAATCCAACATTGTCCTATTTCCATTATGCTAGGGTCCAGTAGATGCGGCATAAAAATCATTTTCTCGTCAAGTTTCATCTTTAATTTCTAATCTTCTTCTTGCCTGGTACGTACAGGGCCGGCCCATAGGCCAGGCAAAAGGGGCGACCGCCCCGGACCCCAAGAGGGAAGGGGCCCAACTGAAACTTACATTAGTAAGATCTATTCAAGTATACATTACATCTGAAAGATTATTAAATTGATAAAATAAACCCTCAATTTGCAGAAGCATAAGTTCACACCACATACTGATAAGTTATACCACGCTTAGGCAAATCAATCTGACTGGCAGAGTTGAGTTTAAATACATTAGTCTCTCTTTACGATGCATGTTTTAGTATCATAATGAAAATTATGATATCTGAATTTCAATGTTTAAACCAATACATAATTTTAATCCCATAAACGTGTAAGCATCTCATTTGCACCAAACCAAACCAAGTGAATCTGGACGAGCATGTTAGGTAATCGAATCATGTGTAAAAGTATAATGAACAACATTTTTGGTTCTACGAATTACTAAACCGAACATGCAAGCCACATTTTATATGCCCTAGAAGTTTCCATGAATATGACTGCCTAATGTATACTAGAAATCGCTATAAAAATATTTGTTAGTGTGTCTATAATTTATAAATATCTATCATAATATTCAATATAATATTAAAAGATATATGAACACACACATGTATATGCAAATGTGCATACACTACATCGTTTATGCAGTATTACAAAAATAAATATGAAAGGTTGTCTTAGCAATAAAGAAAAGTTTTGGTACATCACGTGCATAAGCTACGAGTTCCCTGGCCCACCCTAGTTCATCGAATAGTGAGACTGTTCAGCCGTTAATGCACCTAAATTATTCATTTTGTAAAATTAAAATTTTCAATTATATACATTACAGATGCGTACCAATTAATAATTTAAATGTTATTTGAAAAACATTTTATGTGGCTAAGTACTAAAAAAATATTAATTACAACTGTAATATGGTACACATAGTTTAAAATAAGTATAAAAGTTTAATATGAAAAAAATTACATCGCCCCGGGCCCAAAAATACATTGTACCGGCTCTGGTACGTACCCCTAGTAAATTCCCTGTTTATTTCTGGGTTTTACCAACAATCATCATGCAAAAAAACTACCTACATTGACTAAAAAATTACATCTATAGCATTGCATGGAGGAGTACACAAACAGAAGAGAACAGAAGTGGTCGTGCACATCATTTTGACTGATAGTGGTTGAGGAGGATAGGTGGGACCTAGCTAGATGGAATTGTACCACATGCATGTTCATTGAGCTTATATGCAAACCTATACGAATGCATTTCCTGATCACTTGACTCCATCTACTCATCATTTCCTCTTTACCAGTATAAATATCGCCGACACATTCCTAAGATACATGTTGCTCGCATCTTATTCTAGCCCTCATTTAATTGAGGCACACACACAACTCCAAGTGATCCTCCTGGATATGATACCTTACTCCTTTCCTAGATAATCTCTCACGCTGTCCCCTCAACTTCGTATATGTTCTGTGAATTATGGCATCTCAGAACAAGGGCTGAGTTCTAATTTTTACAGAAGGCGGAACCTATTTCAATCCTTAGGCATTGGAGGCATGGGGAGAGGTAGAGTCATTTGATGTGTAGAATCCTCTAGAGGCAGTATCCAATACTTTCATTAGCCATGATTTTCGGGCACATTGTTGTGGATACGCTCTGTTGCATGCGAATGCCACACGCTTGTGCTGGGGAGGAGGCAAGCTGACGTGGAAGGAACATCTAATTCTGTATAAAGAATTGATTGCTAGCATCTTGAAATATACCACTCTCGTGTTTTCAAACTCACCACTCTCCTAGTGTTTAACTTGGCAACACTTTCATACAGTAGGCGACTCAATTAAAATGACAATGTGTGTGTTTCAACAAGAAAGAAAACGAATGATGGCTTAAAACTGATTGCTTGCCTGTGAAGAAAACAAAGTGTTCATAAATCCTCAAGCAGTTGTTCCAGTTTCATTCCGTGTAACCTGTAAGTGGAAATATGTTTCATACTAGTTTCTACTCTCTATTCCAAGTAGAACATCAAATGCAAATATTATCGCACAAGCCAGAACATGGTCCAGCCACTCGAAACACACGCAGAAGAGAATGCATGTTAGTTCTAGGACCCCATTTAAGACAGTTACTTAAACAACCATCTTAAGCAGCTCAATACTGCTCATCTCACGATTGGAATCAAGCCATCAACTCACTGATATGCAATTTGTTTACATGATGACATGCCAATTTGAGTTCCATGTTAAAAGGAAACTGAAGAAGGACCACGATGTAGGCCCTTATGAACAGTCAACTCAAGCGAATTGACAATAATTTTAGAAATTTTGTACGGTACATCATACTAGACAATATCTCTATGAGCGACCAACGTAGGAGCAGCGCCCGAGTTGAGGCACCGATGAGCCTGATGCAGTCGGCCCGACGCCGCCGGGGACGAGGCCGGCGAGGTAGACCGTAAGGCCGCCATGCATACGCGGGTGGCGTGGATCAATGGGCGGGCCGGCACGTGAACACCGACTATGATGGGCCGCCGCATTGCGCGAAGATGCTGGGTTGGGCGATGCGGGAATCCCGATCGGAGCTGGTCGGAGACAGCCGGCGTAGTTCGACGGGCGGGCCGACGCACGGATGACGGCCTTGAGGGGCCTCCTGTCGCGCGAGGCCGCCGGTTCAGTGAAGGAGCCGGCCGGTAGCTCCGATGTTGGAGTAGAGGCACGCGAGGTTAACGGCGGCGGTGGGCGATGCAAACCAATCAAGCATAGATAGGAAAACCATATAGAAAACGCCGATCAGAACGACTGGTGAGACAGCAAAATAATCCGGAGCAAGGGCTTGGGAAAAAGTCTCTCTAGGGAAGCCGGTCAACACGACCAGCGGACGGATCCTAGGTATAGGCGGCCTGGCCCCCGGCGGCGGTCATGAAGGCCGACTGCCCTGGGGGCCGCGCACGGGTGCGGAAGCGGTGGGTGGCAGCTAGGGTTTGGACCAGTTAGGCTGATACCATGTTAGAAAGGAGAGAGGGATTGACGAAATATGATGGATATATTATTGAGCCTCGAAGCGAGTATATATGAAGGTACAAGACTTGGAGGGCAAGAAACTTCTCATGAAGATAAGGTAGGAGAAGGATTACAAATCCTAGACTACCAAATACAAGTAGCTCAAATATATCTCTAACAGCCATAACTGCCATGATATTGGCTGGGTACCTAATTGTTGCTTCCGATGTTGCATTAGCAGTTCCGTCAGCTATGGGATGTCGATGATACTATAGCCGATTGGTTGTGCTTCATTCTACTAATTGGTTTCTAATTGTCACCAGGGTTGCACTTGATATAATCTTAAAATGACCAAAGCCAAAGTTTTAGAAGTTTACTTACAATTAATGGGGCAACTATCTGAAGCTCCTTCGGCTTTGTCAAGCGCTGATTCATCTATGGTGCCCATTCGCTGCAACCATCTTGATTTGGGCCGCCTAACCCAAAGTTTGCCGGCAACGCGGGCTTCGTTCCCCTTGCGATACTTGGGGCTGCCCCTCTCTGTTCGGAAGCTCAAGTTGATGGACCTCCAGTTTCTCGTGGACAAAGTTGCGAGCAAGTTATCAACTTATGATGGTCAAAACATCACCACCATCGGGCGAACGACCCTTGTCAAGTCCGTGATCACATCCCAAGTGGTCTACCCCGCCACCCCGCTGGTCATTCCACCAACCATCCTTCTCAATGTGAACAAGCTCGAGAGAGCTTTCTTATGGTCTGGTTCGGACAAGACGACGGGGGCAAAATGCAAGGTGAATTGGGAGATTGTTTGCCGGCCTCTTGAGTATGGGGGGCTTGGGGTTCTCAACACCGACAAGTTCACTCGGGCTCTCAGGTTGCGGTGGCCGTGGTATGAATGGAAGGATGCCACCAAGATGTGGGTGGGGATGGGAAACCCATGCGACGAGGAGGACCTCAACTTTTTCTATGCTTCCACCACCATCATCGTTGGTAACGGCGCGAAGACCCCCTTCTGGGACTCTCCTTGGCTCCTTGGACGCAAGCCTAAGGACATTGCTCCACTCATCTATGAGGCCTCCAAGAGAAAAAATTGGAAGGTGCGGGAGGCGCTCAAGCACAATGCGTGGATACTCAAGATCAAACCCCCCGCCGCTGTTTCTGTTGAGCACGTCACACAGTTCTTCGCTCTTTGGATGCTCCTCCTTGAGGTCCATCTCGACGATCTCACCGAGGACGACATCCTTTGGAAACATACGGCAAGTGGGCAATACTCGGCGGCCTCTGCATACAAGGCGCAATACCTAGGGATGGTCCTCTCACCCATGGATAAGATGGTTTGGAAGGCTTGGGCACCTTCAAAAATCAAATTCTTTGCTTGGTTGGCGCTCCAAGATAGAATTTGGACCGCCGATAGGTTGGCAAAGCGTGGGTGGCCAAATTGTGATCTTTGCCCTTTTTGCATGACGGTGCAAGAATGCGGACCTCACCTCTTCTACAAATGCTGCTATACTCGAAGGCTTTGGTCATTGGTCATCGAGAAATTCTTCATTCTCGGGCTAGACACTTCCGCTTGGCCCTTCTTTGACTCGGTTAAAGATTGGTGGGCGAGTACTTGCGCCGACGGCACGCCAAACCGACAAGCCAAGGCATCCCTCACCATGCTCGTGTCATGGACAATTTGGAACGAGCGTAACGCAAGAGTTTTCAAACATAAGAGTGCTCCACCGACAATCTTGCTCTCCTCCATCTCTACTGAGGCCAACCTTTGGATCGTCGCCGGTGCAAAAAAGCTAGGGTCTTTAATTTTGCGAGAATAATCCGCATGCCGTGTAATTGGGTGACTTGTAACAAACTCTTTTCTCTCTTATTTAATGGATGAGGCAAAGCTTTTGCCTCCGTTTCAAAAAAAAAATGTTGAGGCTGTTGGTTGGTTAACCAATATCCCATTTGCTTCTTGTTGAGGCTGGTTGTAATGGGGAGTACCATATACTAGTATTATGCATATGATACTTGTGTATTATACTATTTTCATAATGCATAGTATCATAAGTTAGTATTTTAGGCTGTCTTATTAATTGCCATGGATAACACAAAGTAGTACAATATTTAAATGATACGGTATCATGATGTGATACCATATCCTCTTTTTCCTCATTTAATTGTGTGTCACATCATCCAAAAAGTCTAGTTAATATGTATGATACCGCTTAGGCTGGTTGTAATGGGGAGTATCATATACTAGTATCATGCATATGATACTAGTGTATGATACTACCTCCCTAATGCATAGTATCATATTTTAGTATGATGTAGTACTTTATTTATTGACATGCATGACACAAAGTAGTATATCATTTATTATAATACGGTATCATAATATGATACTCCACCCTCTTTTTCTTCATTTAATACTATGACACCTTATTAAAATTACCTAGTTGACATGCATGATACTAGCTATGATACTACCATTACGACTAGCCTTATGATACTACCATTACGACCAACCTGATGAACCACAATTTCTGATTATCTTCTTTTCTCGGGATCTAATCACAATAACCTGCATGAACTGCTGTACCCATGCAGGCACACGCGTAGGCGGAATTGGTGGATGGACCAGTTGTAGTACATGACACAGATTAATTACTGAATTATCTCCTGCTGTTGTGATGAAGACAACACTATATCAATGGGCCCCGAGAAATGATCTACGTTTAATTTTTCCAGCATCCGCGCATTTTTCCCTAGAAAAGTCTTTTGCGTGTGTACAGGTACATTTGCCAACTATGTGGTATATACCATGCTACTACAAGGTAAGAGCATCTCTACTCGTTCAGCCCCCCAACGCATAGGCCGGCGATCTTTCGGCCGCTCACCCGGCGATTTTTAGGCCCTGGGGGCGATCAAGGCCCCAGCCACACCCCCAGGTGCCGCCCCCGAGGCACAACATATTCAAATTTGTTTCGTTCCTGCTCCAAAAGAAACGCCATAATCCGGCGATCGGCACAGCAGTTTAGCAGTTCGGTGGTCATCACAGCCACAGTTCCACGATCAAATGAAAAGTTTGGCGCACAAAAAAAAAGAAAATGTAGTGGACGCATCAAACGGCGGTGTCGGCCTCCTACGTCGGCATGGGCGGGCTGGGCGGCGTCGGCGCGGCTTCTGCGTTGGGCGGCGTCGGCACGGCTTCGGTGTTGGGCGTCACGGAGGCATCATCAGTCGGGCTTGGCGGCGGCCTTGGCATTGGCCTCGGGGAATGCGGCGCCGACAGTATCTGGTTGGGGATGAGGTCGTGTTCCCCCAGGTACCACGCCGTGAGCTTCTCGTCGCTGCACTGGAGCATTTCCGCCCCGCCCATCAGAAAAGCCAGATCAGTGTTCCTCTTCTTCGCGGCGACACTGGTTCGGAGCAAGTCAAGCTTGACGGCGCTGTTCGCCATCAACACCGACCACCGTGCCTTGGTTTTTTCTTCCGGCAGGGCAGCACGGGCCTTTACGTCAGCGAGGCAATACTCGATGGACTCTTGCACGCGCGTGGCAGCCGACTCCGCGTGTTTCGCCTTCTTGGCTCCCTTGTTGTCGTCCGGTCGCCCGTCGGACACGCCCGGAGCCGGCCCGTCTGGCTTGTACGTCTCCTTGTCCTTGGCGAGGGTACGCCGGACTTCCGCCCACTTCTCGCACTTGTCGATCCGCTTGAGACATTGACATACTTGAACTCTTGGTCGTTGTTTTCATCGCGAAACATGGCAAACATGCGCAGCTGCTGCGCCGAGAAAAGATCAGTCGGTGGGCGGGCATACGGCAAAAAGAAAAACATACAGGCCGACGTGCTATACCTGATCTTCGACGCTGGCACCTCTCTCCTGGCGAACCGCGATCTCCTCGGCGATCCCATGCCATTTGTTGCACGGTGTTTGGATGAGCCCCCAATGATTCGTGCTGCATGTGGACACCTTTGAAGTAGGGGTCAACGAGCTTGCGCTCGTCGAACTTGGCCTTGATGCGGTCCCGATACGTCTCGATGCTCTGGTTCGTGCCGGTGGTCGGGTCGAGGCAGACGACGTTCCACTCTTCGGCGAGGCACTCGTCCTACCTAGATGTCCAGTTGATGCGTGGCTCGCCGGTCCTCGCCGCCAGTTTCTTTTTCTTCTTGTGTTTCCTTGCTAGAGCAGGCGCCGGCTCCTCATCCGGCTCCTCCTCCTCCTCCTCCTCCTCCTCCGGCTCTTCCTCTTCGTAGTCGAGCTCTCCATCCAAGTCGTCATTGAGATCAACTGTGTTGTCATGGGTCGTGAACGCGGGGGAGGCGGCAGCAATAGCCGAGCCGGCTGCGATGATGTCTTCCATGCCAGCCTCAATCACGTCAGCGTCGCCGAGATACGACAACGAGGAGGCTTGCGAGAAGAGCCCGCCATGGCGGAGAGGCAGCACCGGGGAGGCTGCGTAGGCCGGCAGTAGGTAGGTGCATGGAGGGTACTACACGCCGACGAAGGCCGAGGACAGCGGGCGCCGGACAGGGCGACTATGGGGGAAGGTGACGTTGGGGTTGAACCCGCCATGCACGTCGCCGACGGCATGCAGCCCCAGGGTTGTGGCGACGATGACAAGCCGGCCGGAGATCCGATGCTTTGTTGGCTCCATGTCGTGTGCGGGCCGTGGCTGCCGGGTGGATTCATCATTCCCGCGCGAGCCGCCTTGGTCGATTTCTCTGCCTGCTCCGCCGCTGCCACAACGGCGAACGCCGCCCTGCCCCGGGCCTTCTTTGTTCTGTTGCGCCTACCGGCGGTGACTGCCTCCTGGTGCTGCACTTCCGCCTTCCAGTCGGCATTGGTCATGGCCGCGGGCTTGGACGGCGGCACCCTCTGCTTTTTCTGCTTTGGCTGGGCGACGGCGGCGGTTGTGGTGTCCGTCGCGGTGCGGGGAAACACGTACTTCTTCGGCGGCATGGCGGCCATCTTGGGAGGAGGAGGAGGAGAGTGGCGGGAAGAATGGCGAATGAGAGGGAAGCCGGGGGTGGGGGAAGCGGGAGGAAACGTCGGGAAAAGGCCTCGTGTTGCCGACAGAGCGGCCCCATGCCCCTTTTCGCTTTTGCCGGTGCCCCCAAGCGACACCTGGGCACATGGGTTCGGCTCAGGATCGCCGGCTGTTAATTTGTCCCAAACCGGCGCTAAATGAGATCCTGGGGGCGAGATTGGGCCGATTTTTGGCCGCCGGCCCTAAAAAGTCGCTTGGGGGAGGGGGGGTCTGTTGGGGGCGCGGCTGGCACTACTAGAGAAACCCTAGTAGTAGCGCGGGTTTTGAGGCTAGCAGCAGCGCGGGAGGCCGTGCTACTAGTAAGGCGCTACAACTAACTGTTAGTAGTAGCGCGGTCCGCACCCGCGCTACTATTGTTGACGATACGAGTAGCGCTTTTTTGGAACACACTACTATTAGTTAGCTGTAGCAATTTCCTAGTCCCTCGCTACTACTATATCTTTCATCATTTTCCCCCTCTTCCTACCCCTTACAGTTTCAATAAACTAAAATTTTCATATACTAGGTACTACTAGATATCAAATTCATAAACCATTATAAGTACTAGGTAGTACTCCCTCCGTTCCAAATTACTCGTCGTGGTTTTAGTTCAAACCACGACGAGTAATTTAGAACGAAGGGAGTACTAGATAACAATTTCATGTATAGTCAACATGCATCCTCAAGCAGTACAAGGTCATATCAACAACGATCATCATATGTAGTTCTAGATGATATCGACAACGATCATCATATGTAGTTCTAGATGATATCGACGACGATCATCATATGTAGTTCTAGATGATATAGCCACACATCCATATGTAGTTCTAGATGATATCGAAGGCGGTCTTCATCCTCAAGCCTGGGCGGTGGGTGTTCCTGATAGTAATTAGGATGGCCTGTCCAACACGGAGATTTTTGCCATCGAGGAATCTCTTCCACCCAACTGAGTTTAAGTGTGTGTGATCGTCCGTGTCCACGCGGTAAGTACAGTTTGTGACGGAGCCCCTTGCGGTATGGCATAGTCCAGCTGAGCCTTCTTCATTAGGCTCGATACCCTAACTCACGGATTGTCTCTTTGCCAATTTCTGAATAAGAAAAACATATCAATTAATAAATAGCCTCGCACATACTCTTGCAAATAGGTATACATGGATTATCTACATTATTAATAGTTCCTTAGATTCTACACTCTAATAAGCATGTGATCGAACTCTACACTAAAGCATGTCATCGACTAGATTCCACACAACATATTATTGGACTCTACACTCAGCATATCATCAGATAATTTGCATTTGTAAGTATAACATACCCTATCATGTCGATCGACCATGGTACTTGTCAGGCGGGTCACAATGGCACCCTGACAAAGTCAGCACGTGGAGAAATTATGTCCCATACGTTGCACATCTCCTCCTCGCTCAGTCTCATTCTTTGAGCTACGATGGCTTCATGAAGTGGTCCTCATCATCTTCATCGAGTGGGTCCTCATTATCTTCACCATATTCATCATCTTCTTCATCTTCATCATCTTCCACCAGGTTGATATAAATGACATCCAGCTTTGGTGTTTCTGCTCTGAAGAGGAAGCTGATCAACTCACCACCAGTAAGACGCATGCGGGCGAGGAAACGGGCCCATCCATCTCCTCCAATCCGCGACATATTGCATCCTTTCTCGACCTCCATAGTGTACTGCCCCTAGGAGCATCAAATATCACAGTGTCTCCTGTCAGCTTGTTAAATTTCAACCTCACATGCATGGGACGATCTGTGTAAAATAAGCAAAATGACACAATGCAATAATGCAAACATTAAAAATAAAATAGTTGTTACATTTCATATAATTTCTTACCGCCGCATGACGAAAACTCGGGTGGAAGTAGATGCGAACAGCTTGCCAGTTGCAAGGCTTCTGGCACATCTTGACTTGCACAGTCAACATGGTGGTGGTGGTGGTGGCGCCATATTCCTAAAGCAATATGAGCAAAGTATTAACGATCCACTTCACATGAAAGAAAAATAGTAGCATGTGATATTTTTGGTTCTTCTTGAGTTATATTTTCATAGTGGAACCCGATCA